>CM033362.1:1499075-1521701 GCA_019395295.1 Osmanthus fragrans | reverse complement strand
TCCAACCAGATGATAACAAAAAATATCAAACTTCAACCAGAAAAATACAATTGAGTATTGTAAATTTGATAATAAAAAATAAAAAATTCAAAGACAAATCCAATCAAATTATAAATGACCACCACAGCAGAGGTAGAAGAAGCACAAAGTGAAAACAAGAACAATGGCCTCCAGCACATATACAATCTTGAAAATAACATCATCAACTAGCCATAATTGAAAATTTACACCCTTCCATGGCCGCCACTCTCTGCTCAGTTTCTTCATTGACCAAATTCTCTTCATCTCTCTGTGTGTGTATCATTTTCGAAGGACGAAGGGTGTGTGTGTGTGTGTGTGTATTTTATATATGGTGCACAATGCTATGGGCATAGGTTACATCATTGGTGAGAACGGATATTGCTGGCCGAGGCTCAAATGAGTTGATTTCAAATTAGTTATTAATGTATTTTTGTGAGCTGTTTAGTGACTAAAGATAAATAATTTTATATGATATTGGTCGTCTTTTAGTGGCATCCATTTCGAATTCAACGTCAACCAATTAAATCTTGACATAGAATAATGGTCGTCGTATCTATGCCGTGAAATTAAATATCAAAACGCAATTTCTTAGGAGATAAAATCTCACATTCAATCGCTCCCTTTAAATTTAGCCATTTTTGGGTTATCAATAAACAGCAAAAATGTTGAAAATAAGCTAAAACTAAGAGTTCGATTGGAAATAATTGATCGCTTCAATCGCCGTTAGTTCACGTTGAGGTTTAACTACTACGCCGATTATGTAACACTATTGATTAAATGGGTCACAAAAATATTTTAATGACCAAGTTTTCTTGAATTTTAACGCCTTTTATATAGATTTTGATTTGATACACAGTACTGAATAAAATTGGACACTATCGCGTAAATATGTTTGATATTGATTAAAATCTTGATTTTAATTTAACTTAAATTCAACAATTAATTTTACACATTTAATGGGATCTACGAATTTTCAACTACATATTTCATCAATTTTTATCAAAATCTACTAAAAATATGGTTTTAATCCACACTAAAGAAGGGCTAAATAAGTTTGACGTATAATATTATATAAGACTAAATAGTATCAATGTTCCATGCTTTATAAAGATTTTAACTTTTTATTTGATTAAACTTATTTAATTGAAAGGATATACTACCCAACGGCTTCATTGTATGATGATATATTGGCATAATTACTGTCATACGTTAATTCCGGGGGAAAAATAAAAAAATATAAAAATATATATATTTTTCCTCATAATTATTAACGGTCTGGTTATTATCTTTATGTCCGTTAGTGCTTAAATTGTAATAAAGATTTCGTAACGGCTGGTGGCCGGAGTTAATTATTGAAAATAATTTAGTTCTAATTATAAAATTGTGATTGGGGAGAAAGTCTGGTGCATCACTGGCTCATTGGCACCTTATAACCCAATCTGTCGAGAATTTATTTATTTTTCCCCTTAATATTACTTCTTCTCCACTTTCTTGTTCGTTCGTTCGTTCGATCCAATCTAATATACCAAATATATGTAACAAGTTCCATTAAAAAAAAAAAAAAAGTCATTTTTACAGAGAAATTGTGTTTTAATAAGATTTCAAACCGCGCAAGGTATGCCGTAACAACAAGGTCAAATCTCTAGTCGAATGATTCTGTAATATAATATTTTCTTATTTTTTGTATTTTTTAATTATTCTTAGATCAATAATAATTATTTTAGTAAAGTCGATTGATAATTATTCCTTTTATCTATTTGTAATTCAATATTAAGGAACAAACTATATGTATAGAAGGAGGGATCATAAAATCCCTCCAGATAAGACACAACAAGGGGAAGTGTTTTTTTTTTTTTTTTTTCTATTTTTTGTAATAAAATATTCACATAGAGTCCACCCTCATGTAAGACTTTTTGTAAGCCTTCTGTACACGGGAAATTAACGTAATCTTAAAAATTTTGGAAAGAAAAATAAAAAGGCACACTCCTTTTGGCGCTTCTTTTGATGCCATGGCTTACCCTTTGACACCTAACTTTGCATTAAGCAATCAAAAATAGATTTTGTTAGGTTTTATGTAATTGAAAATTCCGTGAATAAAATGATTAAAATAAATATGTTGTAAAAAGTCAAGTTAGTTGAAATATTGTATAGTTGAGTTAGATAAGTTAGGGTTCGAGTTTGAAATAAGAAAAGAAGAGACGTCTCAATTTTGTTAATCTGCTCGAGCGACAAAAACATAAACACGTCGCTCACCTGTCTCCCGTCTCTCGCTCGAGCGACATTGTTATGCGAAAAATCCTATTTGGCATTTTTGAAGAATTTTACATGGCCAAAACTATATAATTGCCTTCAACTATAAATACTCAATGACTTGCACGAAAATTAGGGTGGCTTTTCATTGTGCCTATTCTTCATAATACATTCATAACATCCTTTGAAGATCCAAGAGCACATTCATGGATTGAATCAATCTTTTTATTCTTAAGATCCTAACTTACTAGAGAAAACATCAAAGTTATTGAATCCAAAACACCGACTTCCTTAATACAACAAGGAATGAACTTTCTCAATTGAACTTAGAAGCTACTAGAGATTGAGATAGGTTGGACTACAAGCACAGGAAGATTACAAGAATTGAAGATTCTTAAGAGTTCCACTTTGAAGAGACAATTGCAAAAGATCGAAAAGTTGGTAGAGTCTGCAGATCTTGGAGAGTACAAAAAATAGATTAGAAAGTCTAGTTGAATTAGCTAGATAACATCTGACTGTAAATTCATGTCTATAGTGAAAATAACTGACTTAATCTCGAAGTTTTTACCCAGTTGAATTTCTCTGTCAACAATACTGATTTTATTTATTGCTTTGATTATTGACTATAACATTCAAACACAAGACAAATTGAACTTGTTTGTTTAACCATTTAGAAACTGTTAAAAAGTGATTTGTTATTTTTAATAGAGTATTTTCGCACATAAGATCAAACTAATCTATAATCTAGAACATTCTAGCAATATCCAGAGACTGTCAAGTAGTATCAGAACTTTTCAAATTTGATCATCTTTTCACTCCTTCACATGCAAGATTTAATCCTCGCACCACGTTTAGGCGTGCCTAGACCCTCACATTCTCCATTGTTTGTTCTATTTGCTCGTTTTTAGTCCAAACCAATATACCAAAAATAGTGAAATATGTTCTCAGAAAGATCGATATCGAAATAGTATTATATATATGTACATATATTTTTTTTATAATAGATTTAAAAATGTGAAATCTTCATCCTCATTCTACCTGATACAACATCAAATGCTGATGAATCCTCGTAAAATAATGTATCAAACACCAATCTTAAGGTAGATAACTAAGACATAAATTTAGAAGGGAAAACCACAAGAATCAACTGAATGGTTTTCTTTTTTTTTAATCTTTTTCTACAGCAAGAATCAACGAAATCTGGAAGTCTTAACAGAATGCTTGGTTGAAGAGAAGTCGCGTCTAGAATTCTAATGCAAACGGGAACCAAGACAGAACGACAAGGGACATGAATATAACGAGTCCCATTATGCATTCATATCTTTTTTCCCAGCCAGAATCATCGAAATCTGGAGGCCCCGACTAAATGCTTGGTTGAAGAGAAGTCGCGTCTGGAACTCTGATACGAATGGGAACCAAGATAGAACAACAATGGGCATGAATATAACAAGTCCCATTATGCATTCGTAAGCTCTCGACAACTCCATCACTGAATCCCAAATTTTGATACGCTTCATACAAGGTCCACATGCTTGAGAAATCTTAGGAAAATGTAGAGTAATAATGTTATTAAGATCACCATTATGTAATGGAACAACAAAAACTAAACGTTTTAACCAATTAATTTGGAGTCGACTATAATGAATAAATTTTACTTACTAGGATAAGGGCCCATCCGGTAGGCATGAAGGCAATGATCGCAGCAAATATATCAGTTACGACAAGGCCGGCGACCACGAATAATACAGTCATGACAGATACAAAACCAAGGAACAACAGTGCTTTCAGAATCCTGAACATAAGCTGAAAATCCGTACCAAATTTTCGTCTACCCATGGACACCAACTGTTGCATACAAATGACATAAAACCAACATCAGAGCAGATAAATTCTGAACAAGTTAACAATATTGAGTGATGCATCTTGGGCTATACTCCTATGTGCACCCTTCATCCAAGCACTCCTGAATGAAGTGCCTTTTATTTCATTAGAATCCACATATAAGGTGAAGCAATTCTTTTTTTGGAATTTTCAAACTTGTTGACTATGACAAGAACCGACAGGTATAAAGAGACTCGTGACTATGGGCTGAACCAGTTTGAGAAAATGAAATAGAAGAATCATGAATTAAACAATATGAGTACACAGTAAAAAATGAACAACATTGGAAAAATCGTACTGTGAGAGAACAATTTCGTCAAGTTCTGTCTAACATAGAAAGAGAAATAAATAGCCAAATATGTACACCTTCATTGAAACTCAATATGCATACCTTTAAGACCGCAAGAGCCACTACCATGACAAACCAAGAAAGGCCATAAACCTGTAGAAATGATTTTAAGTAAGAAAAATGAGTACACCAATGGAGAAGACAAAAAGGGAAAAGAAAATAGACACAGATGCAATAATCTTTACCACAATACTCTTGCTTTGATGAGATATCTTAAGCTGATAGACGATCCCATATTGGTAAATGAAAAAGCGAAATGCAAGGATAATCTCAAGAACTCTACCCCTTATACTTGTGTGTTTCAAGTGTTCCAGTTCTTTATTCCACCAAGATTCCCAACTTTTATCTTCTGAAATCCCAATGCCACCACGGTTTCCCATCCACCTCTTCCAATCCGTCCAATCATCCACTGTTTTTTGCCAGTCGAATCCAGATGGATTGAAGACAAATGGAGCAAATAACCAGGAAGCGACAAGGAACCACATTGAAAATGTAATGAAGAAGTATAACGACGAACTACGATATGAATGCCCATAGACCTCGTAAATAACTAACAGAATTAAAAGCTCTAGCCCTTTTACAAAGTGACTACGAGAATACAATCTGTAATTTTCAGCAAATCTGGCGTGACGAACAACAAAACCCCGACCAGTAGCTCGGTACTTAGAACCTCCATGCAAAATTGTCCTTCCATAATAATGTGCTTTTGTTCCAAGCTGAAATGTAAAGAACACGGATGCCAGCTGCAGCTGCATAATTATAAAGTCACCAACAGCAGTACGAAATCCTCTTTCTAGGCCAATTTCCATCACCATAGGTAGCACAAGCAACAAGCCTAGCTGAAAGAAAGACTGGGTAGCCAAAGCTTCCTCAAGAGCTTTGCTTGAAATTGTTGGTTCTTCCAAAATCCGCCTTTCCAATCCACTCAGGACCATATACAATCGTCCATATAAGAAGATATATACAATAATTATCGTAACCTGAGAATAGTTCTAAATCAAAATCTAATTGCAAGGAGAAACTTTTAAGAAACATAAAGGAAGGAGACTACTAAAAGTGCAATATGATAGAACCATATATTCAATAAGAAATGGAGAGAATAAAAAAGTCTTAAAAGGGAGTGGGACTAGAAGAATATGAAAACTATAGATATCCAATTAAGTACAGGAAAACCACAAGTAAAAGGGAACTCAAAATTACAAACTCAATGTGTGTTTGCATTTTTGCACCAAATATTCTGGTGTGTAAACTCTTCATCTTGACTCTTATCATCGAGATGGGAAAATTTCCAGCCACATGATCAAGTAGAACTTCAACAGAAATATAACTCCAATCCTTTAACTATAGAACTACAAGGCCCCCTCTCACATAAATGACAAGGGAACTAGTGAAATGTCAAGGATAGTATATTTAATTTCTAAAATTACTGCATAAGCATAAAACATTCCATATACGGTTTGCAATTTTTCCTATTTTTTGATGGAGACTCATGAAATATGTTATTTGTCAAGGTTATTGAAACAGTATTAATTACATCCTACTTTTCATGTTTTAAGAAGAATCCTCGCAAGTTTTAGTTTTTGAAAAAACAGTATGTGAAATATAATTACATCCTATGTACAGGGCATTCTTCCAAAAAATTCCTAATTTCAAACTAGCATTGTTAGAATAAATCTCTCACCTTCTTAACCTCATTGTGAAAATATTTGACAAGGACAGCTAAGGTACACAATTGCTGGCCATTGATTCTTGATTTGTAGCATACACATTAATCAACGAAATTAAAAGCATAATTCAAATAACTATATATATATATATATATATATATATATATTAGCAAAGAACACTAAATTTTGCACAATCTGTGGTCAAAACAAATTTAGGGTAAGTAATCGTCTCACTCACCATGCTACTGAAGTAAAATCCAACCGTTGTGAAGTAGAAGGACAACATTCTGTAAAAATCAAATCGACGTCCAAGCCGATAGACATCTCGGCTAAGCGTTTGCTCTCCATTGCCATTCGCAACCTTTGCCTCAAATTGAGATATCTGATTCATACCAACATCTCGCCCCTTGCCTACTTGGATGTATTCATGATGTGTCACATATCCCCCTCGCAGAGTTGAATTGTAGCCTGAAGATAGTGACTCAATCAAACATCAAATAATACAAGACAATCTTCTCTCTCTTGAAGAAAGCTTCAAACAAAAGTTACCAGAAAATATGTCTTCGCTCAAGTTGATTGTTTTCGAAGCTTTGCTTATGCCACCTCTTGTCAAATGAAATATTCTATCAAAGATATCAGGATGGCCATAGTGGAATCTTACCCTGTGGACATAGACAAGTAGTTAAAGTGCCACATGATATTTTTATACAATGCTCAGATTTGTTTTGAAAATTCACAATCCATCACGCATTAAACATCAACCATTGAGTTTGACAGATGGAATTAGTGAAGCAAACTAGTAAGTAACTACCGATCGAAGTTATTATGAAGATTGATCCGTGTAATAAGAAACAAAATCAACACAAATTTAGCACTAAAACTAATCAAAATGTAACTCTGTTGAACTCCGAAAAAGGTTGTGATATTAAACAGTCTACTGATATTAAAGGTGAACACTTGCATCCCATAACCATTCATGCCTTATGAAAAAAGACAATGACGTATAAATAAATAAAAGAAGAAATACAATTGAAAAAAGAGAAGCTTTCAGACAATGTGGTGATTGATAGATACCTCTAGAGTTAAACATTTGACATAAATATTATTAATATGCTAGTCTTTATGTCAGGGATGTGGGATGAATCATTCTTGTGTTTGAAGAGTAAGCAAAATAAACATGTGAAATTCAGGAAAAATATGGAATTATTTTAATGATTCCTAAAATATGCATTAAAATTGAGTTTATACAGATTTCTTCTTGTCCTCAATTCTTCTCTCTTCCCCCTTTCTTTCTCTTCTTTTCTTCCCTTTCCCATCCTCCTATAATTCTCCTATTAAATCCTATGTCATATTTGCTAAAGGAAACAAGAAATTTGGAATGTCTAAAATTGAGTTGACCGAATAACTGTGCCAAGCAATAACTGTGTCATGAAAGCAGGCACTCTTTGGAGTAGTCATTAAAAAAGAAGAATAGTCTGTGCACCAATTAAATATAGCATAGTATGGAACGAAGGACAAAACTAGAATGAATATATTTAACCATTGTTAAAAATAGGTCCACATACAATGTCAAGCTTCTTACCTTGTACTTAACTAGTTTGCATTTCAGTTTTTCACATTTCTAACATTCATGTACGAGTACATGCATTCAAGAGTACATGAATGCACATCAATCTTCTTATTTCTCCTTGTGAACTTTCCACATTTTTAATATTCATAAGAGAGCTAGTGCGAAAGAGTGCGCATTAATATATATCAATCTTTTTATTCAAAATATTGGCATCGTGATAAAGAACGTGACAATTCATCATTACATCAATTTTAAATATTAGCGATCACTATAAATGAAAATTTTGAAGTTATAACTAACAAATATGAATAACAAAATGAAACTATTAAATTATCTGTTCATCTTCCTACAAGCTCTACCCTAGTTCAGGGAACCTTTCTCCATAAAGTAGTCATATAATTCTGAAAGTCGATGAAAATATCATGACCAGATGTAGTTATCAAAGAGAAAAAGTATAATGCAGCACTAGTGCTCTAACCTCTTTTCAATTTTTGAGGCAAAGCATACTAATCTTTTCAGTATAAATTACCTTGAAACCAAGAAGTTTTCAGCCTTTTCAGTTTGTATACGTGTACTGTTGCTTCTTCTCTAGTTCCTTTTCGTAACGGAAGGAAGTAGTACTACCTTATTTATTACTTTTCATAATAACTCTGTATCTCCTCCTATGTACTCTCTGGAGTCAAGGCTTTAACCTCCCTTCCTTTTTGTACTTTAACTCTATCTATAAAACAAGGATGGGGAATGCAAACCACCCCCACCCCCACCCCCACCCCCAATTGGATTTAGGTGGAGGCGCCTAGACTTTGATGGCGTTTCTTTCTAAAATATAAAAAATAAAATAGTATGATCACTCATATAACAATTAGTTGATTATTTTACTTGTTTAATTATTGATGGTAGTATTGCGCATAGATTGACATCTAAAGTGGGTCAGAAAAAAATACAAGCAAAAATAAAAACAGAAAGATTACCTTAGAGGGTTTGCCAAAACTCTCTGTCCAATTGTCACAAAACTAGTTTCTTGGTTGGACATGAACCAAGCAAGTGAAGAAACACTATAAATCAGCAGAAGAAAGGTAAGAATATGTGCAAATAGTGTAAATATAATATGCGTGTATATATATATTGCTCCTCTAGAGACTAATATATTTAACCCCTTCTTGTCATATTACAAACCTTCCAGTAAAAATATGCTCTCTTAATCCTACTATTGTTGGCCTTCGATCTCCATGATGCTTCTTTAAAAATTCCTCTAGAACATTCCGCATCTTGTAAGCTTCCTCAAAATAGTTATCCTGAAGATTAATAATAATTTACTTAGTAATGTTCAATGAAATGGTTAGAAAAATGCCAAATTAAATTGCCCATTTTCTAGAGCAAATTAGCATCAAGTTTTAACATTACTTCTGGGCTGACAAAAAATCTTCTCTCTCTTTTTCACAGCAAATACAAACAAAAAAGAAAACCAGTGTTAAATTACAAAGAGGCAGTAAAGGGCTTGAATTTTATTATGTCCACAAGGTGGAAATATATAGCAAGAAGTCTACAGTCATAAGGTATCTTAAATATTACAATTGATATGGTGGTGCTAAAATAGAAAACATAACAAAGAGAAATATGGAAAGTAAAAGATTGCTGAGATATCTCAGCCCATGTATCGTCCAATACGTCCCCACAAGTTGGAGCATTGAGATTACGAATGCCCAACTTGCCATTACGAGCTAGCTGCGCTGTCGAATCATCATCTTCAAAGAACCCAGAAATCAAGAACTCAACATTGCTCAACTTCAAACCCAAGAACCGAGTCAAACTTCGATATGAAAATAAGAAAACCCCGAATTTTTCAAGGGGTAGGGGAAGGATCGATAAAATTCAAGGTACGGACCCTTCAATTTTTATTTTTATTTTTTGAAAAAAACCTCTAGTTAATTTAAGGAGCAAGGGGAGTGCTAGTAAAATTCAAGGTACCAATCCTCCAAAATTTTCAAAATCTCTAGTTTGTTTAAGAGGCAGGGGGAGTGCAGGTAAAATTCAAGGTACCGACCCTCCAAAATTTTAAAAAAACCTCTAGTTTATTTAAGAGGCAGAGTGAGTGCCGGTAAAATTCAAGGTATTGACCCTCCAAAGTTTTTTTTTTTTTTTTTTTTAAAATAAAGCAACCCACAGACAAAAGAAATCAGCCCACAACACATTTCAGCCCAAATAACTAAAATCCTCACAGCCCAAAGACTACTCCAATAATAAGACCAACCCATTGAAAACAGCCCAAAAAATTCTGTCAAACAAATTAACTAGCCCATGAGCCCATTAACTACACCAATCATAGAAGCCCTATAGCACTCCACGCTGCCGACCACACCTCAACCATCGGCATCTGCCATCTTCTCTGAACTCCCTCTCCACAGGTCTCGTAACTCCACATGTACGACCAAGAGCTTGCTTTGATGGGACAAAAACATAGGGCACATTCTTATCCTCGGCAAGAAGTGGAAGGTGAAGAAGGATCTCAAGAGGCTCCGTGTCGGCAGTCATCACAACGAACTCAGAAATACCTCTGTTCGGTGTCTTAGTGGCTTCATTAGCACCCTTTTTGAGTTGTTTGTAGTTGGCAGCCTACTGAATCAAGTCCAGAGAGAGATTAAACAGATGCGGGTATATGTATCTTGCAGCAACCAATTTTATTAATTGAAGAATTCAATTCCAGCCCCCCTTTTAATTGCTTCAGCAGCCGCAGTTGTTGACTACCAAAAGGCAGACTCCAATTCTCCTTTTTCTTTTTTCTTTTTTAATTTCAGCAGCACAATTTTTCTCACAACCATAATATTTGACTTTCCAAAGCAACCTCCGATTTTTCTTGGCCTTTGGGTTCAATTAAATTTGTGAATAGATGGAGGCTTTGGCATCCTGTTGAGGGGTAGAGGTAAGGTATGGATTTTTCAAAACCTACTGCTCTGAACAAGGCACATGAACTGGCTGTTCTTTGCGAGGCAGGGGTTGACTAAACGGGGGAGAGAGAAATTAAAAAGAATTTCTGAAAAAAAAATTCTGGCCGGACGAGCGGCACAAGGCAGCTCGCCGGAGACGAAATTCAAAGATTAATTTATTTGGAATCAAAACTGCTCTCATACCATGTTAAATTACAAATAGACAGTAAAGGGCTTGAATTTTATTATGTCTACAAGTTGGAAATATATAGCAAGAAGTCTACAGCCATAAGGTATCTTAAATATTACAATTGATATGGTGGTGCTAAAATAGAAAACATAACAAAGGGAAAATATGGAAAGTAAAAGATTGCTGAGATTTGCTGGGATATCTCAGCCCATGTATCGTCCAATAACCAGACTTGCTTATCTGGTTCCCCTCTTCTTTTTCTTATAATGTCACTACCCTTTCCCAACATCAATAGAATAAGAAATTACTCTGTTTTGAAGAGAATCATCTTTCATTTGTTCTAATTCATTCAGTACTATTTGATTCATTTAAGAGATACACAATCCACAGTCGTTCCTTCCGCTACCCCACCCAATTCAACCTAGATATACATGTTTTTAAGCATAAAAGAGAAACACACCCATCTTTTATTTATTATGTTTACAAATAACATATGAAGTTGTCAATGAATTTAAATTAACTTTGATTTCTATTCAAGTTTCAGATTGCAGTTAATTATCTTGAATGTATGGACTTGTTTCAAGTCAGATTCTCAATTCACATATTTATATATGTCGTTATTGTCAAGAGAAGGAAATAGCAGCATTTGGTGCATGCATGAGATAGAAATTGCATCTATCTTGAATGAAGGGAAACGCTGGCAACTGGAATTTTATTTACTCTGGCACTACTGATAGTCTTATTCTAAGAAAAAAAATACCTGATTCATGTCTATGGCCTGCAAAGCTTCCCCACGAGTAAAAATAATTGCATGATTTTGATTTTCAGGTTTCCCTTCACCAATTTCTGTAGGAGAACCAGGAAGCTTGATACGATATATTTCCTGACATTTCAATATAGAAACAAAATTTATATGCCCAATTAAAGCATGCAAAACAAAAATTTGATTAAATCATATAAGATTATTTCAGCAGAAATTTTATAAAATTATCTGTTTGGCCCACTCATATTACACTAAAAAATGTACCTCATCCAACTTGATGCCTCCCTTGACAAGTACAGAATAATAAACCTTCTCAGCTTTTCCATTAACCATCTCCTCCTTTCCGTCTATGTAAGCAACACGCAGAGATGGATACCTAGAAGATCAATTATATAATAGCATTTTTGTCAACGTCATGAATCAATATATACCGTTGGGAATTCAATCTTAATGCAACTTACTGCAACATGAGATTCAGAATGTTGGAATAACAACTCCGGTCTCGGGGTTCACTGGACTTCTTCTGAGCGCCATAAATTTGACAGGATACAACATATGTGAACTTCAGATCTGCCAAAGCCTGTGATTGTTCCTTGAGCATTCTGTAGACCCTGTGATTTACATTAAGGTTCCGATAGCCCCTAAAAAGAGCTGCAAAGGAATACACAGTAATCAACTAAAAAATGGCTTGAACTGAGAAGCACATATTTGTCAATTGCAGAAAGAAATTGATATAAACAGTTCAAAATTACAAATGTTCTAATAGAAGATTAGAGATATATCCACCAACCATCATCATCATGATCAGTAAAATCCAGAAAGCACTGGAGTTCCAGAGTTTCCCTGTAGTACATCATCCCTTTCACTGGGGGCCAGCAACAAACACATAATTACAGAGGCCAATGAAAAGCCAATGTAAGATCAACTCATAAAATGAAATGCATACGAGAATTTGTTCATATCTTTACCTGTCCGGAAAAGCGTCTGACCCCTGTAAGATACCCACTGACGTTCCAATTCCATTCTCTCTTCATCGCGATAATCAAGTTTTGGATCATTGATTCTCTCCTCAAAATTTTTCCATTCATCTTTTTAATCATAGCGCATGTGGTCACTAAACGCTTCCAGAACAAGCACAATCACAGCAAAAAGCAAAGAATCTAGGATTCACCTGGATAAATTGTCTGAAGGTAAAATGGAATTGTTATGCCATCCTCATTTATCTTCTTAAGCTCTTCCACTGAATAAAGAACGTCTTCATTGTAGTATGGTGTCAAAACACTGAGTCAAAAACCAAAGTGATATAAATTAGACGTGCAAGAGAATGAACATATTTATCAATGTCTAAAGATCATCCATTCAATTGATACAGAAGCCAATTAGCAAACATGAAATTTGAAAAAAGAAAAAGGAAGATTAATAGAATTGAAGACTACCCCTATATAGGAGTTACATTATTAGTTCAAGCGCATGCAAAACAAAGCCTACTAAATATCGTAAAATGTCAATTTCAAAGAAAGTTGACAACATTGTGATCCGCATGGAGTTGACAACATTGTTGATCAGCTGTTCACAAAATGATATGCCACGCTTGTGTGTTTATTGCATGACTTCTCATCAACAAACATAATGGTAATAGATTCAATCATTTTACAATAATTTTGGGAACCTCATCTTAGAAACATTATCCTGTCCCCTGAAGGTACATGAAGGCGGTTCACAGGAACATGTTTAGGGAGAATTGTGAGATTATTAAAGAATTAGCTCACTACATTCAACTTTTCTTGGAAGTTTTGATTCCTCGTTTGCCTCTTTGTGGGTTAAATCAATCAGGATGTTCTAAGAGACTGCTTTGGTTGATCTACACTGTAGCTAGAATGCTCTTTCTTCTTTCTAAATTTTTCCTCTTTAGTATTTTCGACAATATATGGATATCTTGCATTTCAAAGTTCTATATTCTTCTTCTCATCAAATAAATTTCTTCCGTTATTAGAAATCAATTTTGTCAGTACTAGAAAACAAAAGTTTACCTATCAATTAGAATTGGTTCTATTTAAATTATTTTGATCTGGATTTAATCCAAATCGAATCTTACAGTATCAGCTACATCAATGTAAACAAAATACAAGTCACCAGGAAACAAATTGTGGAGACTTCCAAGTTGAGAACTGACCTAAACGAGAGCATGTTACGAACAATTGGTGCATCGGGCATTTTCATAAACAACGAGTTAGCAAAAAAAGTGATACGTCGACGAGCTTCTAGATTCATAGGCAAATTGATTGCTGATTCCTTGACGGTCAAGAGCAAGTAAAGCCTGGTAAACTGTGGAAACAAATGGAAAAACACCAAAAAGGAAGTGAAAGGATGAGCACATAGAGCAATTCAGAAAAGACAATCAATCTATATATACAAATTCTCAGGCGCCAATTACCTTTTCCCTCCATGATCTATTATCTGAAAGTTTAATATTCACCCTTTCAAACTTCTGCTCTTTTCTGATAATTCTACAAAATGAAGAGAAGTCCACATATCAAAAACATTGGATGCAATTTAATAAGAACAGATGCTGACTGAAAAGACTCCTAGAATACTTACTCATGCCCATTATCCATTACATCCTGAACGATAATCTCTAGAATATCTTGAAGTTTGTTTATGATCTGAGCTTTAAAATTTTCATGTTCCCTAACGTCTGATACCTGCCAAGGTACAAATGATACCTGCAAAGGTACATATTTATGCATACAGATGTCATGAGACATTTAGTATATAGACTTTATTGAGAGAGGAAATTTCAAAAGTGAGAAGCATAAAAAGACAAGGCTTACGAGTATTTTTAAAAATTTATCCAGTTTATCACTGAATAAAGGCAACCCGCTCATATTAAAGTCACTCAAGAATCTTCCATGTGCTATGCTGTCTTCCACTTTTTGACATATTTGTCGAATAACACTGTAATGATGGATCAATTGTCCAAGATGTCAGTCATTTGAGTAACAAAAGGTCATGTCACAAGATTCCTTTTGTTCATAATGATAAAATCAAGTTTGACTTTCTTGCAATTCAATTTTTCAAACACATACAAGCTAATTACTAATAGGCCTTACTCTTTCTCATCTTCATCTTCAAGATAGGCAATTAGAACAACTCTCAGTGTCTGATAGCTTTCAATTATTGCAGAATACATAAAATCATCACTCTTAATTTTCCTGAAGAGATCAGCATCTTCCTTCCCCTTGAAATCTTTAGCCATGTCCAACGCGATTGGAATCTAATTTATACATCAAGATGATGAGTCAAAAAGGGGAATGCATTGACCATTAAAGAAGTAGGAAATGCTTTTATTTTACCTTACTAGCAAGCAAAAAAGGAGGCCACTGGACAACAGTGACATCACTTCGTGCATATGGGACAAGGAGAAGATCCCTTTCCCTGAAAATTGATTGCCATGTACAAAATGAATTTTTTTTTAAAATATAAATTACGTTAAAGAAATCAAATACTATAAAATGTTTATCTCCCTCATATTATCCCAGTCAGGAAAAAAAATGTAGAATTTTATTTTGTAGGAGTTTATATCTCATAGAGAAAGTACCAACCAATTGCTGATCAAGTCTTCATTTCGCAAGGATAATATAAATTCATTCCACACCTGAGAGAATTTTGCAATATTCCTGCTTTCCAGTGTATTATTATCCTGCTATAGCAGTTTTCACTTAGCAATAATCTCCAAATGCTAATAGATTATTATTAGCAGCAGATTAGAGACAGAAGAAAACTTTTAAAAACCAAATGCCAAACCAAAAGATAAATAGCTTGCACATGTGATACAAGAATTCCAGCGTGTCAAATGATATCAAGAGAATCCCAATAAATAATGCAGTACCTGCTCATGTTGTTTTGTTTCATCTTTTGGGACAAGAGTTTTGTTGAAAGCTCTAGGAACAGAATCAAATCTTGACCTTAACATCCCCAGTGTCCTTATCTACAATAAATAAAATGCCACCAAGAAATCAAAAAAATATATGTTATTGTGAGCATAGCATGAACAACATCATGTTTTCCACCCTGGAAGGCACCTATCAAGAAGTGGCATGATCAAATATTCCACAACTACATACTTTCATGATGTCATCTCATCATTTTAGAGCAAGATAACCACTAACCTCACCAAGGTGGCTGAATGCTCCTTCGATCCCACCAATAACTGTTGAGAAGATAGCATACCATATTTGTGTATCCATGAAATAGACCTAGACACAAATAGAAATTTCATCAGATTTGACTTTCGGGAGGGCAAACTAATCAGAAAACTTCAGTCTGATAAACAGTTCAGACAACATACCAGAATGACTGGAGCCCATATTGCAATAACAACGCCAATATTATTTGTAGCTGCATCATGAGCATACCCAAAATCATTTTAATCATAACCTTGAGAGTAACAAAGAACAGGAACTACTCAACAGTTCCTAAAATATTACCATTTGGAAAGAATTCATGCCAATCATAGCTACTGACAGAGATATTCATGATTGTTTGTGTTGGTTCAATTAATGGCAATATCTGCTCAAGACAAGAAAAGAAAAGTTCGAAGAAAACATGTGTCAGACTAAGAAAATTGCATACATAATGGACATACAACATTCTATTAAGGCAATATTTTGTTTCCATCTTTTAAACTTTCCCATATATAGATACATTATGAGACTGCTAATAAAATTTGGGAACTAGAATATTCATGCAGACATGTCAGGCCTTGACCAAACATGCTGAAGTGGATCAATAGAATATGATCTTATGCCTGTACACTTCGTGTCGTGGATGTCAATTTTTATTTTATTTCAGGAGCTAGCATGTCAGTTAACTTCTTCATTTTTGATACATAGGTTCTCCTAATCTTTCGGCCCCAACAACTCTTAGCTTTTCTCATGCCATCCAGTATAACAACCTGTGTGTGGCTAGATTGTTAAAAATCAGCCTTGAAATAGTTCTTCACCGACATAAAAGTATAGTAAATGTGAGCTTGTCCATACGCTCTCCTTATCAGTAGTCTTTCTTTACATGTTTGCCTTCGTGTCATTGTTATTTATGGTAGAACCGAAGAGTGGACATGAGGCAAAAGTTTCTATTACACCCACACATATGAAGTGATTCAATGATATAAATTTCAATGGTATGAAGACGATTTGGTGCTGGGATGATAATGCTTCGTGATAAGTACTATAGAGTGAAGAAAAATTAGAAGCATTTTAATAAAAAAAAAATCTAAATATATAAAATGACACATGATATCTCAGTCCCATAACATTGTTTGCTATAACATTGTTGCTCAGAAACCTAACAATACAAGATACATACTTTTTAGCTATGAGCAAAATATCACCTCAACATAATAGCTGAACGCCAGCTTGCATATTAACAGCATGATCCAAAAGAGTGTGTATCTGAGCACAGAAAGTATTGCTGTTAAAGAGTGGTTAAAAACTAGGGGCTGATCTTGGATGGAAGAGATTAGGTACCAAAAAAAGCATATGCAAATAACAACTGCTAACAGAGAAAAAGAAGGGAAGGGAGTAGATAAGAAGATGAGACAAAGAGGAAAATTAAGAACAAATATAAAAATCAACTCATGTATGGACTAAAAGCATATTGGTTTCTTACTTTAGAAGGGAAAACATATCTTCGTGCATGCCTCTTCCAACATAAAGCTTTGGCTGAGATTCAGTAAGGACATGTTAAATAATATAAAATCATATATTCATAGCGAATAAATACTGCATCTCCTTACCTGAGCCCACCACATAAGGAGGGAAATGATTCCCTGATTTGAGCGTTCCATTGTTCTCCTCAGAAATGGAAATAGAAATAGAAATGCAGCCAATATATTAGGAATCAAATAAATTGCAACACAGTAGTTATACAATGACTGATTCTGCCAATCTGCGCCCAAATTACTGAAGAATCTCATTATCCCACTTGGATTCGTAACAGATCTAGCATATGCAATAGGCATGACTACAACCCAGAATGCTGCGACAACAAATTTCAGGAGGTACCGGAGAATCTGGGTAAATTTCAGATTTCTCCATGCATTGACTGTGAGTGTTATATCTAACACAGCTGCAGAATAGAAGGTAGAGATGGAGTAAATTATATTGTGACTGACAAGAAAGACAGCCAGACACTCAGAAACAGTAACATCTTGAAGAGATTTTCAAAATCAGTTTACAGCAATATTTTCCAGAGTTGAATCTATTAAGTAGAGCTACACAGAGAATGTAATTCAGGTACCTCGCAAAAAGTTCAATATGGCAGCTGTGATAAAAATGCTCAAAACTGTTCGAATGACGTCCTCATCAAAAATCACACCTGAGGATAGACGTTGATGCCATGCAATGATAATCATCGCCTGAGACAATCAAGGGCATGCATCATATGAAGATAGCATGAAATGGGGGGTGTTCATTTTTATTCAGAGAACAAGTGTACAAATTTTGTAATTGATAGGATTGAGACTTGAAATTAGAGAGGGGCCAATTTATTCATCAAATTGTCTTCAACAATTCCATAAGGTAAACTTATAAACATAATTTACGTGACATATTTTTAATACGAGCTTCCTTTGGTGGTAATTTGGAAATTTTTAATAGATGTGTCCTGTGTAGGCTTCTGAGTCCAATATTGCCTCAGGAGCTGATGAAACTACGCTGGTAAAGTCCATTCTCTCAATTCCCAGTTAATCGCACTTGTGAGGGTTAGAATGATGTAACGAATAGTAATAAAAACCAGAAATATTCAAGAAAAAGACATGAAGGCAAAAGAAAACACAGGTAGTTGTATAGATGAGTTCTCAGTTTGTTTAATGAGGACTTAATTGTCCATCACCAAATGTATACTCTAGCATTAACAGTAAGACATTAACGCTACGTCTCTTGTACTGCCTCATTTATTCCTTTCATTATTCTGTCCTTTTCTTCTCCATCCATTCTCAATGTCCTTTGTCATTACTCAGTTGTAATAAAGACGAGAAAAATGTAAATGCCTACAAAAATGCACAAGGAAAATTTGAACAAATTTTATCAGCCTACTGTACCTGGAGAGCCAATATGAAAAAGATCCACATTCTATCAAAACTCCTATATAGGTGCAAAAACGTACGAACTTCAACAAAATTTGTCTTGGGTTTGCTCTTTCCTGCAGAAACCTGGTTACTTCCCTTGCTCTTTCCTGCAGCAACCTGGTTACTTCCCTGCAAATACAAGCTAACTAGTAACTATATTTATCAAGTTCATAAAATATAAATTTGATCAGACATCTGTTTTTCAATAGTATTCTTAATTATAATTAAATCTTACAAGGACTTTGATGACAATAATATACAAATGAAAGGGCACTTCTATAACAACATGTAAACTCCTAAGTGATCATAGTAGTTGTTATACCATTGTACCTCTTGGCTTATGAGTGCATTCAAAGCTCTACAACACGCCAGAGGTCCTCATAAGATGCAAATACCCCATTGAGGTAAAGTAGGCTTTGACAGAATATTGGGAAGAATTTTGATTGATATTTCAGAATTTTGCAACAATATTTTATATGTATCATGGGCTTTTGGAAATTGTAAGTCAAGAAGACCTGTGTTGGGTTTTGATGCCCAATAATCCCGGGCAATGATGTAACTCGGTTATTATTTCAGTCGGCTTCATCCATATGACTGAACGTTAAATCAACATTACGTATGAAATGCCCCGACCTCAGAGATTTAACAGACCATTGGAAGCAGCCTAATTAATTAGTGTTGCTCATGGCCCAATCTTCATTTAGTTGGATGGCAATTTAATTGGAGGCCCACTTATTTGTTTGTTAGCCTACCCTATTTGTTAATTGGGCTCATGACCCAATTAACTTGAAACCTATACCTAACTTACCATTCTTGGACTTGGGCTATATACTTGGTCACTCCATCTCTCCCCCAGACACGCCATTCACGCCTCTCTTGCTCTCTCTGTGAGTTTTCCTCTACGTGAGTTCCTCTTGGTTTTAGCTTCTGCTTTGTGCTACAAATACTACCCTCTTCTCTTCGTGATCATTTCTGTGTGGTTTATTGTGAGTGGGTACTATTAAAAAGCTACCAATAGAAGAAAATATCAAAGAGGTCGATTTTGGTGATTCTACGTGGTATTGATCTTTGTGAGCGAACTGAGTCCGGTAAAGCCATACGTGGTGGTCGATATTTCCCTACAACCTGTATTCCAGAAATTTAAAAAAAGAACTAATGAGACCAATTCCAGTTTCAGGGGAAAGAAAATGTATTCCTGACCTTCACGTGGCAGATTTTTCCCTAAATAGTCCTGAGTTCATTTAACGAAGGTTAATCTGGACAGAGTTCTTAATATCTTACATTATAAATTCCACATATATATGTCACTCATCAAAAGAGTAAGGAGACGAATGTTATGTGTTGAATTTGTGACCCAAATTCGGTCTAAGGTTGCATTATTTGGAGTATTGGGTTTGAAGATGTCAAAATAGGGTCGAAGTGGAAAAAATAGGATTTTCGATGCTGGACGATCTCTAGCCTACCGCTCGAGCGGTAGACGAACTTTTTGGAGCATATTGTGACATAGTTTCTATCTTTTTGAGATATTTTTTCCTTTTTTTGTTTTCATGCATATTTTGACCTAATTTCTATCTTTTAGGTTATTTCTAGGGTTTTGACATGTTCCTTATAAATAGTAGATTCTTCATTCAGTTTAAATATTGATGTAACTATATTATTTCTCCATTAGTTGTTGAATAAAATACTATATTCCTCTATTAATCTATTTCTTGCCTTTAGCCTTGTTTTCTGTGTACGATCATATATTTTATATTGTGTCATATAGCCTTCTTGGCTCCTAACAAGTAGTCTTAGAGTTGTTCTGCTTTCAACAAAGCAGTTTCAGATTTTGTCCGGTTTACAACACTATGAACAAATGGAAAAATAATTTCCATCATAAAATTTTAATGCAAATAGAAAAGTGGCCAATGTTACTGAAAGAATGGAGTATAAACAGATGAGGTGATGAAGAAACTTTGACCATATAAAGGGTATTAAGAAAAATCTCGCTTCGTATACTAATGAAAATATTAACTAATATATAGGGATTGTACTACTCTTTAAAATATGGTTGACCTTTTAAGATGGAAATCCAAGACTTGGTATCAACGTCCATTAAGTTCAAACGTGCAATTTGATTCAATTAAAACTCAAATGAGCACAAGAATTTCAAGATTGGTCAGCTTAAATGATCCAGTATCTTCCAGGAACATGTTAAGGGAAAAATCTCACATCAAATAATTATGAAAATATTAACTAACATGTAAGGGGTTGAACTATTATTAACAAGGTTGATCTTTAAAGATGGAACAAATGTTGATAGAAAACTTAGACACGAGGACAATGCCAATGAGATTAATAAAGACTAAAGAGTCATGATACGAAAACATTTACAGTTTTCTCGAAGTTTATATATAAGTGTGTACCTTCGTTGGCTTTACTGCAACCAAATGTGGAAAGAAATCTGCTTTCGTAATATCGAATGGCCATCCCAACTTAAAACAATTCTTATTCCTAAAAAGAAAGCAGAGGGAAGAAACAAAGTAAAATTTATAAATAACTGAAATCCCAGATATTTACTTATCTAGAAATGGCGAGTTCTGACATTTAATACAATTACCAAAAGTATTCATTAAGATCGTCATAGTTTCTTAATGATGCGTGGCTCGTTTTCCGCTCTTTGTTTTTCCTAGCTTCCTTTACCAATAAAGATGAGTAAATTAGGTGATAAGATAAGTGCATTGCCAAAGTAAAAGGCAGAAAAAACATACGAGTTACCTCATGCAAAACTTTATAAATAGGAGTAACAACTTCCCTCAGGAAAAATTCCTCATCAAGTGGCAGCATTTGATACGTGACTCCATTATACAAAGTTCCATTCAACTCGTGTGCCATCTTATGTTTGAAAAGATAAGGTGTTATCTTCATATAAACAAGAAACAGATATACACAGAAGCAATATGCACTGCAACCATTAATTTTCATACAAAAGGATACAATTGTATAAAGAAGTACAATGCATTGGTCAACATAAGAACAAACTATCTATCGGAATTACCTTAATTACATTTCATTTTCAAAAGAGAAGCATATTTTCTTTATTTAACTGAAAAGGCTTCAAAGTAGGACAGAAATTCAAGTTGAATGCAGATAAAGTCAATGAAATTGAATAAGATTATGGAGATTGTCTAACATTACAATTGACGTTTATATTACAATTATAATTGTACATATACAGATAGATTGTTTTTACCATATTTAATTTGATTTTAGCTCTATATAATAAGAGAGTCTCTCACATTGAGGGGACATCGAGTCCTATTGAACATTATTGAGTATATTTGACATGATATTAGAGTGGGTTTAATTATATTTTGATTTAACTTGCAAGCTTTTGTTCTCGGACGAGCGGCATCTCGTCCGGTCAAATTTTCTTTTTGGTATCATGTAATTAACTAGAATTGACAATCTTCACATTCACACCCGGTCTATCATATTTAGAGTCTTAGACCCTGTCTCATAGCACTAAAAATTGCGATTTACCTCCTTCACAAGGCCCAAGGTAGGGCAGGGAGCCAGTAATGGGGAGTAATTAAAAAAAAAAAAATTTGCAATTTCAACCGTTGTCAAGTAAAAATTGGACCGTTGCTTTTCATCATTTTCCAAGTAAATCTGACATGGCAGCCGTAATAGTGGACCACTTTATGACAGAATGGCGTTTTTGCCCTTATTATGTACTTCATTTTGCATGACATATGGGCTTCTTCGGTAGTTCATTTTTACAATGTCAAATTTTGCTGCCAAAGTGGGCTCCATTCTGCAGTAAAGAAACGGTCAATTAATTGTTGAAAATTGGAAGAAAGCGACATAGCCTTATTACCAGCACCTTCAATTTTTTCAGCACTT
>CM033361.1:17705610-17743730 GCA_019395295.1 Osmanthus fragrans | reverse complement strand
TTATGCAACAAATGCATAAATGACCCCACGAAAAGATTTCACAATACTTATCCTATCCCATTCCATGTTGCTCACACATCGAGAACACTTATCTCCTCTCATCGCCCACCATGCTCACTAAACTTATCACTCAACTCATGTCTAACTGGTAAGTCACAATAGATCCTAAGTTCACGGGATAATCCTCTATCACCACATCACTTCTCCTAACCCAGGTGGATAATGTGTCTCCACCTAACAGAAGTGATAGAAGTGCATCTCTTACACTTCACCTGATCAGAGTCTCTTTACAGATAAATGATTCTAGATATTTAATCACGTCTCCACTCGTGATCTAAATGTCACACTCTACATCCCTCGGTACAAACCACAATGTACCCCTAGACATCTATACTCCACATTACCAATAAACATCCTCACTATAAGTGCATCACAAAGTTACTATGACAAATCAATTCCTTTCGGCGACCATAAGGTTAGGGCTCAATTTAAATTGACCCATGCACCATAAGGTTACTCCAATCACCAATGCTCAAAAAATCCATAAAAGAAAGGGTGAATGTGGCACTTATAAAGAGAATAGAAGAAATAGTTGGTTACTTCACTACACTTACAAAAGAGGCTCACAAAGAAAAAGAAAATAACCATACATGGCTGCCTCACATAGTCTCACAAACCACACAAGCTCACAAAGATAAAAGGAGAAAGCGGTTGCCTCTCTTTCTTCTCACTACCACACTCTCTCACACTATTTACAGAGCAAACAGAGTAGGCCACAAAACTCAACCCACTATGCATGCAAGCACATTACACAAAGTAATAAGATTACTCAAAATTCATGCCAATACACATATCAAACACGTTGAAATATAACATATAACCATGCAACGAAATTGAGCAATCACACATATGCAAAAAATGGGTTACACACAGATGCACATATAGTAACTAGGTTGGCTCTCAATAAACCTCAATAGGGTCATCACTCACCCTATTGCCACATTTGCCTCACCTCACCTCTCATCTTATCTTCCCTTTTATTATCATTACTAGGACAATTTATTTCACCATGTCCAAAATTCACTACAGTTAAAACACATCTTATTTTTTGTACTTACCTTTGACCTACATATGCAGTCAATAGCGAATAATGACCACAAGCAAAGTACAAACATAATTCACACAGAATGGTCTAACAAACTTTTTCTAAGATCACATGAAATTCTAACAATGTAGAAAAAATTGCAACAAATTTACAAAGAAATAATTAACAAGTAATTCCTAGGTTTGCAATAGGCAATGGTTATCCCTTCACGGTAACTTCAAACCTAATGTCACCCCACACAATGACATCTAATGCAAAAAATAAATTACCCTACACAATAATTGTAATTGCAATAATAAAAGACAAAGAACACGATACTGAGCGGACCATGTTTGAATGTCCGTAAATATCAAGAGATGCGAATTCACCACTTTAGGACCGTCACCATTTGTCCTAAATTCTCCAACAACCGCGACAACACGAAACGACACCCGGCACCCGAACGTCAAAGGGCAAAATTATTCAACTTTCACCGTATTGCTCGAAACTAAAATTCGACAACACTGCAGGGTCCGTCTCACCACCAGCAACATTCTGTCTGTTGAAGTCTCCACCGGAAATTGCCGGACGTGCCCTCACGCTCTCGCTGGTGTTCCCACACACAACCCTACCAAAACCACCTCAGCCTGCACAATCCACCAGTTTTCGTTTCTCCAACCGACCACTGGTTTGACCGAAAAACACAAAAATAGGTTCCAATTTTTAATAATTTTTTTGATCCCGAATTCTACATATTCTCAGTTTCTTTTCTAGTCTTTTTCTGCCCCTTTTTGCCCCCAAAAATCACATATTTATCAACAACACAAGCTCTGATATCATTTGTCGCGAAAATTTCTCGAGAAACCATTGATTCGGGTTCAAAAATCAACCATCCAAATGAACACCAATCAACTTCGGCTCGACCCAACAACCCTTTATACCTTGGTTGCCTCGATTTTTCCCATTCCAATTATCCTTCTTATAATCCACAAAGGACACAAAGAGGGTGATGATTTGTAGCCACAAAGACAAGGGAAAAGACACCACAAAGGAGGTAAGGAAGAGAGCAAAGAAACCACAAAGTTATCAACAGTTTTGGGGCACCACAAAGCTGCCGATTTTCTCTTCTCCAAGGGCAGCCGAATTCCGACTAATAGGGCTGCATTTTTTCTCCCATCTAAACTCACAAATCACACACACACACACACACACACACACACACTTAACAAAACACATGGCTATATGTATATTGTCATTAGGTTTAGGTTTGGGCCTAGACTCACTCATAATGGGCTAACGATAACCAAATCCATATATTAACCAAACTATCAACCCAACTAAACTTAGGCCCTCTAATGTGTATTAATTGTTTCCGAGTCGTGCCGTAACTTTTGGTGTCAATAAAATATCTGACATCGTTTTTACATTATCGCCCGAATTCATTGGGTATCAAAACCCAACAGTATTGAAACATTCCGTTTAACATAAAACTGTATTTCAATTCATTTTTCGTTTTGGACATTTAACGTTTCCCACATTTTCCAAATGTGCTTGTCAAATATATTTCCAACAATTTATGTACTTCCTGAAATTGTTCAATCATAGAAATTGATATTGCAGGAGAATGTGTATGGACTATTTTCCAAAGTGAAAGAAGCAAAAAGATTATGCATTCAAAAAGGTAATCATCATCCAGTAAAAAAGAAAATAGCAACAACTGTTGGACTCAAAGTCGATAAACTCGATCAGTTGCTATTTATGGTAAGAATGCCTCTCTCGATGCAACAGCCTGTATGGATGGACCAAGATACTACTTTTCAGGTACACACTTCCTATTCATTTTATGTTTCCAATTGGTCAAAATCATAGTATCAGTGTGACAGAGTTAAAACATGAATTTTGCTGTTGTGGATTAAATCTTAATTCCAATCACGATAACAATATTAAGCAAAATGAAATTATACGTACACATGCACTCATAGATTTATATATAGTGAATCACACTCGATGTGAGAGTTATGTCTACTCGTTGTTGCATGTTTTCACTCTATAAACAACGAGAATTGCAATATTTAGAATATTAGGTCGATCCACATTCGAGCAAAAAAGTGTACCATACAATTAAGCTCAACATAATCCAACATTCTCCGGTATTTTAGTAGTAAAATAAAAAACATTGATATAATTGCAGGAGATCACTGTGGACACCACATGAGTCGAGCTCCCTGATGTAAGCATCACAAAGCAGTTGATGAGACAACACATCCGCAATCTCTTGAGCGTTCTCTGTCCTATAAAGAGGAAAATAATTCGTCTGAGATTTGGTAATGAAGATGATAAAAAGAAATCATTATCTGAAATTAGTACCATTTTTGGGTTATCTAAGGAGAGAGTTTGACAACTGGAGAGTCTGGCGCTGTAAAAGAAGAAGCAACATCTTAACAGCCAAGGACTCAAGGCATATGCAGATATGATCATTTAAACTTAATTTCGTGGTTACATTTTGCTGTATGTTAAATGTAAATAGTACACAAGGAATGACAGTGGTGATGAATGCAACTGAATCGAATGTATATAAGACCTTGTGAGCAACACACAAAGTGCTTTACATGTTTCACATAACATGAAAATTATTATGGTAGGTTGGATCGAATGTGTATAATGTTTAATCACAAGTTTCTGAATTCGCAGCGCCCCCTTTTATATGTTGGACGAATATGGTAACTTTGGCCAATAAAAATCTCATGAAATCACGAATTAGGTCAGGCCGTAAAACTGTCGCTCGAGTGAGGGCCCTGTCATACGAGCGACAGGTGGGTGAAGATCGAGTACTGAATGTTCTACTTCATTCGCTCGAGCATGACTCCCACGAGCATCTAGCGAAAATGCGGCGAGTTTCCTTCGTGTTCCAAACTTGGATCCCGAACCCAACTATGAAACTTTACAATTAAGTCCCTAAACTTCAAAAATATTCAAGTTGGTCATTTTGTTCACAGAATAGTCAATTACAATAATCTAACACTAACAAACTCCTCCTTTGGCATTCTGTGACAAAATCAATTACAAGGCACAAATTCAGCCAAAAAAAAACTAAGTCCAACTATCATCTGAATATAGCTGTATCCTGAAATCAAAACTCACACACCCAGTGTAAAAGCACGTGATACAGAAAATAAACAATTGCACACAAATGCAATGATAACATACTCCATACCAGTTCACGATATGCAATGCACATGTAAGGTACAAGTTTCCCCTTACTGCAAACTCACTTGAAGTTAAAACAGTAGGTAAATGTATCTATGTCTCTCCCTAACGACCCCAATAGATATATATCAAAAGCATGCATATGAATAAGTAAGCAATTATCTATGTCTCACCCCAACGACCCCAACAGACAAGCATACAAATGACAATGTAGCTGCTCAAAGACAATGCCAAAATCAAATAAATCTCCCCCTCACTATAAAATCTCTCCCAATTTTTGTCACAAATGCTGAAGGAAAAAGAGAACCAAGCAACGCAATATGAGATAAACAATAAAGCATATAGAGTAAAGAATAGCCCAAAGAAATGAAGCAAAATCACGACATAAATAACGAGAGTTTGGTACAAAATGAGTTAATACATCAAAAACCTACCACAACTCTAGCAAAGCTAAAAAGAATCAAATTCTACTACTAGATATCTAGCCCAAAACTACGAAGCCGAAGCGTCATCCTCATCAGTAGTATCAAAACCATCACTCACTGCATCCCAATGATCACGCATCCATCTCACATGGCGCTGAAGATATGCCACAGCTCCCCGTAAGTCAGTGACATCAGCCCGAGTCTAAGTCACCTCGGCTAGTAACCGAGCCTGCTGGCTGACCAAAATAGACATCTGGACCATCAAGGCGGCCATGGAGTCAACCGAAGAAGAAGCAGGAGGGGTAGGAGTAGAAGAAGTGGAGAGAATATCAAAAGAAAGGACGACTGAAGGACCCCCAAAAAGATCACCTAAAGGATTAACTGGCGCTGCAGGATCAGCAAACTCAGCTGGAACAGAAACGGAAGGTGCATGTGATCGACTCTGTGACATGGTCGCATGACCAATAGGACGACCTATCCGACGAGAAGGACCCTCGGGAAAGGTACCACCAAGGGCCATGACTAACCTATGAATAAGACATGCATAGAGAAGACCTAAACTACGATCGGGAGTACGAAAGGTGCGTAGTATATGCTGGCTCAGAAAAGTAGGCAGGTCAACAGAGTCATATTGAATAAGGGCGTAAAGAAATCGAGCCCTATCAGAAGGTAAGGAAGACGTATACCCAACTGGCTACAGGTTTGTGCACATAATGTGCAACAAAACTTGACGGTCAGTAGAAAGCGATCCAGTGCTGACCGCGGTGGAACCCCTTACCAATGGGACGCCAAACAAAGTAGAATAAACTACGGTATCAGAAGGGCCAGTCTCAACAGAAAGATAAGGGTAAATAGGGTGAAGAACCCTAGGTATATGAAGAGACTCGACCACGACAACAGGAAAAATCCTAAGAGTACGACCTCGAAGAAAGACCCAAAAAGAAGTATCATCCACTTCATGAATATGGCAGCGATATCGGGGGAAAGGTCAGAAAGAATCACCTCACGCTTTACAAGAACCGGACGAAGGAAAAACTGGAAAGTGAAAACCTCAGTGGCAGTAGAGGATATAAAATGGGCTCGACTGAAGGAAGATGAGCCATTGGGCTGCTGTGCTGCGGTCTTAGATCTCTTCGGCGGCATCTGTGACATGGTTACAGAACAAACACGTCAAGAGATGCGATGAAGAAGGAGATAGACCACAAGATACAGCAACACACTCACATGCAAGAAAATGCGTAAAATGATTCACTATGGAGGTATGCACGCAAAACGATGCAAAAATAAGTCGAAGTAGGCAAAATAATGAAAAAAAAGTCAATCACATGCAAAAATATGGCAAAAATGCACAAGGGACGTAAAACGATGCACGAATGCACATGACACGCAAAACGATGTACAAATATGGTCAGGTACGAAAAACGATGTAAGACCGGACTAATGTACTCAAATCAAAGCAAGAGTGGAAAATAAGTCATGGAATGACCAAAACGTGCCAGACGTGACGTGGTACAGTGGCGTCAAGGCACAGTGCAACGACGTCAAGGTACGGTGTAGTGACATCAAGGCACCGCGACGCGGTGTGACTTTCATGTCATGATGCAAAAGGCAATACAAATCAACTCAAAAAAAGTTTCATGGGAGTATAAACACGTTCATGGCATGAAATATAGCTCGTATGTTCAATGGTGTCACCAAAATCATACAAAAATCCCATTGAAGTATTCTATCGAACATGTGGAGTGCCCTAAGAAAACGTGAATACAACGCAATGCAAGGCCAATCAAGCCAAACCATCAACACACAATGCAAGACCTATATCCCAACAACGAATTTGATAACAAATATCCCCAAAAATGAGCAAAAATGTATACCAAATCCAAGCCCAAAGTTATGAACTCGAAAATTCAAGAAACACCCAAAATTGAACCCAAATGTGTTAAGAATGATGCAAACACAATCAAAGCATGTTAAGAACCTCTCAACGCATGAATTCATGTGAAGA
Source organism: Osmanthus fragrans (assembly GCA_019395295.1). Classification (NCBI taxonomy): domain Eukaryota; kingdom Viridiplantae; phylum Streptophyta; class Magnoliopsida; order Lamiales; family Oleaceae; genus Osmanthus; species Osmanthus fragrans. Next base: position 17,737,009 of record CM033361.1, on the reverse strand, counting down.
AACCAAGCCGAAAGCAAATAAAACTAGAAAAACCCCAAAATTTTCGAAAACAAGTGTTTTGAGAATTACCTTTGAAATTCGTCGAAATTGATGATGTTTGTTATGTTAATGCTCCAAAAAGTGGTTGCTCACCCTTCAAAATATATTAAAATGCAACAATTTGACAATAGTGGGATTGAATGGAGAGAAAATGTCGCTAAAAATGGCAAAAATGTAGTTGAAATCACGTAATAAAGAAGACCGTCATTCGAGCGATGGTCGAGTGAAGCTCGAGCGAAAACAATCTGTTATTGTAGCTCGAGCGATATTCAAGCGAGAATTGAGCGAATGCTCAAATGTCAAAAATAGCACCAGATGTTTAAAAAATTCATTTTTGAGCACAATTTTCAATTATTGACAAATATAGCACGTTTTCCAAAACTTTCACAACTAGCACCATTCGATTTAAAAAAAAAAAAAATATGACATGCACTTCAACATGTTGGTCAACAAGAAAACGCAGTTGATCACAAATATGGCAAATTTAAGAACGCAAGTGCTGCCCCCATACAAATAAAACAAATTTAAATGAAGTAAATTGTATATGTGACTCAAGTGTGTAAAGTGTCACTATTTCCAAGTAAGACAGACTCCAAACCTTAAATTTGATAGAAGAGACAAACAAAATCACTATCAATAGGTTTATTTCTCTACTTATGAAAGTCAAACTTTTTAAACACATTAGGACTTATACATGAAGTTCGTTTGCTAATATGTCAATTCTTGCTCCCCCTATCTTTGAGCATATATATTTTTGATATTTCAATATTGAACAAGCTCAAAACTTATTTCTTTTCAATAACTCATAATTTTTTCATCTTAAGTGTAGGTTCTAATTCATTGAGCAACTGTAGCGAGCGTTAGGTCGGTTATCCCAAGTCAGATGACCATAGGCACCAGGTATAGAGATACCCTTCAGACTTAATTGTTCGAGTCAAATAACCTCGAAGAAGAACATTAAGATATGAGTGTAACAATTTTACAAATAGGGGTTATGAATATGAACTAAGGTCTAACCAAATAGTCAATTCACGTTCGTAGCCACCTTATCAACAAGTGACACCATCTCAAATCTCACACATGCGATCTAGACCTATTTACATGATCATAGTGTGTGCAGTACAGGATGTATATGACGAAACATATACCAAATACTCCACAAAAATTTAGAGTCATGTGATCAGAATTGAACTATTTATCTAATCAATGCATATTCGATCATAGCGTGTATTATCAAGTATAACACACATGATACAGTAGTCCACACAAACTAATTTTTTTATTTTTCAATTTTTCAATGTTTTTGAATTTTTCATATATCAAAAAGAATTAAAAGAACACAAAACAAAAACAAAATATCAAGCACTAAAAAATACACACAAAAGCGAGTAAAGCACGCATGATGTAGAATGAATGTAACAATGCATATATGATATACTCAATGAGTGCAGATCCCCAAGAACGAGATCAATGGGGTGCATAAGCACCAGTGTCGTATCCATGATCGAGAACATATTTCTTGACCACGCCTTCCTAGTATTTGAGGTAGAATTAGTCAATTTAGAGATCATCTCAGTCAATTGAACAACCTGACTGGAAAGATGATTGACCTAACTAGGAATATCCTGATTTCTCTCTCTATGCACAAACTGACGACACCTTGGCCTAGTGTGACCCAAAGCTCCACAGTGATGGCATGTGGGTACAAACCTAGGCCCAAACATGTGAGATGACTGATAGTGATTTTGAGGACCAGAATTCTTACGAGACCTACGAGTCCTTTGTCCTACGATGCGCTTACCTTTAAGATCAGGATTTTTAGCAAAGTGTGGCTGAGCGGAAGCTGGAACAAAAGAAGTCCTAGAGGTACTAGCAGCATGTGATCTGTTCTTATCATAACCTAGACCTCGTCTATCACCTACAGACTTGTTCATAACTAAGATGCTATCTAGCTTCTTAGTCCCACTAGAGAAAGCCTCGAGTTGTGAGTTGAATTTTTCTAGATCACTCGTGAAGGTCTTAACAGTCTCTTCTAACCTCTCATTCTTACACATCAACTCACTCAAGTTTTTGACAGAGTCTTAAAGTTCACTAGCTAACTTCTCTTTCTCTCGTTCTAACAAATCAAGCTTCTTAAGAAGGGCAATGTTTGACTTCTTAATTTTAAGACTTTCCTCATATAACTCCTGATACACTTCTCGAATGTCACTCTCCACATCCGAGTCATCAGTACAGCTCTCACTAGAGTCATCAAACACATCCTACTTATTAGACTCATCAGGTCCACTCTCTACCTGAGACACGAAGGCCTTGTACTTTCATAGTTTCTCACCATCTGACTGCACACTAGGATCACTATCACTAGAATCATCATGAGACAGTGCAGCAACTAAGGCTTTACCTTTATCTCTCGTGGAGTTTCTCTTAAGATTAGGACATTCATTCTTATAGTGCCCAATCCTTTGGCACTCATGACATCTAACTAATTGGAGCTCACTACTAGACACTTTACCATCACTTCTATCATGTCTCTCTCTCTGAAACTTCCTAGGTGGACTTCTCTTCCTAGGCTGTGGTTTCTGTCTATTTCTAAATGCTTGATTAAACTTCTTAACAAATTAGGCTATTTCCTCACCTTTAAGGGGTTCACCATCACTAGACTCTGAACCTTTTTCCCTACGGGTATTCAAGGCAATAAACTTTTGTTTCTTAGGCTGTGCTAAGGTCAATTCATAGGTTTGAAGGGATCCTACGAGTTCTTCTATCTTAATATTATCAAGGCCCTTGCTTTCTTCAATAGCAGTTACCTTAGGCCTAAACATTTCAGGTAGGGATCTAAGAACCTTAAGAACGATTTTAATCTCGGGGATCCTTTCACCTAGATTAAAGCTAGAGTTCACAATATCGTTCAACTTAGTATAGAACTCATCAAACCTCTCATCATCATTCATCTTAAGTTCCTCAAACCTAGATGTCAACATTTGTATTTGGAGTTTTCACAATCTTAGTACCCTCATAGGTTGCCTCCAAAATATCCTAAACTTCCTTAGCAGTCTCACACATAGACACTCTGCTAAACTCCTCAGGAGACACAGCCATAAACAAAGCATGCAGACCCCTTACTATTCCAATTATACTCAGACAGTTCCTCTTTGGTCCAAATGAAAATATCAGTAGGAGTAACAACTCATGATACAGTATTAGAGGGTGCAGACCAGCCATTTTAGCACAAAGCCAAACACGCTCATCTAAAAAACTTAAGGAATGCTCTCATCCTAACTTTCCAATAAGCATAATTAGAACCATCAAAGTAAGGTGATATAGAAAGTGATTGACTCATCTAGACTAACAATTATGGGTCAAGAATCAAATTTAAGCTCTAATACCACTTGAAAAATCGGAGATTCGACTCAACTACACCTAAATGGGGGATGATTAGGTGTAAACGCGGAATTAAAATTTAATTAACATGCAACAAGTCACAAGTTAATTATGTCTAGGTGATTAATCAAACAATTCAGTTTATCCTAACTTGAACTACCACAATACTGAAAGTAATAACTGAAGCAGTAAACAACACAAAATTGTTCATGAAGAAACCTAACGTGAGAAAAACTCTGGGCACTTTGCCAATAAAAAATTCACTATAAACTGTATTATAAACTTACGGACCACCAGCAAATTTGACGATACAAGTTTTCTGATATCTTGTCTGAAGTTTGAAGCAGCTATCCTGGAATGTGCACACGAACACCAATCCTAGCACTTCTTGTAATTTATCTCTTGTAGATCCACCAATAACTCCTCGTTCTTGAGTTTTTTCCTTGATCTTCGCAGCTAGCCAAATTGACGACACAATCTTCCTGACAGATCCAAGTAAAGAATCGACACCAGTGTATTTCATTGAAGGTTTTGACGTTTTCAATCCAAAGGGCGCATATAATGAATTGATTGAACTTGATGAAGGTTTAGCTCTTGAGAGAATAAGTGTTTTCTGTATAATGTTCAATCACAAGTTCCCGAATGCACCGCGGCAGTTTTATATGTTGGACGAATATGGTAACTTTGGCCAATAAAAATCTCGCGAAATCGCGAATTAGGTCAGACCGTAAAACTGTCACTCGGGCGAGGAGCATTGTCGCTCGAGCGAGGGCCCTGTCGCATGAGTGACAGGTGAGCGAAGGTCGAGCACTGGATGTTCTGCTTCATCTGCTCGAGCATGGCTCCCGCGAGCATCTAGCAAAAATACGGCAAGTTTCCTTCGTGTTCCAAACTTGGATCCCGAACCCTACGCTATACAACCAACTATGAAACTTTACAATTAAGTCCCTATACTTCTAAAATGTTCAAGTTGGTCCTTTTGTTCACAGAATAGCCAATTACAATAATCTAACACTAACACTTTTGGATGAGTTGGTTCTATTAATATGATAATAGGATTAGATGGAAGATTAGGTTCAAGTTTTGTTGCCACTAATGGGTCATGCCTTCGAATGAACACGTGAAGTGATGCCTGGGAGACAACATTCAAAGATATAAGTATGTTCCTAGTTTGCACATGAGTTGGTTCACATTGTTGTTCATATAACCATGTCTAGGTTTTTACAAGCATTCAAGTTGAACCGTGAATCTAATTTTTTTATTTAGTAGGACAATCGGCGCAACCAAGTCACTATACAATAATCTGAATTCACACACAATATTGAGTATGTTGAGAATTAGAAACCTTAATTCTATTTCACCAAGAGTGATCAAATAGTAGAAAGAAATAAAAATGCATAGAGGTTTGACTCAATGCAAGACTACGCCCTCTTCAGTTACTACGATAATTCGCTATGCTGAAAAAATGTTTACAAAATACAAAATTGCACAACTAAGGTCGATCCGTGTATTGGTTCCACGGAGCAACAAAAATCTCCTACTTGGAGACTAATCCACCATCAATGACTCCTTTGTAGTGAACAACTCCTTAATCTTCAAAAGAGAAGTCCAACTGAAATTGCACACAACTTTAGTTTCTCGATGGGAATAGTCTTCATCTACATGTTGAATTTTGACTCCCTTAATTCTTCTCAAGTGTTAAGATTCCATCCTCTAAAGTCGATCTGATGGAGTGATTTGTCCTTGCATGATAAGTATGATTATTTGCAAAATGAATAGCACTTTGTCTGTCACAACACAACCCATTAATTTCATGCTTGGGATCCAATTCTTTCAAAAAAAATTGCAGCCTTATAATCCTTCTGCTAACTTCGATCACAACAACATACTTAGCCTCATTAGTGGAAAGAGCAATTATCTTCTACAACTTAGACACTCAACTAACTGATGCACTGTCCAAAGTATATACATATACATTAATACTCTTCCCACCATCAATATCCCTTGCCATGTTAGCCTACATAACCTTGTAATCCTAAACCTAATTTTCTGAAATATAAGGCTGAATCTGAAGTACCTCTCAAGTACATGAGAATCCACTTCTGCCTCCCAATACTGTTTATTAGGATCGTTCATATATCTACTCACAACTCTCATGAATGTGCTATGTCCGATCTCGTACACACCATGACATACATAAGACTACAAATAGCAGATGCTAAAGGCACCTTGACTATGTAAACCCACTCTTGTTCTATAAAGGTTGATTGCTCTTTGGAAAGCCTAAAATGACTAGTCAAACAAGTACTCACTAGTTTCGCATCATTCATTATGAACATGTTTAGCACTTTCTTCCCATAATACCTAATAGTTAAATAACACAAAATAATTAAATACAAAGAGATAAAATAGTCTCAGCCAGAATACCCAAAGGGTCCGGCCACCCGTGGACTCTAGTCGAGTGTGGGTCAATCCCTTGTTTGATTTAAGCCTCTCCCACGTGGCCACTTAATTAGCTGCCAACCGCTGTGCTTCATCTATTTCCTATTCATTATGGCCTCACATGATCAATACCATTCCATTTCATTCTTAGTAATATTTTGTAGAGTTCAATACTCGTGTAGGAGACACTGATCTCATCCAAGAAATATTCTTTTACTGCAGTGAGAAATGAAAACAATTGAAAAAATATCATAATAGACAATCAAAACTCATTGATTTTTACAAATGTTAGAAAGACGATTATTAATTATTAATTCATAATCAAATATCGAATAATTAATTTTGATCCACACATCATTAATTCTATAAAATGTTAGCTTTGAATCAAGAAATTAGTGAAACCTCACAATTTAATTAATTTTATCAAATTCAAGCTAATACATTAGGTTGCCGCAACAACTCTTATAACCTAGTTTTTAACCTAATTAAAGTTCTATTAAGTCCTAAACTCCTAAAGAATTCGTATCTTTAACCAATGTCTTGTAATGCAGGCAATTCTCATGGTAAGTCGATGGTTTGAATGGAGATTGAGTTCAAACCTTTGGGAAAGGCTAAGTACCCTTCTCCCTAGTCCCTACATAGAAGTAGGGGATTCACAGGTACTGATTAGATTGAATCGGAATCGGCCCATCTGGTACCCATTCTAAAAGAAATAGCTGTTTTCAGTACTCTGTAACAAGTATGAATCGGTTCTACTTCGGTTATCAGTGCTCATTGTAGAGCAAAAAAAATTTTGTTTGCGTTTTATTTCTTTAATTATTTAAGTTCGTATAATTGAGATAAATTAAATTGATCCTAATTACATAATAAAGTGATATAAGCAATTTCCCGAATCTTAGACTGCATCAGTTTCCCAAGAGATAACACAACTTAGGTGGTATGTAATATTACCGGATAAAGAAAGCAAAAAGAGGCACAAAGCTTATGTGGGAAGTGTGAAAGGGAAGTGGAAGGGAAAAGTCGGCAGGTTTACACTATACTTAGCAGTTAATAGCGATTCAAATGCACATGGATTAGCTTTATATTTTTAAAATTATGTTTAGACCTTCGCAGACACGTATTTTCTTAGAATATTAATCTGATAGGTACATAGAACATAGTTTTAATTAAGATTAAGCAGTAATCATTGACCACTAAACCAACAGCTGTTTCCAGGTTACATCCGTTGCAAGATTTTCAAAGTTTACTAAGGTGGCAAACAAATTAAATAATCTAAATCAGTGATTAAAAAAAATGCAAAAGTTAAAGAGTATTCATTATGGTTCTTTCAAAAATATTTTTTATGGAAAAAGTTTCCAAGTCATGCTGGTGGGCAAATATGGGTGGTCAAAATCGAATAGTACAACGATGTATAAAACTCGATCTAGCGAATGATTTTTTTCGAGGGAGGTCTATATGTCTACTGCTAGTTTTCTCGTTCTTTTCTCTATTTTTCATCTAATTATCATTAGCTTTGTTGATTCAAAATGCCAAGAGAGTTTCCAGTGTGGAAGCCTTGGGGTTTTGGAGTTTCCTATATCTAATTATTCGCAACCCGAATGTGGGTTCTTAAGGGTTGATTGCAATTCTAGTAGTCCAAAACTTTACCTGGCAAATGAAGGATCATCACAATCATATAACATTCTGTCCAAGATATCTACCAACGTGTTCTTGATTCGAAACCCTACTCTTCTAGGCTATTTAAGATATAAATTCTGTGATTTACCCTACATCAATTTCTCTCTTCCAAGCTCTCCTTCTATTTCTTATACTATCTTCCGAAATATTACTTTTTTCAGATGCACCAAAACTAACAGTAATACACTGATGCGTTATTTCCAGGGTTTCAAAAACTACTCAGGTTGCGAAACCTTTGATGTATATTATACCGATGGGAATCTTCTTTCAACCCCAAATGGCTGTTCAGCTGTCCCAGTGCCAATTTATACGAAATCTGATGTAAATTCGACGGATTTCTGGGATTTGTTTAGTGATGAATATGATCTCGAATGGCATCTGTCTGATGATTGCAATGAGTGTCATAATACAGGAGGCCAATGTACAACTAACATCAGGAATCAATTTCAATGTCAAAAAGGTACAACCAGTGTATAATACTTTTGAGGGTAAATTATTGTCAGCTTAAATATGTAGTAAACTTTTTATGGAAATTAAAGACTCAATACATAGTTATCTCTTTTTTACATACTTGTCTTTTAACATCATAGTCAATGGTTGGTCATGTGATGTGAATTCAAATCAGAATCCAAAAAATGCGCAGAGTTCAACGTAGATCAGTTACGAACTAATTGTCTTTCTAAAGTTAAACAGGTTTTATCACCGAATTTTTTTTTATTCTTATTAGATCTTTCATGTTCATGGCTTATCAGTGATTTTAGGTGCAGAAGATTATAATGAGAAAGATGAATTCCCCTCTTGTTTAAAATGTTTATTGGATCTAACACGTGTTCTTACTTCAGCTGCTACAGAAGAAAAACCAATAGAAAAAGGAAAAGGAAAAAGTAAATTGAAACTGATTTTAATTGCAGGTATATCTTTAAAATTTTATTGTTATTTCTTATGTATTTCAATTTATTAATATAGAAATTGTTTCTCATCACAGGTATTCCAGCTTCTACACTAGCTCTCTTCTTCGTGATCTTGTTCCCGTTCATCAGAAGAAGCTATAAGGGAAAAACACAAAATGACAAGGACATTGAATTATTCTTGAAGAACCATGGGGATCGTGCGCCAAGAAGATACAAATACTCAGATCTCAAGAAGATGACCAATTCATTCCATGACAAGTTAGGAGAAGGAGGCTTTGCAATAGTATATAGAGGAAAGCTACAAAATGACCGCCTTGTAGCGGTAAAGATTTTGAAAGAATCAAAAGGTAATGGAGAGGAGTTCATCAATGAGGTTGCAAGTATTAGCACAACTTCCCACGTTAACATTGTCACTCTCCTCGGATTTTGCTTTGAGGGTTCCAAAAGAGCTCTCATTTATGATTTCATGCAAAACGGATCTCTTGACAAGTTCATAAGCAATAATAACTCCTTACAAGAAGATCAATTAGGATGGGAGAAGTTGTTAGAAATTGCAGTTGGAATTGCTCAGGGAATAGAATATTTGCATCAAGGTTGTAACACACGAATTTTGCACTTTGACATAAAGCCTCACAATATTCTTCTAGATAAAGACTTCAATCCTAAGATATCGGATTTTGGCCTGGCTAAACTTTCCCCCAATAGGTCCAGTACAGTGTCAATGCCAGGGGTGAGAGGGACAATAGGGTATATAGCTCCAGAATTAGTTTATAGAACCCTTGGAGAAGTTTCTTACAAATCAGATGTCTATAGTTATGGGATGATGGTTCTTGAAATGGTTGGTGAGACGAAAAATATTAACGTCAATGCTGATCAATCAAGTTCAATATATTTTCCTGATTGGATATATAATCACCTCGCACAAAATGCTATACTTGATCCCAATCGCATTGTGAATGAAGATGAACATTTGGTGGTAAGGAAAATGATAATAGTTGGCCTATGGTGCATACAAACTGATCCTACAATGAGGCCATCGATGACAAGAGTGTTAGAAATGTTAGAAGGGAACATAGAATCCTTGCAAATTCCACCTAAACCGCACATTGCTTCACGACATATATTAGCAGCAAATCCTTCAACTTCAGAGTTAGCTCGCTGATGTTAACGAATTTTAAAAGCTATGCCCCTGTTAGAGCTTTCTGGAAGGGATTGGTGTTTCGAGGATCATGCTTTCGACCAAGCATGTAAACAGTAATTGCAATTTGTAAGTTTAATTTATTTGTTGAATTTCCTGTCTCATTGTTAAATATCAGACAGGTGCGGAACTAGAGTACAAGACACTTAAATTGCCCTAGTTTGTATTTTTGATAACTAGTGCTAAATAAAAAAATATCCATTAACTGGAATCTGCTTCAAGGATGTTCATAACCCTTTGTTACCAATAGAATTTTGCCATTCCCTCCTTGTCGAGAATGGAGCCCAAAACCTTACATATATTTTTAAGTGTAACAATATTTTCCTCTTATAAAAATAAATATATGCTATAATACTAATATAAAATAATTACAAATTCTTCTTATTTCGGTTGGCTAGGAATTATTATTTTCACTACTAAGTCAAGGGTTTCCTCCCCTAACCCCCACTAAGGGTTGGATACGGATCGGGTTGGGACATAAATCCACCACCGAACTAACTTTTCGAGTTTGGTTTTGACCCAAATTGGACCACAATTGCCCACAGCATAAAAAGGAATATTAGACCCTTCTTCGCCGCCACCGCCACCTCCACCATTCTATTCACCATAAATCACCACCATAGCACCAAGTTTGGGGAAATAAATCTTAAGAATTTTTTTTTTTTTTTTTTTTTTTTTTTTTTTCAAAAAGATAGATCTAGAATTATATGTGTTATGCCTGACTTTAAGATCTTCCTATGAATAATTGACGTGACATCTTTGCAGTAGGCTCCTAAAAGATCAATTTGTAAGACTCACAAGTCAGACTCAGATCTTAGGGTAGTACTTTTCAGGAAACATTAAATGCCAATTAGCCTGTGATTGATATGTTGATGCCTAGGAAGAAACAGCTCGACCATCAAGATGTGACCACGTGTCTCTTGAAACGGTCAATATTTCATTTATTTTACTATAAATTCTCACACTTAGTACCATTTAAAGATAATACAATTTTATCCACCTATAATTTTGGTCACATTACTCTCTTCACACACACACTTCCAGATCCGACCCCTTTTTTGCTTAAGTGACTCATGTTTCAAGCACGTTTTACACCCAATATACTATTACCCTGATTGAATTGATCATTGGAGTGCTTAAGATCACTTCCCTCATCACCAGAGAAGGCCATGTACGCCTTATAGTTTGTCCAAGTATGCAGAAGCAATGCTTACATGGACGTGAGAGGAGCTGAGATTTGTTGACCATGTTACCTCTGCAAAAATCTGGATCAATATTGCACAACTATGATATAATAAAACTTTTAGTGTTGTTCTACCTTATGCACTCATGAAGACAACTAAAGTGGAACTTGAACTCGAACTCGAATTCGAACTCGAAAAGTTTGAAGTTTATACACGACGTTTGTACTTAATCTTTGCAGTATAATGAAGTACAAAATACTTAATCTCTGAAGTATAATGAAGTACAAAAAGTCATAAGAAGAGAACAAATGCCAAAAAGTTGGTATTTTTTGTTGCAAGAAAGTGTAGAAAATGGTATAGACAACAATGGTTTCTATGTCATGTTGATTAAAGAACCATTCAATCTATATATAGATTTCTTTACAACTCTTCTCATAAGTCATAACCATTGAAATTGGAATTACAGCAGAAAATAACTTTAAATTTCAAAAGAAATTAATGAAATTCTACACCAACATTCAAATCTTTGGAGAACACTAAAGATAATTCGATGGTTAGAAGTATGAAGAATTAAATAGCACTTTGGAATTCAAATATAAGAACACTTTCAAATTAGAAAAATGAATTTAGATTTACGGAGTTAAGAGTAAACCCTAGCATTTGTTGTTCATTGTTCAACTGTTTAGAGAAAAGAAGAAAAAGCATAGGGCGAGCTAAATGAATTATATCGCTTTATTAGATTCTCACAATATCACCGATTTTAAATTTGTTTAAGTCATATTGATGATAAACCCTAGATTTTGTGTTCATACTTCTGATTTTATTTATTTTTGTATGTAATTTCTCTAGTAAATATTTTGAATTTATTTTAATTACAATAAAAGTCCTATAAAATAATATTATTAAGACTGGAAAAATTATGATTTTAGCAGGATTATTAACAACCGTCAACCGTAAATGATTAATTGATTAATTTAAAGTGTGTTTAATACTTTTACTAGTTGTACATTTACTATTTATTTTAACAAAAATGCACGACCTATCAATAAAGAATATGGCCAAGAAGTTTAAATATAAGTTATTAGTAAATCAGAAGTTAACATGTACATACATACAAGCATCAGTATTCCTCGACTTATTATTATTATTATTATTATTATTATTATTATTATTATTATTATTTACTTCTTGATATACTTCAAATATTCAATTATGTGATGCTAAAATTATTTGATCATTAGAAATTCATTATCAACGTCATTTTACATTAGGTAGGTGCAACAAATCTGAAAAATGAATATATTGAATGCTATCAATTTACTAATGATGCTTGAAACATTGATTGTGAAGACAATAATCATTGTAAATTATTTTTCTCATTAAATATTGATTTTGAATCAAAGTTGGGGAAGATGAATGTCTTAATATATTACCTGAAGTCATTTTTAGGTTACGCTATAGAAATGTCATGAATGTCGAGCATCTTTTTAATTATTGAAATTAAGGTGATAAAATTACCTATAGATAAAGAGATTATTAAAGGCGTATTATATGTTGGAAAAACTGAGTTTTTGGCTAACTTTGGCACAAGTTTTGAGTGGGGCCTGCTTGGCTATTTTGGAAGATGAAAGTTGGTTTGTATTCTCTTCCGTGAGTACATTGAAACCATATACTTACATGATGCTCGGGTGAATGAGAAATTGAGGTTCAAAGTGTGCCACTTGAAATGAGTTTATGTTAGTGGGAAATGAGAAATGTAGTTGTCCCACATACGAAAATATGAAAGCAAAAATCACTATATAAAGGATTGCACTTTAGAAGGGTGTGATCAAGTGAAGTATAGAGGCTCTCTTCACGTGCGCGCTCAGGGGGGTGCAAATCACGGAGCGAAATGGGCTTCGAACCTTGAACTCGTATGCGAGTGCGACCTGTGCACACGAATGTCAGACTGGATTGACCAAAAATTGGCCCCTCAGACGGGCTTACGTTTTAAAATTTTTTGCTTCTAGAACTGACTTTTGATTTTTCGAAACTCCAAAAGTTATTGCCCACTAACTTGTGATTATTGCCATTGAGTTAATGGACAAATTATTCACTCTATATAAACTTGATTTTCCACCTTTCCTTCAACCAACGAATTCATCAGCTCTGCATATAGTTATGTCTTTTGTCTGCATACATTTTATTTACTGTCTCAGTGGTGATATTGTTTTGACAAGTAGGTTCGTCGGAATAGTTTCTGTGGTGCTCAGAAACTATTGGTTTTACGGTTGTATCCTGGGAGATGGATGCTCGATGTAGACCTCAAGCACGTACGGTGAGAAAACGAATCTGTTTTAAGGAAACTGTGTACAACACAAACCTCGGTTTGAGATTTCTTTTACTGCAATTTCAATAATTCATTCTGTTACTTACTGCTATTCAGTTATTATCTATTTTGTTGTAAAGATCGGTAAAACTTGTCCTACATTAAATACACCTCTCGAGAATTTGTGTTTCATCGATTATTTCTTCAAGTGGCCGTAATCAAAATAATTTTTTTTTACCAAATGAAAAAAAGGCCTCCTTACATTAAGTTCATTTTGACATTAAGTTCATTTTGAGTATAAAGAAAAACAAATGACTTTTATATCCATATTTTACGAAAACATTTACTTGAGAAAACATTAATTGTCAATTACAAAATTATTTAGTATTTATAAACTTTTATTTACTAATCAGATGTTATTTATATCTTCGTAGGCTCCTAAAGGATTTTAAATAAAATTATTATTTTTTGCATTTAATAGAGTTGTTAATTTTATAAAGGGCCTCAAGTTAAGAACGAATTTTTTGTTATTTAAAGGTCATTAATTTATTGAATATTTATTTAGACCATCTACAATGCTTTCTACAAATTGCAATCTAACTGACATGTAAGTTTTAAAAAATTTCTATTAATATAGCATTGATGTGGAGTGAATACACACTCAAATCTAAAATTAGTCTCCAAAACATTCCATATGACAACCCAAAAATGATGTCTAGGTGTCTTTACTTTTTTTTTAAAATATAAATAAAATCACATCTAAATATGTATAGAAAAATAAATCTTCATAAGATTAGGAAATAGAACATTTTTGACTTGGCAGGTCCTACGAAATCTCTAAATGTTAACAGATTGTAAGATATTGTCTATTTTATCTAATTCACGACTCTTGATAGAGTTCTTATTTATGCACGCGAAACTTAAATTTTTTAGACATTACATTATCTATTTTGTCCATGGATTGAAATATTTGTAAGTATTTAGAGATACTCGTATCTAGGGTTTATTGTGAGGTGAATAATATTTAATGCAATAATCACTAAGTCCATTAATTTGATATGTTTGGTTCTTTCAAAAGTCCTTACCAATAAACATATGAAAGACTCACTTCATGTTACGTCACATATAGAAAATTGGTTAATTTCACAAACGTTACTGAACTTACCTCAACATCACAAAACGGTCACTAATGTTCAAAACTTACAGAAACGATCACTAAACTTACCCAAACTTTCACTAACTGTCACTGAAGAACCAAAATATGTGAATTTAATCATTGAGGACCTCAAATGTAAATTTCATCTACTTTCGTTTGCTCAAAATCGGCCCCTGAAATTTAGAAATCAAGCAAAATTCTCCCACTTACACTATATTTCATCGGCGCCGAAAATTGCCAAATTCAACCACCATACTGCCAGCGAAACCACCGGATTTTTTTACACCACCACCACCTCCTCACCCCCCTCTGCAATCCTATACCAAAAAAATCAAAAATCGACTAAAATTCATGTTCAAAAAATCGACCGAAATTTCGCTCCAATTTCCTACTGCAGCGAACAATGAAACTTTTGCTCCAACTTTTGGCGTCGGCGTCAACAATTACGGTCACCCACCACCACAATTACCTTCTACTCACCATGACGAACAAGATGAACATATGGGTCCTCACCAATTTGTCTCAAATTGGCCAGAATTTTAGGTGAAAACATGCGTCCGTAACATCTTCAGCAGTGAACAACGAACTTTCTTTGGCAATTTCTGACGCCGGCGTCAACAATTACGGTTGTCCACCATCACTATTACCTTCTACGCATCATGGCGAACAAGATGAACAGATGGGTCCTCACCAATTTGTCTCGAATTGGCCGAAATTTTAGGTGAAACGTGCATCCATACCAGTTCTTTGGCAGCGAAGAACGAACTTTCTTTGGCAATTTTCGGCGCCGGCATCAACAATTACGGTCACCCACTAGCACCGTTACCTTCTACTCATAATGGCGAACAAGATGAACATATAGGTCCTCACCATTTGTCTTGAATTGGTCAGAATTTTAGGTGAAAAAGTGCGTCCATACCATCTTCGGCAGCGAACAACGAACTTTGTTTGGCAATTTTCGGTGCCGGCGCCAACAATTATGGTCGTCCACCACCACCATTACCTTCTACTCATCATGGCCAACAAGATGAACATATGGGTCCTCACTAATTTCTCTCGAATTGGCCGAAATTTTGGGTGAAACGTGTGTCCATATCGGTTCTTCGGCAGCGAAGAATGAACTTTCTTTGGCAATTTTCGATGCCGACATCAACACTTACAGTGGCGCACCACCACCATTACCTTCTACTCATCATGAAGAACAAGATGCACATATGGGTCCTCACCAATTTGTTTCGAATTGGCCGAAATTGGAGGTAAAATTGTGCGTGAATGGTTTTTTTAATGTGAATTTTGATCAATTTTTGATGTGTTTTGGTTGTTTGTTGGTATAGGATTGTAGAGGGGGATGAGGAGGTGGTGGTGGTTTAAAAATCCCATGGTTTCGCCGGCGACAAGGTGGTCGAATTTGGCTATTTTCAGGGCCGGCAAAATATGGTGAATGTGGGAGGAATTTGTATTGATTTCTAAATTGCAAGGGATGATTTTGAGCAAATGAAACTAGATGAAATTTACACTTTAGCTCCTCAAGAATCCAATTCACGTGTTTTGGTCTTTTAGTGACCGTTAGTGAAAGTTTAGGTAAGTTCAGTGATCATTTCTGGAAGTTTTGGACTTCAGTGACCATTTTGTAATTTTGATGTAAATTCAGCGATCATTTGTGAAATTAACTCTATAGAAAATAGGAATATACTATTTGTATACTCAAAATGTACATTATTGTTGACATCGTGTGAAGTGTAGAATCTGTGTTATTAATTATTTTAAGTATTGTTGAAATCAATGGTAAAAATATGTATCATCCTACCGACAAAAAAATTGTTAATGTGACTATAATTGTGGTAAATATTGGTGGACGCTAGCTGGAATACACTTTTATATTCGGCGCTAATGGAAGGTATAGATTCGTTGAATCAAGTTGCTACCTGACGGGTCCACCTTTTGAGTAGTATTTGAGGGGTAAAATTTGGCGACCCCCCACCATTGAAGAAAGTAAAGTTTGAATGACAAATGGCAGTTTTTTTTTTTTTTTTTTTTTTTTTTGGGAAAAGTTAAAAGAAATTAACACAAGTTGTGTTTAAACTAAAAGCATATGTTTCAATTTTGAAGAATCGTCATGATTTTACTTTTCGAAAATGTTTGACAATAATGGTGACTTTTATTTTATGAGAGACTTTTTAGATAAGTAAATTTTTATACATTTTTATACAATAATTTCTACATTTTCAGTCAAAAGTTATAATCTTATTGAAAAATGAAGACACTTTGATAAAGGGTTAATTTTATAAATGGTCATTGAATTTATCTAAAAACAACAAAACGGTCACTGAATTACGAAACTTGTACAAACGGTCACTGAATTATCATGCGTTTTCACAAACTGTCATTGAAGGACCGTGATGATTTAAATTCAAACTTAAAGGACAGAATCATGTGAACATAGAATCGTGATGACCTCAAGTGCAAATTTCATATAAAATTCAAAATCATTCCCTTGTCAACCTGTCACCTTTGAATCACCATAACTCCAACATTCGGCCACCAAAACCACCAGAACAACACACCAAATTGAAACTCTCGCTGTCCTCTACGTAACCCACACAAGAATCGCCCCTAACTCCGACGGAGTTGGCCGGAATGTCTTCCCAAAGTCGACCTCCCGCACAAGACAACGCTGTCAAATGCCAATTTGGGACAAAATTTAACCACTTTCCGGCTAATTTAGGGGTTATTCTTGGGTGGATTACGTAGAGGGAAGCGTGGGCTTCAATTTGATATGTTGTTCCGATGGTTTTGGGGGTCGGAAGGTGCCGGAATTTCATCCCAAATTGGTGGCAGGCAGTTTTGTGCTGTGCCACCCGACGACTTTGGGACGAAAGTCTGAGCACTTTTCGGCTGAGTTAGGGTCATTCTTGGGTGGGTTACGTAGAGGGCAGTGAGAGCTTTGAGGTGGTGTGTTGGTCCTGTGGTTTTGATGGCCAGAAAGTGGTGAAATTTTGTCCCAAATTGGCATCTGACAGCGCTGTCCTATGCGTGAGGCCGACTTTGGGACGACATTCCGGCCAACTCCGTCGGATTTAAGGGCAATTCTTGGGTGGGTTACGTAGAGGGAAGTGAGGGCTTCAATTTAGTGTGTTGGTCCGGTGGTTTTGGTGGCCAGAGGTTGGAGTTATGGTGGTCCAAAGGTGACGGGTTGACAAGGGAATGATTTTGAGTTTTATATGAAATTTGCACTTGAGGTCCTCACGGTTCTATGTTTACGTGTTTCTGTCCTTTAAGTTTGAATTTAAATTATCACAGTCCTTCAGTGACCGTTTGTGAAAGCGCATGATAATTCAGTGACCATTTGTACAAGTTTCGTAATTCAGTTACCGTTTTGTTATTTTTGGGTAAATTCAGTGACCATTTATGAAATTAACCCCTTTGATAAATGATCAGACCTAAAAACTATATATAACATTTTAGAAGGTATTGACACATTAAAATTTTAACTTGTACTATTTTTTCTACAAAATAAATTTTTTTTAAAAAAAAAAATCTTGTTTCAATAACTTTAGTCTATGTCAAAATTCAATAATAAAAGCATAATTATTTCATCGGTTCCTATCTAAAAAAACAATTGCTTAAGATCTTGTGCATTTGAAAACATTCTGAATTCAAACAAGATAGATAATTGACTTAATCAAAATCAAAATTAATCGAAAAGTCTAGATAGAGGAAAATGCTTTATAATATTTTAAATCAATAATAAATATAAAGTTGCTGTAGGTGGTCATGAAGTCAATAGTCGTGGTAATTATTAGAGAAAAAAATGCACCGTGTTAAGAAATTCTCTAGTGGGAAAGAAGCCATGATGATGAACAAGAAAAAAATTAATTTTATCTTCTATATTTGTCTAAACTTGACTTACCTCGAAGTTTTAGAGCAAAATTTTACGGCACGTTTATTTCATTCCTATCAACTATCACACCTAAAACAATTATTTTCCGTATAATAAATCAAAATAACTTACATGTCGACGAGAGTAAAATATATATATATATATATATATATATATATATATATTGATCACAATTATATAGAGCCAAATTTGACCGCATTTTTAAAAATATATTTCGTTCATGAGTCTTGCTATACAAACACTTTCGTTGACCGCATGGATGATCGCATGTGAGTATAGGAAAAATTATTATTTTATTCACGCAGGATCCGCACCACTTACATGCGGTCATCCATGTGATCAATGGGGTGTTCGTTTAAATTTTTCCTTCGTTCATAAAGACTTGACCCAGGTCCAATGCACCAGTCTGTTGCAGACAACCTAGTACTAAGATTAAAAAACAATGAATTTAATATATTTTTTTAATAGTAATTCAGTCTTGTCTAACATTGTCGCCCACACATATTTTCTATGTTTGTAGTTCCTAATTTGCAAAGATTTGGGTGAGCTACTAAAAAGCTACCGTTTCTTAACTTTAAAAAGCTGTAGCAGAAGTTTACAACCTATTAAAAATTTAAAATTGTGAAGAACATGGATAAGTTGCCCGTTTAAGTATATTAATATGTTTGACAACCTACATATTTATTAGTAAAATTCAGAATTGCCTAAATATCCTTTATGCTATTTAATTATCTTTAAGTACAAAGGGAAAACTGGTATTTTACTTTATCAAACCTCAAAGTAAGCCACAAACTTGTTTGGTAGTGCTTATAAGTAATATATCTATCCTATGTTAACGTATAATAAATGAGTAGTAAGTTGATGGTTCTACATAATATGACATGTTTGGGTGGATTTGGTGCTTATAAGCTGGTTTGACTAGATTAGAATTGTTAGCTTATTATAGTTCTTATCAGTGGTTAATCCAGAATTGAAGTTCATATAGGGCGGACGTTGATCATTGACTGGCGATAGTCAATGTCCATAATAATGAGGTTGTGAATTCGACTAGAGTTAATAGCGGGACTAGATGTACTACTAGAACTAGAAGAATTAGGTAGGAACTTTCGTTTTGGTTGAAAAATTTGTTCCATAATCTGTAAAATGTCACAATTTATAATTCAATTAAAATTGGTTCAAAAACAAAGAACACATACACCTTGAAAAAAAAAGAAGCCACGGTAATCATTTTTCAATTAAAATTAATTAAATAGGCATCAATATATTAACAAAATCGATTAAAATTGGTTCCAATTTATCAATAAAAAATATTCAAATTACTTATAATTTGCGAAATTCTCCAATAATCATTCAGGTAGGAACTAGGTGGAATTTTTTTTTCTTGAATTACTCTCACAAATCACATTTATAACTCATAAAACATAAATCATAACTCATAAATGATAAATAAAAAAGGCAACTCTCCGAAAGCAGTAGTAGCAATTCGTAGGTACTGGGATCGAAATTGTAGGGCAGCGGGATGGAGGAAGGGTTTGCGTGGAATTGAAAAATGTAATTGTCGAATTGGTTAGCATGAATGGTGGGTAATGGATTTGGTAATTGTTTTTCTATTGAACAACGGGTCCAACTCCACACTGCATGAAAATGAATTTGGGCCTAATTTTTTTTCAATCAAGTGACTGGACCATCTTTAAGTTCTCATCATTGAACCATCAATCTCTCTCTCATTTACTTAGCCTCTGTTTGATAGTCATTTTTGAGGAAAATCGAATTTGTTTGATGTGATAGATGATGAATATGTGATTGAAAAATAAGAAAAATTTATTGATATGATGAAAAATATTATTTTATTAAAAAATGTGTAGCTGAAAATGAATAGAATAATGAGAGTGACAAAAATGTATACCAAACAGGGGCTTAATTTATATAATGTGAACTATTCGTTATACCAATTCATTCTACTCAATGTTAGTTAAACCATATTATGTTGTTGTGTGACGTTAAAAGGCAATACTACACCAGATACGGCCTTTTGCAACGTGCAAAAAACGTTGTCATAGACTTTTTGCAACGTTCGGACGTACATTGCGAACATTGATGTTGCCAAAGAGTTCCCAACCTTTTTCGCAATATTCAATGAACGTTGCTAAAAATCTTTTTTTTTTTTTTTTTTTTTCTGCGTTCCTGATGCCCTTCCTTCTATCCTTTTTTTTTTTCCTATTTCTAACATTTGAACAACTTCATCACACAACTTTTATTAAAGGAAAAATTTCATACACTTCAATCATGCATTCAAAAAGTAACTACATTTTCAAGAATGAAAACTATTAAATGAAAAATGGATTAGCCAAACATAGATTTTAATCGATATTCAAATTCATACAAACTCATACACACCAAAATATTGTTACAAGCTTATATATTTCCTATGTTTTCAAGGTACATAGAAGAAATGCTGAAATCAACTGAAGCAAATCATTCCATATCATCCTTCACTATGAGTTACCAACGGTCATATGACAAACATATACCCCATTTAGTGAAGCAAGTTGCAACTGAATTTGCCATCAGATAGAATCAGCTTCTCTGCTTTTGTGATGGCATCAAGTAGAAGAGGACTAAAACTTCGAGATGGGCCATAGAAATAAGGAAAAACGTCAGAGTCTCCAACAACTTCGTAAATCAATCCTTTTCCGAGCTGCAATCATGATATTGAAAATGATCACTGTTAGACCAGAACATAAAAGAGAGGATATGATACAATGAGATCAAATAGTACTAATTAAGAAACATGCTACCTCATTAGACCAATAAAAGATGAACAAACAACTATGTCGTCAATAGGTTAATAAGCAAAAGCCTAAGAGTTGAGAAACTAATTTCAAGAGTAGATATATAATTGATGCGAAGTGAAAACCTTGTTGTGTCATGCTTTAGTTGTAGTTATCATATTCTAAGGCCCCGTTTGATTGGGGTGGAATTGGGTTTGATTACATAACTTTTCCATGGAATTCATTTTCACCCATTTTCTAGGTACAATCTCTAAGAGTTGAAATTTTTCCCCATTTCTTGCCAACTATATGAAACCACCCAAAAGGACACAAGCACGTGTGCTCAAGCACCCGAGTCAAAAGAGAGCATTTCACCATATCATTCATTTCAGATGACCTGATTGAATTAACAAATTACAATGCAAGATTCAATTCAAAAGCCCTGTTAAAAAATAAAGACTTCTTACACATGGGGAGGATGAAAAAAGAGTTGAAAGTTGTTGCAAAACAGAATTTTCCCCTCCCCCTTCTTCTCGTTGGAATCTCTCTCTGTTCTATCTTTTATTTCTCTAAATCTGTTCTCTTCCTCTTCTATCTCTCTAAATTTGAATTCTCTCTTCTTACTTATCTGATTTTCTGCATTTTCCCTCTTCCTTTATGCTTGCATTTCACTAATTCATTGTAATTTCATTTCAATTAATAGAGTTACAGCTTGGGTTATTGATTCACAAACCCTTACAGTATAACAAGAAGTTAAAACATTCAATTTTCTCCAACAGTTTTTAAAATAATTTTCCCACCTTTGAAACATAAGGAAATCCATCAGGAGGAAATACCAACTAATGTAATGTCAAAGATAACCCCCATCGCACACAAACCCAAGCAAAAGTTCTAAGTTTTGTTTCCACTGACTCACCTTGATCAACATCCTCAATTGACCGGTCTGTCATTTGTGCAACACACTCTTTTTTGGCAGCTTCATATTCTTCTGAGACTGGTTCTGCCGAAGTATATAAAATCAAATGGGGATTCGATGCCGAAGTATATAAAATCAAAGGAGGTAGCCTGAGATTAAAAGATATGGGGATTCAATTTTTAGTGACTGGCAGTGATTCATGTGATCTAATGCCTTGGAAAAGCAGTCAGAATCCGAAGAACTCCAAGGCTGATTTCAAGGACAAGATGTGGGTTAGTTTTGTGTTTCAAGTTTCTGCACTCAGTTTCTGCATATAGGGGAAGCGTAAATTTACGTGCAAAAATCCGAACATATCAAGTCTCCCGCACTCCCCCTTCCAAATAAACATACAGTCCATAACGAGGTAGAGAAATTATTAAGGCATCCCTAGGCCCTCCTTCCTAGAGAAAGAGTAATGATCTAAAATTGCCCGATTATAAGAGACATTTTTTATTCTCAAACTTCCTTCTCACTCTCTCTCTCTCTCTAGCTATCTGCACTTTTCGAAAACCTTAGCAAGTAATCAGAGTTAGTACATTGACAAATAAACTCTTCAACTATAAGCATATAGCATTAATGGCAGTCCCATCTATCCAAGACAAAAATGAAAAGAGAAGCTCAAAGATTTTGACAAGAAAGCGGAATTCTTTCATAGTGCACCATGCCAAATCTCACACACAAAATATGGAATTTTTTGCTTCTAGTGTATTTCTAAAGTAGATTCCTAATTCAGATTAACCAGATGATGAGGTATTAAGAAGATACCCAAATTGATCGATTACAAAGTCAGTAAACACTTAAAACCGGCAATTTGCAACCTAAAATTCCAAGCATAACCAATGCATAATAAAGCAACAAGATGGCTACGACAATAAAAAAAAAAAACCTCCGTCAAGTAGACTGGCCGACGTCAGCTTCTTCGATAAATTTGCAGAAATCTCGCAATACTGACGTTCGTACCTATTAAGAGATATAATCTCACATCGATTAAAGATGTAAACATATGTCAATTTATAAGGCTTTGGGCTACTCCTCTTAATAAGGTTGACCGTTTAAGATGAACCTCAAATCTTTACATGGTATCAGAACCCACTAAGCTCGAACGAGCGATTCGATCCTTATAAGTCTCAAAAATATGAGCATATGAATTTCAAAATTGATCTACTCAAACGAGCTACCATCTTGTGAGGGCATCTTAAGGGATATAATTCCACGTCGATTAAAAATGTAAATATAGACCAATTTATAAGGTTTTGGGCTATTTCTCTTAACAAGATAAGATGGACCAAATCTTACCTTTCAAATACCTCGCTCATTGTGATTCTTTCAGTTTATTCTAGTAAAATTCAAAGTAACAAAAATTAAACTCCGATCGAATGTCAATTGAATGAATAATAGTAATATCGAAAGATAATAAGAAAATCAGTAGCGCTAATTAAAAATACCTAGAACCGGTTTCTGAATTGGGAATTGTAGCTTGAGAAACTTTCGATACCCAAAACAACGTTTCATATTCGGTGGGGAAAATGAAAATGGGGAAAATGGGTTTGGAGATAGAGAACATAGGGTTTGACGGTCTCTAATTTGGGGAAAATGGGGAAATGTAAGATGAATCGCATGAAGGGTTCTTTTCATTTCAATTTTAATTTGAGTCGGATCGAATTAAGTGGGTTAGATCGAATCCA
Source organism: Osmanthus fragrans (assembly GCA_019395295.1). NCBI lineage: Eukaryota > Viridiplantae > Streptophyta > Magnoliopsida > Lamiales > Oleaceae > Osmanthus > Osmanthus fragrans. The sequence continues at coordinate 17,713,401 of CM033361.1, read as the reverse complement.
AATAACAGTAACGTGCAATTCACATTGCTAAAAGGTTAATAACAATGTTCAATTATGCATTGCTAAAATATGTAACGGCAACGCACAATGTACGTTTCTAAAAAATTAATAACAACGTTCAAGTGCGCGTTGGTAAAACATTTAATTACAAAATTGTCTAAGCAACCACGTTATTCACATACAATATTTTAATTCATAACTAATATTTTTTATAGTGTGGGAAAATGAAATGAAGGTGAAAATTGATTATTAAAATTTTCTGTAGTTATAATTTATTTTTCACACATGATTAAATTAATAATAATTGTAACTATTACTAAAAATAATTTAAGTAATTAATTGTATAGTGGAAATATATAATTTAACAATTCTTTTTGAGTGATAATAAATAATTTTTTTTTTAATTTAACAATTTTTTTTTAATTTCAAATTTTAAAAAAAAAAATTAAAAAAATGGTGAGGTTGTAAAACAATAATACATTCTTGAACCGACTTTTTGCAACGTAAATTAAATGTTGCAAAAAGTTCCCCTTTATGCAACGTTCAAGTGGACGTTGCAAACTTTCCACTTTTCGCAACGTTTATTTGAACCTTGCAAAAGGTCAACTTTTCTCAACGTTCATTGCACGTTGGGAAAATTTTTTGCAACGTTTGCGAAAAGTTCGCAAATATTGTAAAATGAGAACATTTCGCAACGTGCAATGAACGTTGCAAAAAGTAGCATTGACAACATTTTTTTGAAAAATGTTGCTAAAACTCAATAAAGTTAACTAATTACTGCATTCATTTATTAGAATGTTGTCATAGACTCCTTTAGTAATATTCATTGATTGAATATTGTCTTTTACGTGTTACAAAAGAGCTTTTTTATTGTAGTGCAAATTGGTACATAAAATAATTATAAAGATTAGATTTTCCGTTTTAAGTTATATCGATAACATTCAGACTGCCATTATGAGTTAAACACTACTAAATTTATATTTCTGAATTGGAAATGATGGCGAAACAATATTAGGTGTTTCTAGAAAGCTTAAAGTTCATTTTGTGTATAAAATGATCATAACAATTCTCTCATCATTTTAGTTACGACTGCCAATGTATGTCAAAACTCTTTCAAAACTAATGTAAAGAACCAAACTGATTGATAAAGGCTATGTCCACCCTTCTTTATTGTTGATAAGCACGTGATTTGTTATAAGATTGTGAGGAAAACTTGACTACAAGGGACACTTGATTGGTTGTGTTCTAGCATGGGTGTGAGTTCAATATTCGCTAATTACACACATTAAGTCGAGTAATAGATGAGTAAAAATTTATTGTTGATGTTGTTTGGATCTTTTTAAAGTGTTACTTAAATTCGAACATGAGGCATATGCTAAGTAGTTTAATGTTGAGTTTGTCCTTGGTAATTTATTTTAGGCAGTAAAATGGTTTATGCTTGAGTTTTGTTTTTGTTCTAGGACAAACAAAAGTTTTAGATTGGGGCCGTTTGATAAGTGAATTTTTGTGCACTTCTTCGAGCCTTAATACTAAGCTTTTGTGTCATTTTGGTATTGAATTCTACTTAACTTAGAGTACACTACACCAGAAACAGCTTTTTGCAACGTGCAAAAAACGTTGCCAAAGAGTTTTTGCAGCGTTCAAGCGCATGTTGCGGATTGTGATGTTGCCATATAGCAACGTTCGCTGAATGTTACGAAAAAGACCTACGGCAACGTTCACTTAACATTGCGAAAAAGGGAAACGGCAACGTTCAGCGAACATTGCGAAAAAAGACAACGACAACGTTCGCTGAACGCTGCGAAAAAGGAAAACGGCAACGTTTAGCGAACGTTGCGAAAAAAGGCAACGACAACGTTTGCTGAACGTTGCTAAAATTTTTTTTTTTTTATATTTATACCACGAATATAAATTGTTATATTTTATTTTTTTCTTGGGGACTAAATATATTAAAGTTTAATTTTAAAAAATAAAATAAAAAATGTTAACATTCAAATTTTAATGTAAAAACTAACAATACATGAAATTGCAAATATATCCATTTAATTCCTTAATTTTTAAAATTCAAAAAACGATAAAATAAAAATAAATTACAAGAATAGTTAGTCCAACTATTGGATACACTTATCTTCTACAAATTGAGTACCCTTTACAAACACGAATAAAAAAAAATGTAACATATTCTTGTAACCCTTAAGATGGTCGGGTCATGTCAGATTCCAGCCTTCATCCAATTTATCTTCCTTCCCTCCACTGGCTTCTCATTCCTGCAAGCAATAATGACATCCACGCCTGTTAAACAATTTGACCAATAATCAACAAATTCTTCAGTTTTGAACCAATTCTATAGGTCATCGCTCATGCCCATCAATGAACTCAAAGGAACTTTTGTAGCTGTCGAGCAGACCAAGAAGAGAAAAGTCTGAAAACGCAAACCTTCCCTGATATGCAATGTTGTGGATGCAGAAAGCAACCTGGAACCATTTCAGTCCAACGTTAGAATGGAAACACCAGTTTAATTCTGTACGTCAGAACGGGGCGCTTACAATGAAATCGAAGTTACAGCCATCACAGTGGCAATTGCCATGCGTACACTCATGGAAAAGTAAAATTTAATTAGAAGAATTCTCAAGGTATATATAACCTCACTCAGTCCTGGAGCAGCGCCAGACCGCTCAACATTACTAGCATCAGACTTCAAAGTATCAAATAACCATGGAACAAGGTCAGGGAAGTTTTCTTCTCCCATTCCCCTTACAAGAGAACCAATGGCTCTGGCAGCAACAGATCTAACTTCAAGAATTGGATCCACCAGAACCTATTTCATCAAAAATGAGCAAACTTCTAACCCAAAAATTTATTCATTCAAGTGTGTTACTGCAGTTTTTGATAAAGGTACCTTTCTTATTTCAGGAAGCAGCAAACCTATATACGGAATCATATCCTTTGGTTCCGTCACTAATGAACACATGTTTCCTGCTATTTGGGCAGCCTTCTTCTTTGTTTCAACACTCCTTTCCCGCAGCCCTCTATAAACTATTGGTACCAAGAGTGCAAGGGAAGGGGCATCAACCAAATTAATGAAGGTCGTCTGCAAAAATCATACAAGAAATTAAAGTCCCAACTACAAGTTGGGTGCAAAACCATCATCACAAACGTGTCCAAGTGGTTTAATTCTTAGAACATACACTGGTTGTCCTGTCCATGCCAGCCACATTCATATGGCTATGAATCACTTTAAACCACTCATCTCCAATTACCAAATCACTAAATGTGATTTCTTCTAGTAGACTGTGTACTAAAACTGAGGTTTCAATATTAGTTGATGTAGTTTGTTCCATTATGTTAAGGAGAATACATCTAAAACAGTAAAACAGAAATGTCGAATTAAATAATTACGTTTTCAATTGGATGAATTTGTTCGTAGGGACCAAAGGATGGTGGAATCTTATGCATCAAAAATCATAAAACAAAAGTGCAGTTTAACTGTATAAATGCATAGTTTTAACCACTGCAATAGTTAACCTGATCTGACTACAACTTTCGCATACAAATAACATTAATTTCTCCCAATCAAATCCATATCCATACCAAGAGCACTCTCTGCCTCTTCGGATTTTTGCATCTGGTGATTGACCAGCCAATAGATACTGGGTGATCTCCAGGGCCATTTTCCCTGCAAAAGAAAGAAAATACTACATGAAGCATTAAGGATGTCTACTTTTAAGTAGACATTTCAATCCCAAAAGTCAAACAAAAAGTGATGAAGGATGAAAAAAATAGTTACCAATAGGAACATCGCTATTTTCAGCCAAAAAAATATCATGGGCTCGAAGATTTCATCCTCAAGCATATAGACAATTAAAGACATGACAAACAATTTCCCATAAGAATCCAAAATAAATCACCAAATGGATATCAGAGTCCCATGTGCCCTATAACCAAACACAAGAACTTTAGCTTATTATGAGCAGAGCTCTAGCTAAACTTTATCTTCAAAAAGTATCAATCAACAATTTATCCTAAAACAGAATTGAGAAAACTACAGAATATATAGAAATCAAAGTCGCGAGCAAAAGCCTAATTAATTTCGAATGAAAAGCACGCCTTTATTAAACCCTATACCATCAAAACAACAAATTCAAATTAAATTTAATAAAACATAAAAAAAAACACCATAGATCTGAAATAAAACAACGAAAAATAGAAAAATACCTCAAATAAAAGCCGCAAAATCAAAATATCTTCGACTGCAATTGCAGTAGCTAGGGTTATTCCCTCTCATCTCTTCCTCAAACCGCTTCTCGAAGCGAATTGGACACGTACTCCTCGACTGAATACCGTCTCTCTTCTCACCTATTTATTGTTATAGATATATAGATACAGAAATATGAGGGTAATCTGGTGTGTGAAGAGTAGACTGATTTCGAATGCAAAGAATAAGCGGGAGGAGCGGGCTTAAGGGGTAGCTTAATAAGTGAATAAAATTGCCTTTCAAAACAGGAAAAAAAAAGTGAAGAAGACGAACCAGGCACAGTCGCTGTCGGCGCCGGTCGGTCCGACGGAGCCCAGCACCCGAGGCCGCCCCCTGGCTGGGTGCTGGGTCCGTCTCTGGCATCGATGATTTGAGGGAAACTAGGGAGGCAGGGAGAGAGCGAGAGAGAGAAATGGAAGGTTATGGTTGGGTTGGGTTATTTCTTTTGAATAATGCTAAATAAACCTAAGGGATGACCTAGGGATTGACATCCCTCTCACATGGGATGAAGGACCCACTTGAATAAAATAACATTTTTCTCCCTCATGTGTGAGGGGAATGTCATCCCCTAAGTCATCCATTATGTTACCATAGCATGGTTTATTTCTTTTTCATTGTGTTAGAAGATATTTTGTGAGGCAAATCAAATTTTAGGTGGGAATTAAAACTTTTCGAGTTTTCAGATAGAATTTTTTTTGTTGGTAACTATATAATATTTTTAAAATTTTACTTGAAATGTTTACTAACAGATTTTGACGTTGATATTTTATTTTAACATTTTTAATATTTTTCTAATGAAATCATTCGTTGAAAAATTCTATCACTAATTTATTTATTATTATTATTTATTATTTTTTAGCGACGAATTAGCAACAAAATCGTACCAATGAAAGTCTCCCGTTGGTAATTCTGTAACAATAACTAGATATAACAATTTTTTTAATTTAATAATTCTTTTTTAAATTCAAAATTTAAAAAGTGGTGAGGTTGTAAAATATGCATACATTCTTGAGCCAACTTTTTGCAACGTTCATTGAATGTTGCGAAAAGTTGTCATTTTGCAACGTTGTCATTTAGCAACGTTCATTGCACGTTGTTAAAGGGCAACTTTTCGCAACGTTCATTGCACGTTGCGAACGTTCATTTGCACGTTGCAAAAAGTGTAACTTTTCGCAACGTTCATTGCACGTTGCAAAAAGTGATATTTTGCAACGTTCAAGAAGGGGAACTTTTAGCAACGTTCATTGCACGTTGCGAAAAGTTGAACTTTTAGCAACATGTAATGATCGTTGCGAAAAGTGACCTTTCGTAACGTTCACTTGAACGTTGCAAAAGGGGAACTTTTTGCAACATGCAATGAACGTTGCTAAAAGTAGTATTGGCAACATTCTTTTGAAGAATGTTGCTAAAAGCCAATAAATTTAACCAATTGCAGCATTCACTTATTTGAATGTTGCCATAGACTCCTTTAGCAACATTCAATCAATGAATGTTGCCTTTTGAGTGTTGCAAGATGGCTTTTTTGTTGTAGTGGTAATCTCATCTTGTTTCTGTTTTGGACTCGTTTATAAGCAATTGGAAAAGAAAGAATGATCAAATGGCTAATGGATAGAAGTTTGGAGACAAATAAACCTTTAAAGAACAGTTGAAGGATCAAAATCAAAGTAATTTAACATGGAGGACCAAGTTAAATGAAAGAAAGAAGAAAAGGACGAAAAGGAAAATTTCAGAAGTCGTTATAACTTGGCAGCCGTTCAGACCTTAACCCCAATTACAAGAGTTATTTCTTATGTTTAGGCAGCCACCCTATTTTCTACTGGGCGTTCGTCCAGGTCAAATCGGCCTGAAAATTCCGTTTCCTTTATAATTCAATTCCAACAAGGAAACTTTCGTTTGGTCTATGATATGCTCAATTTTTAGAGATCTTTTGAGACTCTTGAAGAGGGATATAAATACCAACTCCCAAAACATAATTAGGGTATGGAGAATTAATTGCAAAAGGAGGCAAAGTACACATCAATATTCAAGAAGATCAAGATTGAATTTAATTTGACTTTGTTTCATATTGCAACTTCCTTCAAAATTTTAGCATTGTCCTTCTTCAAGTAGTATGACTTTCCGCCATCACTCATTTCGAACTCAACAATTTACACCTCAATCTTTTCATAAGGTTTAATTACAAACTAAATTTTTGAGCAAATGATAAAATCGAGGAATTGCATGCTAATTTCCCCTTCTTCGAATGCTACAAGTTCTTGTTCGTCCATTACGATTAATTACTCGATCTTTTCTTGCTTCTCTTCTTTAATTGACGTTTTTTCGAGTTAAATGTCTATATCCAAAACTTTTAGCAAAGAAACAATAGTATTTTCATGGAAAGTATTCTCCTCTTATTGTATTTGTTGGAAGTCCCATTGATGTAATTCCTTTAACTGATGTCCGTTAATAACCGGTGGAAGAAATAATCTCATAAGCAAATCACCCACATCAAATTATGATGAGAGAAATAATGCAACATGCAAGTCACACAAGACAGTTTCATCAAGATCACATTCTACTTTTAAATCTCGTAGTCACCGTCATATAATGAAATCTCCCACAAACATATCTCTCTCATCAATTTCTTGAGCTGTCAATTGTTGTTACCTTATGATGAAGTCACATACGAGCATCTTGTTGAAATCAACCACAATCATTATTTATCTTGTTATTTGTGTTCTTTTATATATCCTAAAAAAAGTAAGAAAAGAACAAACTAAAATGGAACGAAAATAAAAGAATACAAGAATACCGGTAGAAGTCCTAATTTGTGTTAAAATAAATTGAATTCAAATTAAAGTAACAATCCTCGGCAACAACACCAAAAATTTGTTCACGAATTATTGTTTTCGATTTAAATATCATTGTAAGTGTACAATTCATTAACAAGTAGTAAAATGATTTTTTGAGTTCATGTATCGTTCTCATAGAGATTGTATTAGTTCAAGTTCAAATTAACTTAGTTTTAACCGAAACAATTGAAATTCATGATTTTTCCTATAAATTAAATAATTTAATTATGAGTGCAAGACGTAATTTAACTAAAATCAATGCAATGTTATAACTAAATGCAAGTTTTATAAAAATATACTAATAAAACGCGTACTAGAATCCTGAATCCCCTTATACCAGTCCACTTTAACCTTGAACTTTATGATTTTGACAATATGATTCAATTGTGAAGATCAATATTCCTAATTTGTTTAACAATTTCTCTCCAGTAGAATTAAACATATTTTTATATGTGACCCGACTATATTTTTATGATGGATACCAACATATAAAAATGCATTAAAAATTTATGAATACTTAAAAATCACGTAAAGCATATCAGTATATTTCTATCCCGTATCAGACTCTACGACAATTAACATAATATCTAACTTATTTTCCATCTTTCGAGGGGAAAACAAATCACAATATTTATACAATTATTGATCAAGTAATTGTAAAGAAAAATAAATCTATGTCAATTATTCAATAATTGAAAACGTGTT
>CM033361.1:17266719-17705110 GCA_019395295.1 Osmanthus fragrans | reverse complement strand
TCACAAAAAATTGACGGAACGTAATTATTTTTCTTATCCGCGTGCTTTCCGTCCACCGTCTAGTGTTGGCTTCTGCGTGTATTTGTATATATCCTTGGCTGCGTTTTCTACCTCTCTCTGCTTCCGTTTTCTGTGTATGTGTGTGAATGTATATATATTCTTACTCTTGCAAAGCAGCCTGCCTTTTGTTAATTCTCTCCGTCTTTTGCCCCGTATATACATATATTTATTCCACTCAGCCACCCCTTTTTTCCTCCTCTATGTGTGTGTATATATATGTAAATTCCCCACTTCTTTTCCAATTCCTTTTCTTTTTTTTCTTTTTTTTTTTTTTTTTTTGTCTCCAGCCGCCAATTTTTGTCCAATTCCAATTGAATTCCCATGATTTTCAAATTCCAATCACCACTAACTAGTCAAAAAGGCGTGCAAACCTAAATAAACTTTTGGAAAAAGCCTCGGGTTAGAAAAATGGATTACATAGACTTTTATAGCCTCTCACAAGTGCCGGACCCTGCATGAATAATCAATCCTAAAAAAAAGTGGCCCCACCCCATATTGTGAGGGTCGGTCAGGGCTTCTGTTGCCTTTTTTTGACAGTGGAATTCGATCCTAAACTTTTATCCCTTTTCAAATTGGTTTGAAGCTCAAATAGTGAGATATTTCTCCTCAAGGCAACACATTTTTCCTTTAATGAAATTTAGTCCTTGATATGAATTTATTTGTGCAGCCCATGTCATCTTTAATTCAGTTCAAGCCCTTCAAATTCCTAAAGTGTGAAATTTTATCCTCAAACTTTTCATCGAATGTCACCATCTAATGTTACACTGTTAAAACTTGGGGTTTCATCATAAAATGTTAACTTTATTAAGAGTACTCTTCCAAACTTTTAGATGTTGGTCTATATTTTCATGTTTATTCGATATGAGATTTATCCCTTAACATACACATCTACGAGATAAATGCATTTTCGAGGGTGACTTTATTTGTTCAATCAAGTGACTGGACCATCTTTAAGTTCTCATCATTGAGCCATCAATCTCTCTCTCATTTACTTAGTCCCTGTTTGATAGTCATTTTTGGGGAAAATCAAATTTTTTTTGTTGTGATAGATTGTGAATATGTGGTTGAAAAATAAGGAAAAGTTATTGATGTGATGAAAAATATTATTTTATTAAAGAATGTGTGGTTGAAAATGAATAGAAGAATGAGAGTGACAAAAATGTGTACCAAACAGGGGCTTAATTTATATAATGTGAACTATTCGTTACACCAATTTATTCTATTCAATGTTAGTTAAACCATATTACGTTGTTGTATGACGTTAAAAGCCAAATTGGTGCATAAAATAATCATAAAGACTAGAATTTTCGTTTAAGTTATGTTGATCACATTCATACTGCCATTATGAGTTAAAACACTAATAAATTTATATTTCTGAATTGGAAATGATGGTGAAACAATATTAGGTTTTTCTAGAAAGCTTATAGTTCATTTGGTGTATAATGATCATAACAATTCTCTCATCATTTTAGTTACAACTACTGCCATTGTGTAGAGAAACTCTTTCAAAACCGTCTGCGTCTCTCTCATCTACACGCTTAAAACTAATGTAAAGAACCAAACTGATTGATACAAGCTATTTCTACCCTTCTTTATTGTTGGTAAGCACATGATTTAATGTAATATTTATTGACTACGATATACTTATTCACTAATTTATACATTTTTGAAGTATTTCATTACACCAAATCAATGTTACTCAATTATAAACGTTAGTTAAACCGTATTACGCTGTTGTAGAATGTTAAAGTCCAATTGGTACATAGAATAATCATATCAATACACTTTTCGTTTCAGTTGTAAAGATAACATCAATATTATGTTATGAGTAAAGCACTACTAAATCTGTATTTCTTGAATTGTAAGTACTACTAAAACAATTGTTCTTGAAAGTTAATGTTAATAAACGGCAGAGAGCAAAAGGAACAAAATAGAGGAGTGAAAGATTTTAAAGGAGTTGAGCATTCATTTATTTATCTTCCACCAACGGTACAAACATGAAAATAGGAACATGAACCCTTTAACTCCTAAAGAAGTGTTCAACATGCTACAAACTCAGCTTTGGTTGTTGATAAAGTGACAATTGATTGTTTCTTTGAAGACTATAGAACTGCTAGTCCTGTCATCTTTGGTTAGTTAGCATGTTGAACACTTCTTTAGGAGTTAATGGGTTCGTATTCCTATTTTTATATTTGTATCATTGGTGGAAGCTCTATTTAATACGAACAAATAAACTGGTCTAGCCAAAATCCCCAAATGTCTGGCCCAACCTGCGACTCTACTCTAGTGTAGATCTATTTGATTTACGCCTCGTTCATGTGACTTTGTAATTAGCTGCCAACTGTTCATCTTCATCAATTTCCTATTCATTATGGCATCACATAATTAATAGCATTCCATTTCTTTCTTAGTAATATTTTTTAGGATTCAATACTTGTCTAGGTGAAAATGATGATACATAGAAATATTCTTTTTAATGTAGTGAGAAGTTAAAACAATTGAAAAAAATCATACTATTTAAAAATCGAATAGTTGATTTTGATATATAAATTGTTAATTCTATAGAGTATTAGTTTCAAATTTAGAATTTAGAGAAACCTCATAATTTTCTTAATTTAATCATAGTCAAACAAATACATTACGTAGCTGCTACTGACACGCGAAAATGTGTTCGACTTATAGTACCGCAAGTATATGGTTCGTTTCAAGTAATAAAGTGAATTTTTAAGTCCAAGTATCGTTCTCACAGAGATTTAATAGTTTGACTATATTTAATTCGACCTTAACCGAAACTAAATACTTTGTTTGAGTTTTTGTAACTAAATTGTGATGAAACTAGTAAACTACTTATGCAAGAAGTGAATGAATTATCTAAATGAATGCAAATTTCACTACGTGCAATAATATAACTAAATGCAAGACAGAGATAATAATCAAATAAAATGCGTACTAGGTTTGCGAATCCCCAAGTAACGATCTATTTCAACTCTAGTTCTATAATTTGACAACACGTTTTAATTATGACGAATCAATGTTCCTATGTTATTCAAAACTCTCTTTCGATTAAGTTTGAACCTATTTTCATATACGACACCGACTATATTTATATGACGGGAGCAAATATACAAAAATGCATGAATATTTATGAACACTTAGAGATCCACGTAAAGCATAATGGTATATCTCTATCCCCTATCGGACCCTACGATGATTTATACCTTGTCTAATCTATTTTTCCTCTTTCGAATGGACAAAATAAACTACCACAATCATAAAATCACATGCACAATAATTATGGACAAAATTCAATGTATATAAATCATTCATCAATCCAAAAATGCGTTTTAATGTCAAAACTATAAAACTAGAAATTAAAATATCACATTATATGGTTCATCGTTCACCTAGCACTATAAAATCTAGCCTAACATGATAGAACTAAGAAAACTAAGAAAAGAAAGAAAATAAATAGGGGAAGACACCACTCTATCAAATTTTGAATCTTAGAATCAATCTTCTCGTTCTTCACTTTCTTCTTGCTCTTCAATATGTCAAAAGTAGTAGAATAATGCGTCTCCCCCCCTCCCCCGTTTCTGGTCGTGTTTAGTGTTAAAAAGGGATCCAAGATTTGTTTCCATAAGAGATTGAGAGAGAAAAGGAAACCAGAAAATCGCGCCCAAAAATGTACTATGCGGTCGCATAGAGTAATTCTATGCGGTGACATAGTTATAGCGATCACGGGACATGAGTCTCTGTCCAAACCTATGCGGTCGCGTAGGTGTTACACTATGTGGCCGCATAGTGTAACCTACTTTTCAAAACTTACATTTTAGTCCCTGAATTTTGTTTCTTCATTCTTGAAACTTTCTTCTTCTTTTTATGCCTCGAATCATTACTCAATTCGTACTCGGCTCCCTTTGATACTCGATTTGCTCTTCGGGTCAACTTTTGAATAATTGCACTCAGGTCCCTGAACTTTTGCTCATTTTCGCTTACTTTTTGTTTCATCCATCAGTGTAGTCCTACAAACACAAATTGTATCGAATTAAGTCAATATTCAACATATACGTTCACAATTAGCCATGTTTTGTGGCCTAAATAAGTGTGTAAAATACACTTATCAAACCCCCCAAACTTGAACTATTGTTTGTCCTCAAACAAGATGGTGACTTAACTCTATGCAAACATGATTTAACGGCCTGTCGTGACTCAGAATTAGAATTTAGTGATCACATAGTGAACAATTTCAATAGTGCAAAATCAGATCAATCTCCACTTATTATATGCAAAGCCTGACGTGTGTGTGTGTATAATCATGCAGACATACTCAACTTATGATGGGTTTAAATCCTAAACCAATGTAGTTAGATTTTCCTTTCTTCGCTCGAGAGATACACACCCCCAACTTATTCTTTTCACTCATTTATCTCGGGGTGTGTTCTAGAGTAGATATTTGATTCACTTTAGTTCTCACTCTCTCTTAGTTTGGATAGACCTCGCAATCACAAGTTCACAGTTCAACAAGTAGGGATTCTCCTATTTCTTTGATCGGTTCAACCTCTAAGACTAAACTAAGCTACTTGTCTTGCATCAAAGGTATAATTTCATCAACTACATGTCTTGGAGCTCTTTTCTCACTCCAATTTCTTTCTTTTAACATATCTCATGCTTTCTATATAACTCATGTATCGAGTTTTAAGCTGATGACTCCCAAATCAGTTGATTTTAGGGCACCAGGTTTCAATCACCCTGGCAAGCTTACTTACTCAAGTTATAAAAGCTCGAGACTATGTATTTTCACTCTTTTTCTTTTGACCCTTTCCCTCTTGCTTTCTATATAACCCCTGTAGCAAGCTTTTGGCCGATGACTCCCAAGTCAGTTGACTTTAGGGTATCCGGTTTTTATTCACTCTTACAGGCTTACTTGCTCGAGTCATAAAGGTTTGAAAAAAGTGTTTTCTCCCAAAAATTATGCCATGCCCCTATTTTTCTAGACACTTAGTTTCAAAAATCAACCTCTATCTTAAAACTTTCACCTTATCTTCGTCTCATTGGTCTAAACAATCCACACAACATAGTTTTCATGCATGGAATCCTCACTCATCTCAATGTTCTCCTGTAATAGCTAAATCATCACCAAACTACTACAGGAATGGATATTTGATAAGTACAATAGATGATTTTCTGGTTCAACCTATCATGTTTTAACTCTTCTATAGTTCGTGAACTCCATCTCTATCTTAATATGCCCATCAAGAGTGTCGTGCGTAAAAAGTGTCAAGTTTATATATAAACCAGTATTGATCAATCTAAGATGCACAATATCCATTATTCATAGCTCATAACAATTTCACTAATCACATCATTGCCGACAAGACTATTAAACCCATACAAGCATACAAACAACACAAACGAGTACTGAAATAGACAAAAACGATTTTTTTAAAAAATAACACACAGAACACACAGAAAGCAGTAAACACACAATAGACAATAAAAACACAGACGAGCATCGATGGATAATAAAAGTAATGCGAATGCCAAGTTTTCCACTTCAGTTAAACAAATTCGACCTCCCCCCCAAACTTATACAAACATTGTCCCAATGTGCAAGTGTAAGTTTGAAAACAACAGAATTTGACAATGCTTATACAAAACAAAATATTGGGGAAGGAACTCCCCTGATCAAAATGGAGGTGGCGGTGAAGAAGGCGAAAACGAACTGGGTTCTGCAGTGGTATCGTCCTGTGTCAGAGGTAGGCGAGCAAGGAGCTTCCGCATCATCTCTGACTGCTCCTGAAGCAAATTGGACTGTCCTCGAATCAGTGTGGACTGCTCCTGAGCAAGGTGGACTGTCCCCTCACATCCATCTCGAGACTGCCGAGACGGTCCCACATCTCCCCTGTTTACAGCTGGATACTATCCACTCGATCGGTATACAAGCTAAGACGATCACTCACCCGGTCGATCACCCTATAGATGGCGGAAGTGCTGCTGCTAGCAGTTGAAGCAAAAGTCTGTGTAGTCTGCACGACATGTCGCACCTCCTGCATGTCGGTGCGTAGGGTCCGAAGATCCTATTGGATACCGTGTACGTCTCGGCCCGTGGTCGTCAAAGTGGCGAACATCTGTCTTAATAACTTAGCGTCACCCTCAAAAGGTGGGAGCGGTGCCTGTGGCATCTCAACATCCACCCTTTCCTGACCTGCGGCAACCGCCTGCTATAGTCGAGCATTCTCGGCTAACTTCTCTTGATGGCATGCCAGGGCCCTGTCCTGAGCTTCTAAAGTAAGACGCCAGATGGGAGTGTTTGGTTTCTCATGAACCTCCCCAGATGCAATGGGAACACCAGCAGCCTTGCAAATACCACTGATAAGGCTGGGAAAAATCAACGCACTGTGTCTGTCATCCCACATTCCAAGCATAAGAATCTAATTATAGATGAGGGTGACAAGATCAATCTTATGTCCCCCTACCATATGATATAGGAAACCTGCTGTGGGATCGGTGAATGTAGTGCGATGTGAGGTGGGCTCGATGTTATGTCACATGAAGAGCCACATAATCCCAATGGAACGCGTGAGCTCAATCTGATGCCACTCAGCAGTCTACAATGGCCACGCGTTCTCGCACCCCAGTAAAACCTCAGCGACCTCATTCCAGGAAAAAGCTCCAGGGATGGGGGTGATATTATCCCATGTAAGCTGATAGTACTCATGTATAATCTCAGGGGAAAACATGATCCACTCACCCCGAGCCCATGTTTGGTGCATATGAACAAAGTCAGGCGTGTCGATCTCGGAATTAAAATTAGCATAAAACTCTCGCACCAATCCATCATATACTGGGTGTAGTCGCTCAACCACCTTTTACCAACCACAATTGTCAACCAACGTGACAATCTTAAATCTCGGGAAGTCATCAAGTCGTATTGGTCGCTCCCCAAGCAGAGCCCATCTGCTGATGATGTTGGCATGTCGGGTTGAAGTGACCGAGGTCAAGAACCTTCGGAAGCCGCCCTCGAGATCTCGAGAATGGGCAGTACCCGAATCAGATGCAACTTTGTCCTTGCCCTTTGATGTTCTTTTCGATGGCATCTGAAAGAAAGTAAATGAAAAATATCAGTAAAAACATATTAAGTGGCACATGAAATCCCAAATCTCCCAAACTTTCTTCAATGCATGCATATTTTGACTTACAATATGTGGTAGAAACCCAAAATGAATTAAAATTGACAATTTCCGAAAATAGTGCATGTTCAACTGGGTATGTTCACCCCCGGACACCATCGAGAAAAGTAGAAATTTTTTCGAGCATCCTTTGGGCATATGAAAGTATGCAATGTGTTTGACCACATATCAAAAATTAAGAGCATTTGGATTTCATTTGAGTTGGGAAACCGAGGGGCAAAGTAGGTGACGTGAGTGACGTGAAAGTGTGATTTCTAGACATTAGGTGACATGACATAGACCCGACCGAGAAAATGTGACATGACAAGTGACCATGGGCATATAAAGCATGACGGATCATGCACAAACCAAAAATGAAGTCAAAATGTCAACTTTTTCAAATTTAGGCATGTCCGACCTAGGAAGTTCGACCTCAGACACCATCGAGAAAAGTAAAAATTTTCCCAAGCATCTTTCGGGCATATGAAAGTACTTATTATGAACTATCACATATCAAAAATATAGAGCATTTGGACTTCGTTTGAATAGGGAAAACGATGGGTGAAGTAGGTGACGTGAGGTATGGTATCCTGGTCATGTATGTGCCCATATGTCCCACGTTGTGTGTTTTTGACAGATGACGGAATTGGTGATAACAAATCAAACAACATATGCCACAACACGTGTAGGAAGAGTCCCCAAAGCACAAATTTCGAAAATACACCAAATACGTCATGTAGGCAATTCATCAAACACTTGGTATGCATAGAAATTTTCTCCACATTTCTAAATAATGTGGTAGTGAATTAAGTCCCAAAGTTTCATAACACCATCACATTCACAAAACCAATCAACTACCTCAGCCCATACTCCATCAATTAAAACAAATACATTCAAGTAGAACACCTCAAGAATGGAAGAGGCTAGGGTTTAGAGAGAAGAGGAATTCATACGTTTGCAACAATGTAGTGTAAGGATTGATGAATGTTTTTGCAATGTACTATGGTGGAGGTCGAAATCCTTGGTGGGTGTCGAGTTCGTTGGTGGGTGATGTCTCGAGAGTGCAAGGAAGAACAAGTGTTTAGTGCTGGGAATATGTGACAAGTGCCGAGTGTGAGATTTTAAAAAGTCAGAATTTTGTTCCCCCCTTTACACTATGCGGTCGCATAGAGCAATTATATGCGGCCGCATAAAGTTAAATGTCAGGGCAAAGGCAGGGCCCGACGAACTGAATGCAGCCGCATTCATGGTAGTCTATGTGGCCGCATAGACTACCATAAGTAGTTATTCTGTAGTTTTGTACTATTTTGCTCGAATCGATCATCCCAACACCCAAAACCTCGATTTTTGTGCCTAACAAGTAAAAATGAGTGGAGTGAGTGTATACAACATAGAAAAAGTCTCAAAACACACTCAATCCCTCAAAACTCGTTATTAGTCGATTTTTCCCAAAAATTACAACTTTTTCCAAGTTTTGACTCTTTCGACCTTAGCACACACGATGCCTCGATTGTCGTGTGTAACAAGTTAAAAAGAGTGTAGTGAGTGTATGCATCATAGAAAAATTTTAAAATTCACTCAACTCTTCAAAAACTTGTTTTTGATCATTTTGCCCTAAAATTACAACTTTTTGCCAAAAATACCCTTCAACCACTTGACTCTCCCAAAATGTATGAAAACAAATTTTAAACTACGGGAAGCGCAAGTATACTATAAAACATAATCAAAACCACTTTGAACCATAAAATCACGTGTTGGCCCGAAAATTGTTCGAAAAAGCTCGTTTGCCTCGAAATGCGTAATTGTGACCCCAAATATCTCAAACATAATTTCAACACCCCATTAAACATGAAAAATACATTCAAAACTTGTTTTAATCATGCATCGACTCTCTGTGAACTACTTAGGTGATAGATGGCCTAAAACTACTAAATATGCCTAGAAAACATGAGAAATCCTAAATCTACTGCATAAAACGAAATAAATAAAAGGGTAGAGATGATGGTTTGCCTCCCATCCCATGCTAGTTTATAGTCTATAGCTCGACTATACCGTGTTAGTTTGATTCCGGTGGTGTGAGAGCAACTCTTCCAACGACGATTTCTTTTTTACTGCAGCTTTCCTCCAGACTTTAACCTTACCTTATCCACGTCATCTGATTTTCCCTCGTTATCTCCCTCAAACTCAATAAAGAAAGTCTTCTCATGCTTTTGTTCTTCTTGGGAATGCACCTTACGACCCTCATAAGTGTCTAAATGATTTTGAGACACAATTGTGTCCTTCACCACATTTTCCACTACACCTAGTTGGAGGCATTTCTCTGGCTCGGTATGGAAGTCCACATCCTTGAAAACATTGAAAGTGATTTGTTCCTCACCAAGTCTCAAATTTAACTGCCCCTTTTGAACATCTATCAGAGCTCTACTGGTAGCTAGAAATGGTCTGCCCAAGATAAGTGGAACATTCTTGTCTTCTTCCATATCTAGAATGAGAAAATCGGCCGGAAAGATGAATTTGTCTACCTTGATTAGCACGTCTTCAATCATCCCTCTCGGATATACCAAGGATCAATCAGCTAGTTGTAGTGTTACCGTGGTTGCTTTGATATCGCCCAAATCGAGTTTCCTGAAAACAGAAAGGAGCATTAGTTTAATACTTGCACCGAGATCACATAGAGCTTTATTAAAGTAACATTCACCAATAATGCAGGGTATAGTAAAACTCCCTGGATCTTTCAGTTTTGGCGGGAGCTTTTTCTGAATAAGAGCATTGCACTCTTCTGTTAGCATCACTGTCTCATGTTCCTCTAGCTTTCGTTTCTTGGAGATAACGTCCTTCGGGAATTTGGCGTAGTTAGGCATTTTGAACAATGCTTTCGCGAATAGGATGTTGATATGGAGCTTTGTGAAAACTTCGAGGAGTTTCTTGTACTGTTGCTCCCATCTATGCTTTTTTAACCTTTGAGGAAATGGAATGATGGCTCGTAAGGATTGACCGGGGTAGATGCTTTATTCTGTGATGTATCTGAACCTTCCCTTGGAGATGTCTCTTTTGTCTGTTAAGCTTTTTCCTTCTCTGAAGACGATAGTGTATTGTTTTTTTCACCCGATCTCTTCACAGTGATTTCTGGTAGTTGAACCCCACTTCTTGTAGTAATGGCTTGACATTGTTCCCTGGGATTCACTTCGGTATTGCTGGGTAAGGTACCCGGTACTCGTCCATTTATTGTAAGTGCTATCTATCCCACCTAAGTTTCAAGGTTCTTGATTGCAGCACCTTGATTTTGGAGAGCTGTTTCTGTCTTCTCTATATACTTATCAGTCTTCTCTATAAATTTTACAAACATTTCATCCAACTGGCTCTTGTTCTCCTGTTGAAACTGCCCTTGAGGTTTATTCTAGAACTTGTTTTGATCTCCTCTCCAATCCTTGTTTTGCTCTCCTCTCCTCTCCAAGAGAAATTTTGATGATTTCTCCACCCAGGATTGTAGGTGTCAGAGTTAGGATTGTCCTGTTGACGTTGACTCCACTGTGCATAATCTGCATGTTCTACCCCTTGTGAAAGAATTGGACATTCCTTCGCGCTGTGTTCTATCCCACACTCTTCATAATTCGATTTTCTTGCTTATGCTGCATTTGCTGAATGGGATATGCTATCTACCTTGTGAAAAAAGGAATCAATTTTTGCAGACAAGGCTGAATAGGTGTCAACTTCATAGAGATCCACTAATTTCTTCTGAACTACCCCCTCGGACGACCACATTGCTGAACTATCTACCATCATTTCAAACAGCTCCCATGCTTCATCGATAGTTCTTATGGTTAATGAGCCATTGGACGAAGAGTCTATCATACTTCCGAAAGATGGAAGTAGTCCTGTATAGAAGAATCGAATCTGGGTGGTCTTATCAAATCCGTACTGAGGACACTTCTGTAGCACATTTTTAAACCTGTTCCAGACCTCATCGAAAGATTCAGAGTCATTTTGCATAAATACTGATATAGCATATCTCAGTTGTGCTACCTTGGCTGGTGAGAAGAACTTAGTGCAAAACCTGTGAGCTAGCTCATCCCAAGTTGTTATGCTTGCAACAAGAAGTGAATCCAGCCACTCCAGAGCTTTATCCCATAGGGTGTGTGGAAACAACCTCAGTCTGATAGCGTCATCTGAAATTCCTTGGTATCTGAAGCGTTGACACATATCCAAGAATCACGATATGTGTGTATGTGGATTTTCAGTAGCCATCCCGTAAAATTGATGTCCATTCTGGAAGAGTTGGATGACATTTGTTTTCAACTGGAAGTTTGGTTGCCCAAATGGTGGATAGACAATGCTAGATTGGCTTTGGACGACAAATGGCGCCATGAAATCTCCCAGCAGCCTATTCTCTTCATTTCCTGCCTCTTCATTTGCAAGAGGTGCCGGATTGAGTTGTTGATTTTCTATTGATACTTGCTCTTTTTGGTCTTTTTGTTGGGTTACTACTGCTTCTCTTAGTCTACGATGGAATGTTCTCTTGATTTCCAGGTCAGTCGGAATCAAATCACTTTCAACCGACCTTCGTATATAAGACCTGAAAGAAGAACAATAGTAGCACTCAGATGAATAAGAAAAATAAACTAGAAAGTTCGAATTAGTGTCTAAGTAAATAAAACCAAACTAAATTAAATCCCCGGCAACGGCGCCAAAAAATTGACATGCAAAAATGTGCTCGACTTATAGTACCGTAAGTATACGATTCGTTTCAAGTAATAAAGTGGATTTTTAAGTCCAATTATCGTTCCCACATAGATTTAATAGTTTGACTGTATTTAATTCAACCTTAACCGAAACTAAAGACTTTGTTTAAGTTTTTGTAACTAAATTGTGATGAAACTAGTAAACTACTTATGCAAGAAGTGAATGAATTATCTAAATGAATGCAAATTTTACTACGTGCAATAATATAACTAAATGCAAGATAGAGATAATAATCAAATAAAAGGCATATTAGGTTCGCGAATCCCCATGTAACGATCTATTTCAACCCTAGTTCTATAATTGGACAACACGTTTGAATTATGACGAATCAATGTTTCTATATTATTCAAAACTCTCTTTCGATTAAGTTTGAACCTATTTTCAAATACGACACCGACTATATTTCTATGACGGGAGCAAATATACAAAAATGCATGAATATTTATGAACACTTAGAGATTCACGTAAAATTTAGTGGTATATCTCTATCCCCTATCGGACCCTACGATGATTTATATCTTGTCTAATCTATTTTTCCTCTTTCGAATGGACACAATAAACTACCACAATCACATAATCACGTGCACAATAATTATGGATAAAATTCAATGTATATAAATCATTCATCAATTCAAAAACGCGTTTTAATGTCAAAACTGTAAAACCAAAAATTAAAATATCACATTACATGGTTCATCATTCACCTAACACTATAAAATCTAGCCTAACATGATAGAACTAAGAAAACTAAGAAAAGAAAGAAAATAAACAGGAGAAGACACCACTCTATCAAATTTTGAAGTGAAATCTTGAATTTTAGAATCAATCTTCTCATTCTTCACCTTCTTCTTGCTCTTCAGTATGTCAAAAATAGTAGAATAATGAGTCCCCCTCGTTTCTGGTCGTGTTTACGGTTAAAAAGGGATCCAAGATTTGTTTCCATAAGAGATTGAGAGAGAAAAGGAAACCAGAAAATCGCGCCCAGAAATGTACTATGCGGCCGCATAGAGTAATTCTATGCGGTGGCATAGTTATAGCGATCACGGGAACATGAGTCTCTGTCCAAACCTATGCGGTCGCGTAGGTGTTACACTATGCGGCCGCATAGTGTAACCTACTTTTCAAAACTTGCATTTTAGTCCCTGAATTTCGTTCCTTCATTCTTGAGTTTCTTTCAACTTTCTTCTTCTTTTTATACCTCGAATCATTACATAATTCGTACTCGGCTCCCTTTGATACTCGATTTGCTCTTCGGGTCAACTTTTGAATAATTGCACTTAGGTCTCTGAACGTTCGTTTCCTTCTATTTTGGTCATTTTTCGCTCATTTTCGCTTACTTTTGTTTCATCCATCAGTTTAGTCCTACAAACACAAATTTTATCGAATGAAGCCAATATTCAACTTATACGTTCATAATTAGCTATGTTTTGTGGCCTAAATAAGTGTGTAAAACACACTCATAAGTTACAACTCTTATTATCTAATGCTTAACCTAATTAAAAATGTGAATGCCTAAACTTCTAACAAACGATACATTTTGACAGTAATTAAGCCCCTATTTGGTTTAGCTAAAAATCATATTTTTAGTAGATTTTAATAAAAAATAATATAATGTGTGGTTGAAAAGTTAATAAAAAAAAATATGGATTTCATAAAACACATGGTTAAAATTAATTAGTAACTATGACTTAAATTTTTTTCAACTGTTTTACCTAAACCAAATAGGGTCTAAATAACATGACATAATTAAAGAAATAAACTCCTAAACAAAGTATCGATTTGATCATAGTTATATTAAAATGACACAATTAAAAGTAAAATAACAAAACCATTCCAAGTTCATAGCCTTCTTGCATCTTAGGCTACATTATTCTTCTCGGGTTCAAGACGATTTCTCTTATGAATCGAGTGTCGTCTCTTTAACCGATGTCTCGTAATACATGCAATTCTCACAATAAGTCAATGGCGTGAGTGGAGAGCTCAATATAAGCCTCAGGTGAAGTACCTTTCTCCCTGTTCCCTACATAAAAAGAAGGGGTTGACAAAATTCACATGTATGATCGAATAGAATGGGAACAAGTCGGTTCAGCATTGGTTCTAAAGAAATAATTATTTTTGATACTTTGTTATGAGAATCGATCGATTCTGGTCCCGTTCCCGATGCTCATTGAAGAACCAAAGCATTTTTCAGTTTCATTTTATTTCATTAATTACAAAATCATATTTAGGGATTGTTAGAACCCCCACACCCCCACCACTTTTTTTTTTTTTTTTTTTTTTTTTTTTTTTTTTTTTTGAGAACGTGTTCTTAAAACGTATATAAAATTTTTGGGTTTATATGTAAAATTATTTTATTGAGAGAATATGTGATTAAAAATAAATTTATAGAAAAATGATTTTTTAAAGAACATGGTTCAAACTTGGGCTTAAATAAGAGAAATTAACTTGATCCTAATTAAGTAGTTGAAGATTCCCTTTGACCTTCTTGAATCTTAGACTTCATCAGTTTCCCAAGAGCACTACACAAATTAGGTGGGATGTAACATTACTAGAATAATGAAAGCAATTAAAAAAGACATGCAACGCTTTTCGTGGGAGAATGTGAACGGGAAGGGAAAGGTGGGGCAGCTTTAGCCTCAATACCCAATCAAACGCTTAGAGATTAGCTTTCCGTTTTTTTACTTATGTTTATATTATAGCAGACACGTATTCTTAGACTATTAGTCTGATTAAGAAGTAATATTATAGCAGACGTGTAAAAATGAAAACAACGTTGTATAAAACTGGATTGAAGGCATGGTTTTTTCCGAGAGTGGTCTATATGTCTACTGCTAGTTTTCTGGTTCTTTTCTCTATTTTTCATCAAATTATTCTCAACTTCGTCAATTGGAAATGCCAACAGAATTTCCAGTGTGGAAGTCTTGGGGTTTTGGAGCTTCCCATTTCTAATTATTCTCACCTAATATGGGTTCTTATGGGTTTATTGCAATCTATACTATTTCAAAACTTTACCTGGAAAATCATATAACATTCCGTCCGAAGTCTCGACTTAAGTGTTCTTGATTCGAAACCCTTCTCTTCTAGGCTATTTCAAATCATATACATCAATTTCTCTCTTCCAAGCTCTCCTTCTGTTTCTTTTACAATCTTCCCAAATATTACCTTGTTCAGATGCACCAAAAGTAACAGTGACGCATTGAAGAGTTATTTCCAGGGTTTTAAAAACTACTCAGGTTGTGAATCCTTTGATGTATATTGTACCACTGGGAATGTTCTTTCTACCCCAGAACGCTGTGCAGCTGTCCCAGTGCCAATGTATTCGCATTATGATGCGAATTTGATGGATTTCTGGGATCTTTTTACTGATGAATATGAACTTGAATGGCATCTGTCTAATGATTGCAACGAGCGTCACAATACAAGAGGCCAATGTACCACTAACATCAGGAATCATTGAATGTCAAAAAGGTACAACCAGTACATAATACTTGTGAGGGTAGAATATAGTCAGCTTAAATATGTAATAAGTCTAACTTTTTAAAATAGAACTCCAAGATTCAATACATATTTATCTGTTTTTCACGTATTTGTCTTTTAGCATCTTTGTCTATAGTTGGTCATGTGATGTATATTTAAATCAGAATCCAAGGAGAGTTCAACGTCTCTCAGTTACACACTAATGGTTTATTTTTTTATTTATTTTTTTATGTATTACAGTTGCTATCACCAAAAATCTTTTCTCTTACTAGATCTTTCATGTTCATGGCTTATCAAAGATTTTAAGCGCAGCAGATAGTATAATGAGAAAAATGAATTCCTTTCTTGTTTAATGTATAGTTTGCTTGATCTAACATGTATTCTTACTTCAGCTGCCGCAGTCCCTATTAGAGCCTTCTGGAAGGGTTGGTATTTGGAGGATCTTGCTGTCGACCAAGCATATAAACAGTAAATGCAATTTGTAAGTTGTTATTTCATTTGTTGAATCTTCTTTATCAATGTTATCAGACAGGTGTAGAACCAGAGTATAAGAAACTTAAAGTGCTTATTGATAACTAGTACTAATTAAAAAGTATCTACTAACTGGACTCTGCTTTCAAGTTCATTACCCTTTGTTACCTATAGAAAGAATAAGCAGGAGGAGCTAATTTATTAGGTAATTTAGGTGTTGCATGGCATTTACTCATTCATGTTTGATCATTTGTTTCTTCCAGGAGATCAGGGTCCACATTCAGCCATTCACGAGTTTAATGTTTGTATTGTCGTTATATTGAGGTCGACAATGGAATGGCATGCTAATTTCTGAGGAAACGGCTGCTTCTAACCCATGCATAAGTCAAGGAAAATGGAGTTCCCCCATGAAGGATCTGGTAATGACCGTTTGTACTGATTAGAAAGTCACAATTCCAGGCTCTTATGTTTATAGACACTTGTTGGAAATGGACACGTCGCCCATGTGGATTGACCCGACCCAAGTAAAATAAAGTGGGGTGGAGGGATTAGTTTATTCTTTGAATTGTGAAAAACTTGTCACCCCGCATAACCAACACATGCATACAATGACTTTCAAGATATGTAATTCACATTAGTCCCTGTTTGATACCTATTTTTTCAAAAATTCATTTCTCTCTTCTTTTTAATCACACATTTTTCGATAAAATAATATTACAAGCAAATCTAAAAATTTTCTTCATTTTTAACCGCACATTCTCTATCAATCAACTATTTAAAATGCATTCTTTCTCCCAAAATGAGAATCAAACATGTCCTAAGTATGGAAGTTGAAATTGAACACTCTCTCAAGCAAAACATGAAAACTAGTATATAAAAAATGGTGAAAAATTGAAAAGGCAATATATCACATTTTTTGTGCATTCAATCATCTGGAAAAATACATTTGGGTTGTGGCTAATGAACTCTTTCAATTTGATAGAATTTTGGACCAATGAGATCAAGCAAAGTGAGGCAAGTGATTCACACATTTAATCAAGAGAAATTTTGACTCCAAGTAAGTTTCTATAAATTTTTACTCCAAGTAAGGAATTATATTGGTATCAGAGCCTTCTTACGTTGTTTCCTTGCATTTTATCGTGCTTTAAATAGAGTTAAAATGATGAAATACTTGTATGTATTTTATGATAAAGCTTAAAGCATCATTAATGGCATGTCATGAAATATGCAACATAAATTCACGAAATTTTTACAGCATGTTTCCTGATTGATTTAGATCATAAAAATTTTCAAAATTTTTGGTTTTATATTTTTTGGAGAAAAGTGAAACCCTAGTTAAAATTGTAGGAACACTAAATATTTGCTACTTTCTGTAATTCTGTTCATTTATTTTCATGCAGTAGTATTGGTATAGTTAGAAATGTCTCTTATAAGCTTCCAGACATATAAAGAACTCATAATTTGGACTTAAAATAACAAACTTAAATCGTTTAAAAGTTTAGATCGAATGTGTGAGAAAAATGTAAAAATCTTGAATTTTTTTTTGAAGATGATGAATAGTAACTTTTTCTCACTCTTTGTTCGTTATGTTTGTATACCAAATACTAGGATGAGTATAGTATGTATGTGTGTGTGTGTATATATATATATATATATATATATATATATTTTTTTTTATTCTAACTACAGAGATAAACTCAAAATATCAAAATAAGTTAAAAATATATATATATATATATATATATATATATATATATATGTTCGCCGTCAAATAGGTGATGTATGTGTTAAGGGATATAACCCCACATCGAATAAAGATGAAAATATAAACTATTTTATTAATGGTTTGAGATACTCCTCTTAACAATGTTGACATTTTAAGATGGAACCCCAAGTATTTACATGATATTAGAGTCCATTAAATTCCAACTAGCGATTCAATCCTACTAAGACTCAAAAAATGAGCACACAGATTTCAAGATTGGTTTGCTCAAACGAACCATCATCTTGTAGGGGCATGTTAAGGGATATAATCTCACATCGAATAAAGATGAAAATATAGACCAATTTATAAATGATTTGGGCTACTACTCTTAACAAGGTCTGTATCGTATGCACCACACGCCGCAGATCCGAGTGAGAGGTTCTGTTCGTAATGAAAAAAAAAATACTGCTTTAGAACATAGGGGCGCATGAAAGGTGCAATGCAATTCTGAAAATTGCACGTTGGTCCCTAAAATATTCTTGATTTTTCTATATAATTTAATTAATTTTCAAAGAGTTAAACTTGAATAAATTATGACTTTTTTTTGTAAAGTCGAGAGTATTTATTAATTGCCCAGTAGGAGTGCATCTTTGAGATGCTCTCCATTTTTGAAAATTAAAAAATACTTTACAAGTATTTAAAACATCACATTTTTCTACGTTCATGAGTGGTGTAGGTCTTGATTAGGTTATGTGATCCATTGTGAATTGTTTCCATTTTATGCTTAATCAGATATAGCCAGATTTATGCACAATTTTTTAGCTTCCTTAGAGGAAAGTTTGGAAAAGCATGAGCCGTTGAACTTGCTGAAAAGTTTACTTATCAGAACTATGAAATGCATTGGCGATACAACCTGGTACAATACATAAAACATCTCGAAGCAAAGCGTCTAGAAGTGAGACATTTAGGATGTTATATATATATGAAGCGGAGAAAGTACATCATCTAATGAGAACACTCTCAATTCTTTGGAATGATATTACAATTGAAATTCTTGACAAGTCACATACTCTAGCCTACAGCTATTTAATTAGGATTTTGATAAGGAAGTAGAAGAAAGAAAACTACAATATTAAGAAAATTCGTCTACCTATGTATAGTTAGTTGTAGTATTAACTTATTAACTTAATCAAATTGTTGGTCGATATTAATGTAATGCTGTTCTCATCTCTAGTAATTGTATAGAGAGTTTAATGTGATCACATTTACATATTGACATCTTTGGATTAAGTTGTGTATTGTATTTTTATTAGGAGTTCTAAGGTAGGTAGAGATCATGTTAGTCCCACCTAGAACTTGTGATTTTGTGCCGTGAAATTAATTTTTTTGATAATGAAACATAGGATAATGGACGACGATTGGAAACTTAGTGAACTTTCAACTTTATGCCTAATGTTCAATTATCATAAAACTTAATATGCAATAGTGCAAGATGATACTTGTGCATGAGTGGACATTTAAATGTTTGTCTCTCAAACATTGACAGACATTATATTGAAAAATATCATTCTAACCTTAATAATGGTAACAAATTGAATGACGATAACTATAATACTTGACGTCATAAAATTGGTATATGATGGAGGAACAAGATACTCAAGAGGGCATTAACCACGTGATGTAAGACTCAAGTACGGGTCAGATTACTCAACATCGAAGAGATCAAGAAAACTTATCAATCATAGAAAAAGAAAGATTTCACAGTTCGTGCAATCTTGGTAAGTTCTATGGTAAATGATCTCATTAACGGATGTGAGAAATTTTTGACTGCTCATGACATCCGAATGTATCTGGGAGAGAAATATTGTGATACTAGTGTGACTAGACTTAGATAGTTAACATTTAAGTTTGACACTTATAAGAAATCTCCTAATCATAACATCAAACAACATGTTAGGATTATGTCTAACACGATCGGGGAACTGAAGTCGGCTAGTCACATACTCTCTCATGAGCAGCAAGTTTAGGCTTTGATACGATCTCTTCCTGATAACTGAGAACATCTGAAAGTCAATCTGTCTCACATTCATAGTATCAAAACTTTTGCTAATTCTGCTCGCCATGTTGAACTAGAGGATGAGCGAATTGTAGTAGCTAAATTCATTGGACATGCTTTTGTGGCTATGTCTAGTTGGGATGAAGCTTTGGGCTTTAAATGTAAAAAGAATTGAAACAATGGGGGAATGAAAAAAGGAAAGAAGATTGGACATGGCCCTCAAAAAACAAGCGCAAACGCAACAAGAAAGAAAAATGGTTCGAAAAGAAGAAAGACAAAAGCAAGTTGAAATGTTGCAACTGTCAATGCTGTGTCACTTTGCTCAGGACTGTTCTGAGCCAAATAAGGTAACTTTGGGAATTCTTCTTTTAGCGCTGTTTATGTTTCTAGCACTGTCATGTTAACTAAATATTATCCTATATGGATTGTAGATTTAGGAGCGATAGACGATATAATCAAGGATTGAGAAGCATTTGTAATGTTCCGTCGAGTTCTAGCTAGTACGAAATGGATATATATTGGAAAAATTGATGGAGGTGAAAGGGACTCTTACATAGGAGAATAAATATAAGAAAAACTCAAGTTAAGCATCGAAGAATGCTTGAACTAAGATATGTGTGATGTACAAAAGTTAAGCATCGAGGAATGCTTGAACTTATAAGATCTGTATGATTTATTTAATTTATCGAACAAGACAAACATCCTAAGAAAAGGGAGAAAAAACCATAACAAGTGAATCATATAATGTGTGCTTTGACGACCAATAGGAAATGAAATAATGGATGTTTGCTTCTTCATTGTGTGAGTCCCTGAGGTATATATAACCTCATTTAATTTATCATTTTTTATTTTTGATGGTTTCACAAGACTTTATTATAAATTTTCAACTTTATCATATTGCCAATGATCACGAATGATTTGGTCTAATGGGATATATCTAGAAAAGTAGCTATTTTAAGATTTAGAGATTCGAGTAGAAAAGAATGAATATTCTGTCTAACACACTTGTATTCACCGGTCACATAATTGTGTTAACTAATTAAAGTTTTTGACACAACTATGAATGCAACATATGGCATAGAGTCTAAATATACTATTGGTTTATTGAGGAATTAGAAATAGTACTTGAACTAGATGTTAGAAAATAAGCCTATGGTATGATGAGAAATATGATTTCTCCTATAGAGCTGTTATATATCCCTAATAGGTGTATAGCATTGAATGCTCTAAGTTACCCGCGGGTCACACGATCCATTTATCAGTATGAACCATGTGAGCTAAATCTTTGGATAGATCTAATTGATGATTTCAAGAGATGTTGGAAATGGATGGATCACCCATGTACATGTAGATTGACCTGACTCAAGTAAAATAAAGTGGGTTGGAGGATTAGTTATTCTTTGAATTGTGAATAACATCCCACTACTCATAACGGACACTTGCATACAATAACTTCCAAGATACGTAATTCACGTTATGGAAGTTGAAATTGATATCTCTCTATCAAGAAAAACATGAAAATTCGTATGTAAAAATGGTATATATATCACATTTTTGGGGCGTCCAATCATCTTGGAAAAGGCATTTGGGTTGTGGGTAAGGAACTCCTTCAATTTGATAGAAATTTATACCAACGAGATCAAAGCAAAGTAAGGCAAGTTATTCAACACGTTTAATCCTGAGAAATTTTAAATTCAAGTACTTTTCTACAACATTGACAAGTAGAAGCATGCTTAGTAAAGATTTACAATTCAACTAACTGCTCTTTAGTTCTTGGTTAATGTCGTTTCAAGACTTTCTAAGTCATTTAATTTGACAAAAAGGATAATTTAAATCGGTGATAAAAAATTGCAGATTTGAAAAAGTACACAGTATGAATCTTCATATATTCTCTCTCTCTCTCTCTCTCTCTCTCTCTCTCTCTCTCTCTGCTTCTCTTAACATTCATCATATTTGTCACTTTAAACAACTCTTGGTGAAAATTTCTGAATCTTCCAACTTGTTCAGCCTTCATGATTTAAAAGGGAGCTCCACAGGGCTGATTCTAGTGTTTTTCTGCTCTCTCTCATCCATCTCGTTGTCCTAATCTTTTCTGATTGCAAAGGCCCAAATGTATTTTCAGTGTTGAAATCTTTGTTGTTTGCAGTTCCCTCCTTGTTGAGAATGGTGCCCAAAACCTTACCCCTATTTTTAAGTATAACAATATTTCCTCTTACATAAATAAATATGATTTATGCTACAATATTAATTTAGAATAATTACAAATTATTCTTTTTATGGTTGGTTAGGAATTATTGCTTTCACTTCTCAGATCAAGGGTTCCCTTCCCACATTCCCACTTAAGGTTTGGAGTGGGCACAAGTCGGACTAGGGAACAATCTGACCATCGAACTAACTTTTCGGGTTCGATTTTCTCCCAAATTGGACCACAATCGCCCACATCATAAACTAGAGTATCAAACTCGTCATCACCACCACTATAACCACTACCACCACAGTTCGATTCACTATAAATCACCACGATTGCACCGAGTATGGGGAAATAAAAACTAAGAAAAAAATATAAAAGTAGTAACGACGTTATAATACTCAATAGTTAAATAACTCGAATAATTAAATACAAAAAGCCAGAATCCCAAAAGGGTCCGGCCAAACCCGCAGACTCCGCTCCAGTATAGATTAACCCCTTCCTCTCCCAGTGGCCATGTAATTTTGAAGCGAACTGCAGTACTTCATCAATTTCGTGTTGATCATCATGGCCTTATATAATTAGTAGCATTCCATTTCTTTCTTAGTAATATTAAGTAATGATCAATATTCCTCTAGATAATTTTAGTGATACATAGCAATATTCTTGTAGACAATCAAAACTCAATTATTTTTAAGAATGTTAGAAAGACTATTATTAATTGTAAACTTGCAATTAGATTTCGAATAATTAATTTTGCTTCACAAATAGTTGATTCTATAAAATATTAGTTTCGAATTAAGAAATATTCATATGTCACAATTTTATTAATTAATCAAATTCAAGCAAATACATTAGCTAACCGTAGCAACTCTTATAATCTAATGCTTAACCTAATTAAAACTCTGTTAATTCCTATACTCCTAACAAATGATAATTTTTTACCCTAATTAAATAATATGGCCTAATTAAGAAATATAACTCCTGACAAAGTATAAATTTGATCCTAGTAAAATTAACATGGCATAATTAAAAAGACCGATTGTAGATTGGTCAAAACCAATTTTCGATACAAAATTCCAACAAAAGATTCATCTTTCGAATTTGGCTTTGTATCTTTAATCGATGTCTAATAGTGCAGGAAATTCTTGCACTAAGTAGATGGCCAGATTGTTTATCTCAGTCAAACCTCGCGGGAAGGCGAAGGACCTTTCTCCCTAGTCCCTACTTAAATATAAGGGTGGACAAAATTCACATGTATTGATGATCAGATCGAACAGGAACTGGCCAGTTCGGTACAGGTTGTAAAAAAATAATTATTTTCAATATTGGTAAATTTCGGTTTTCTTAATTATGTTTATATTTTGCCGACATGTATTCTTAGATTATTAATCTGACGGGTATTCAGTTGTAATTAAGACTAAGAAGTAATTATTGACCCCTAACCCCGCAACAGTTTCCAGGTTATGTCCGTTGCAAGATTTTCAAAGTCTACTAAAGTGAAAAAGAATTAAATGATCAAATTCAATTATTAAAAAATGCAACTGTCAAAGCAAATATAAATATAATGGATCATGGATCATGGAAAAAGTTTCCCAGTCTTGCTGGCGTGCAAATATAGGTTGTGAAAGTTGGATAATACAACATTGTATAAACTGGATTGAGGGGATTGTTTTTTGCGGGAGGTCTATATGTCTACTGCTAGTTTTCTCGTTCTTTTCTCTATTTTTCATCTAATTATCCTTAACTTTGTTGATTCGAAATGCCAAGAGAGTTTCCAGTGTGGAAATCTTGGGGTTTTGGAGTTTCCTATATCTAATTATTCGCAACCCGAATGTGGGTTCTTAGGGGTTGATTGCAATGCTAGTAGTCCAAAACTTTATCTGGCAAATGAAGGATTATCGCAATCATATATCATTCTGTCCAAGATCTCTACCAACGTGTTCTTGATTCGAAACCCTACTCTTCTAGGCTATTTAAGACATAAATTCTGTGATTTACCCTACATCAATTTCTCTCTTCCAAACTCTCCTTGTATTTCTTATACTATCTTCCGAAATATTACTTTGTTCAGATGCACCAAAAGTAACAGTGAAACACTGAAGCGCTCTTTCCAGGGTTTTAAAAACTACTCAGGTTGCGAATCCTTTGATGTATATTATACTGATAGGAATCTTCTTCCAACCCCAAATGGCTGTTCAGCTGTCCCAGTGCCAATGAACACGCAATATGATGTTGATTCGATGGATTTCTGGGATCTGTTTAGCGATGAATATGAACTTGAATGGCATCTGTCTGAGGCTTGCAATGGGTGTCCCAATACAGGAGGGCACAGTACAACTAACATCAGGAATCAATTTAAATGTCAAAGTGGTATATCCAGTACATAATACTTTGAGGGTAAAATATTGTCGGCTTAAATATGTATTAAGGCTGACCATGATTATATATTTTTTCACATATTTGTCTTTTAGCGTCATAGTCTATAGTTGGTCATGTGATGTCAATTTAGATCAGAATCCAAATCATGTACAGAGTTCAACGTCAATCAGTTACATACTAATGGTCTTTTTAAATATAACAGGTGTTATCACCGAAAATCTCTTGACTCACTATTTTTCATGTTCATTTGGCTTTCAAAGATTTTAGGTGCAGAAGAGAATGAGAAAAATGATTTCCCTTCTTGTTTAGTATGTTTGCTTGATCTAACATGAGATTTTACTTCAGCTGCAGATGAAAAGGATAAAGGAAAAGGAAAAAGAAAAATTAATTTGAAACTGATTTTAATTGCAGGTATATCTTTAAAATTTTATTTCCATTTCTTATGTATTTCAATTTATTAATAGAGACATTGTCACTCATTACAGGTATTCCAGCTGCTACAGCCCTCTTCTTCGTAATCTTATTCACTTTTAACAGAAGACAGTATACACTCATTTGGAAAGGAAAAACACAAAACGACAAGGACATTGAACTATTCTTGAAGAACCATGGGGATCGTGCGCCAAGAAGATACAAATACTCAGATCTCAAGAAGATGACCAATTCATTCCGTGACAAGTTAGGAGAAGGGGGCTTTGCTATTGTCTATGGAGGAAAGCTACAAAATGATCGTCTTGTAGCGGTAAAGATTTTGAAAGAATCAAAAGGTAATGGAGAAGAATTCAGCAATGAGGTTGCAAGTATTAGCAGAACTTCCCACGTTAACGTCGTCACTCTCCTTGGATTTTGCTTTGAGGGTTCCAAAAGAGCTCTCATTTATGATTTCATGCCAAACGGATCTCTTGACAAGTTCATAGGCAATAATAACTCCTTACCAGAAGATCAATTAGGATGGGAAAAGTTGTTAGATATTGCAGTTGGCATTGCTCGGGGAATAGAATATTTGCATCAAGGTTGTAATACACGAATTTTACACTTTGACATAAAGCCTCACAACATTCTTCTAGATAAAGACTTCAATCCTAAGATATCGGATTTTGGCCTGGCTAAAATTTCCCCCAATAGATCCAGTACAGTGTCAATGCTAGGGGTGAGGGGGACAATAGGGTATATAGCTCCAGAATTAGTTTATAGAACCCTTGGAGAAGTTTCTTACAAATCAGATGTCTATAGCTATGGGATGATGATTCTGGAAATGGTTGGTGAGACGAAAAATACTGATGCCAACGCTGATCATTCAAGTGAAATATATTTTCCTGATTGGATATATCATCACCTCGCACAAAATGCTCAACTTGATCTCAATCGCATTGTGAATGAAGATGAACATTTGATGAAAAGGAAAATGATAATAGTTGGCTTGTGGTGCATACAAACTAATCCTACAATGAGGCCATCAATGACAAGAGTGTTAGAAATGTTAGAAGGGAACATAGAATTCTTGCAAATCCCGCCTAAACTGCACATTGCTTCACCACATCTATCAGCAGCAAATCCTTCAACTTCCGAGTTAGCTCTCTGATGTTAATGAATTTTAAAAGCTATGTCGTGATGTCGACCAAGCGTATAAACAGTAGTTGCAATTTGGAAGTTAATTTCTTTGTTGAATCTCTTCACTCAATGTTAAATATCAGACAGGTGTAGAAATAAACTGGAATCTGCTTTCTAGTATGTCCATTACACTTTGTTACAACAGAAAGAATATGCAGGAAGGCCTAATTTATTAGGTAATTAAGGTGTTGCTCCGCATTCTCAAGCTTGATATTTAGTATTGTCGTCATATTGATATCAGGCTTCTAACCAACGCATAAGTCAAAGAAAATGGAGTTCCCCCATCGAGGATCTGGTACTAACGTACTTTGTTGATTAGAAGTCATATTTCCAGGGTCTTACGCTTATAGATACTCCCATGGAAAAATGCTACTAGCTATTGACAATTAAAAGAACTGTTGTTTAATTCTTTGTCAATCTCGTTTCAAGAGTTTCTAAACCCTAATTTGATAAACAAATAATCTAAAGAGAGAAAAAAAAAAAAAAAAAAAAAAAAAATTGCAGAACTTGAAAAAGTACAATGTATGAATCTTCATATATATTTTTTACTCTGTTTCTGCCTCTCCTATCATTCGTCATTTTTGTCGGTTTCAACAATAGGTGAAAATTTCCGAATCTTCAGGCTTGTTTAGCCTCCATGATTTAAAAGGGGGCTTCATAAGGCTTATTCCGGTTGTTTGTTTGAATCATTTTTTTTGTACAAACTCGGTTGAAAAACTTCATTTACAAACTATGTGTTGACAATATTTAGGCCAATCATTTCAAAAATAGTTTTTGAAATCAATTGTCTAGATCTCGTCAGCACTTACAAACTAAGTGTTGACAAGATCTTGGCCTCTCTCTTTCATCTAGTTGTCTTAATCTTTTCCGATTGCAAATGCTAAATATATTTCCAGTGTTGAAATCTTTGCCATTCGTAGTTCCCTCGTTGAGAACGGTGCCCAAAATCTTAGTCCTATTTTTTAAGTGTAACAATATTTTCCTCCTACATAAATAAATATGATTTATGCTACAATATTAATATAAAAATAATTACAATCTTCTTGTTTTCAGTTGGTTGGGAGTAGGGGTGGACAAAATATCCAGACAAAACCAAACCAGAAATGAACTCAACCAAGTCCACAAAAGAATTAATGGTTTTGGTTCTTTGAACCCGAACCAAAATTGTATCGCCCCGAAATCTAATTCATTTGTTTTTAATAAAAACAAACTTGAAGTGTTACCAAAAAAAAAAAAAAATCATATGTTTTTAAGCGAAAATTCACTTTTGTTCAAATTTTGATATTTGATCGATAAATCGATAATGGTAAACCAACAATTTAAGTGAAAAAATTCATATTAAATAAAATCTTAAAATACTATAATTTTAAAACCATCAATTTAAATTTAACATAGAATATCAAATGTTCGAACAAAAAAAAATACTAAATAACGTACACAAAATTTGGCATAAAGACATTCTTCAAATAAAAATTGGTAATTATCATTTCTAAAAATTTTACTCGACGACCATATAAATATCACTCGATCAATCTTTCACGCGTCCACACGACCCATTCTAACATGAAAAATTGTCGTAAGAAAGAGTATTTTGAAAACACTCAGTAAAAATACGTTTATATTCGTATATAACATGATATAAATATAAAATGATATAACGTACCGACATTCTTAAATTTAGAGCAAATTGGTCGCTATATTCAATAGCTCAATGAATTTCTTAAGAATTCTTATATCATGTAGGATTTACATATTTGACCTAAGGGTCTATCCCGAATGATTTAACATAGAAATCGACCCTAAAGCCTTAAATCATTTCACGCCAAAATTTATATAAACATCAAGAAAATAAGAATTTACCACTTTTTCACTATGTATTCTTACCTCAATTGATATGAAAAATTCTGAAAATATGAGTTCAGATGGTAGACAAAAATGAAACAAGTATATGTATGAAAAATGGAAAATGACGTGTAAACTTCTGAAAACAAATCTTACTCCAAATATATATATATATAAAATTCTCACAAGTAACTTAATTAGACCTTTTCTATTAAATCTTTAAAATCAAACGCATTTCACATTTAACTAAAAATTTATAAAGTTAATTAATTTAGTTATTGTTAAAATTAATAGGATAATTATGTTTAATTGATTATAATATATTACACCTTTTCACTTTCCCAAAATCAGTGTATTATAATGATTCCTCTGCCATTTGTTGTCTTTTATACATAAAATATAAGAATAACAAAAAATTTCTTTCCATCACAATAATTCACACATAACTAGCTCAAAATTATTTCTTCTTAAACTTAATTTATATTATTTTATATGAGCTACACAATGAGTATAATATTGATATATTTTATCAACTTCTACAAATAAAATTTACGATATTTTTTTTATAAAAAATACATATTGGAAAATAAATCATTTCTGCAAATAAGTGGGTTGAACTTATCACTTTAACTTTTTGACTTTAGCTCAAGATATGAACTATTTCATTTTTTATATGACAAACATTAAATATAGGTCCATATTCATAGAAATTAAAATTCGAGGTGCTAGATCATTTCTTCCTTAAATAAATTCAGTCCATAAAATTATCTTATTTAATCTAAAAATTCTGGATACTTGACTTTTATTTCCTCTTCTTTCTCCCAAGTAGCCTCTTCGACTCCATGATTTTTCATCGAACCTTAATTATTGCAACTTCTTTATTTCTTAATACATGTACTTTCCTTTTTGATAATCTTCGAAGGGGCCTCTTCGTACGTCAAATCCTTCTATACTTCCAATGAATCATAACTTATTATATGCTCAGGATCATGCACATAGTTTCTGAGCATTGATACGTAGAATACATTATACACTACTGATGGTCCAGGTGGCAATGCTAAAACGATACGTCACATTTCCAATTTTGTTTAGGATATCAAAAGGACCTATAAATCAAGGTCTCAACTTTCTCTTCTTGCCAAATTTAAGAACCCCTTTATTGGTGCAATTTTTAGAAATACTTTCTCGTCGATTTCAAATTCTACTGATTTTATTCGTTGATCTGCACAACTTTTCTCTTTATCTTGAGTAGATTTTATCCTGTTTCTAATTTTACCAATTGCTCGCACCGTCCTTACAATAACTTCAGAACCCAAAGTTCAAAATTTTCCAATTTCATCCCAATGAACTGGAGATCTATACCTTGTATCATAAAAAACTTCATAAGAAGCCATTTTGATAGTAGCTTAGAAGCTATTATTATATGCATCCACTAACGATATGTGTGACTCCCAACTACCTCCCAAATCCAAAACACGTGCTCGTAGCATATCTTCTAAGATTTGAATTGTCCTTTCCGACTGTCCTTAAGATTGAGGATGATAGGCAGTATTTAAATTTAACTTTGCCCAATAACTCCTTGCATGCTCTTCTAGAATTTGGGAGTAAACCTTCGATCTCAATATGAGATGATGGTGCTGGAACTCATGCAACCTCACAATTGCATTAACATATAGTTGAGCAAATTGATCCATACTATAGTTCATTCTTACGGGAACAAAATGAGATGACTTTGTCAATCGGTCCACAATTGCCCAGATGACATCGTATCCTTTCATTCATTTCGAAAACCGATAGCAAAATTCATGGTTATTTTGCTCCCATTTCCATTCTAAAAAATTTTCAATGGGTTTAATGGCCCTAATGGCTTCTGATGTTCTGCTTTGACTTGGTGACATATTATACACTTTTCAACAAAGAGACCAATCCCCATTTTCATATTCCTACACCAAAATGCATCGCGAACGTCTTGATACATTTTTGTACCATAGGGATGTACGGCGTACGGGGCAGAATGAGCTTATTCTAATATCTATTTCCTTGTTTTTTTAATCATTTGGTACACATAACCTTCCCTTGAACATCGAAACATTGTCATCTGCTATTGCAAAACCCTTTCTTTTACTTGTACCAACTTCTGCTTCAATTTTCTTAAAAAATGGGTCATTATATTGGGTGTCATTGATTTGACTCCTAAGAGTAAGTTGAATCTTTAATGCTGCAATTCTTGCAGTAACCTAAGCTATGGAATGACAACTTCTAATTTTAATTTTTCGACCTCCTTTACCAACTGCATTTGAGTTGTGGGTAAAACTGTCAGTTATCCCACTGCCTTCCTACTACGAGCATCTGTGACTACATTAGTCTTACTCGAGTGCTAATAGATAGTGCAGTATTAATCCTTAATTAACTCCAACCACATTTTCTACGTCATATTCAAATCTTTTTTAGTGAAGAAGTATTTCAAACTCTTATCATACATGTAAATGTCATACTTTTCCCCGTAGAGGTAATGACGTCATATCTTTAGAGCATGCACTACCATCGCCAACTCTAGAACATGTGTAGGATAGTTTTACTCGTGTTGTCTTGAGGCGTATGCTATCACCTTCCTAGATTGCGTCAGTACACATCCCGAACCATGTTTTGATTATCACTATATATAACAAATCCTTCTGAACCCTCCGGTATAGTTAAAACAAGAGTTGTAACCAATTTTTATTTTAGTTCTTGGAAGCTCTTCTCACACTTCTGAGTTCATTGAAATTTTACTTCTTTCCTCAGTAGTTAGGTCATCCGCCAGCTATTTTAAAAATTTCCTCAGTGAATCTCCGATAATAACCAGCTAATCCCAAGAAATTACGAACTTCGCTTATATTCGTTGGTCTAGACCATTTGGTTACTGCCTCAACTTTAGTTGGGTCTACTTCCATTCCTTGTGTTGTAACTACATGACCAAGAAAGATCATACGATCCAGCCAATATTCATGTTTCTTGAATTTGGCATACAATTTCTCCCTTCGTAGTATTTCCAACACTATCTTGAGTTGTTCATCAAGTTAATCTTTATTCCTTGAATACACCAAAATATCATCAATGAAGACAATGCCAAACTAATCTAAGTACTAATGGAATACTCTAATTATAATTCATAAATACTGTAGGAGCATTTGTTAATTTAAAGGGAATTACAGTAAAATGATAAAGACCATAACAAGTTCTAAATGTCATCTTTGAAATATC
Organism: Osmanthus fragrans; assembly: GCA_019395295.1. NCBI lineage: Eukaryota > Viridiplantae > Streptophyta > Magnoliopsida > Lamiales > Oleaceae > Osmanthus > Osmanthus fragrans. The sequence goes on along the minus strand of CM033361.1, from coordinate 17,674,166 downwards.
AGTTTGCCTTGACTTTCAACTGATTGCACCCTTCAAATGATTAAAGAGGTCCTCTATCCAAGGAAGGTGATACTTGTTTTTTATAGTCAACCAATTTAATTCTTCATAATCAATGCACATTCTCATTGAACCATTATTTTTCTTCACAAATAAGACCGGTTCATCCCAATGAGATATACTTGGTCGAATGTAACATTTATCCAACAATTCTTGCAACTGTAACTTTAATTCTTGTAGTTATTTTGGTGTCATCCTATATGGAGCTTTATAAACTGGCGTCACTCCATATACGAGGTCAATTGTAAACTCCAATTGCCTATTAAGTGGTTAGCCAGGTTAATCATTAGGTAATACATCAACGAAATCTCTTACTATTGACACATCACTAAGCTGTAACGTCCCGAAAGCTATTTAATTTTTTTTTAATATAAATAGACTTGAAGTGTTAACAAAATTTTTTTTAAAAAAAACTTCTTTTTTTTTTTCTAATTTAAGCGAATATTCACTTTTATTCAAATTTTGAGATTCGATCAATAAATCGATAATGATAAACCAACAATTTAAGTGAAAATTTTCATATTAAAATACTACAATTTCAAACCATCAATTTAAATTTAACATAAAATGTCAAATGCTGGAACAAAAAAAAAATGTTGCTAAACAACATGCACAAAATTTAACATAAAGATGTTCATCAAATAAAAATTGACAATTATCATTTCCAGAAATTTACTTGGCTACCCCATAAGTATCACTCAGTCAATCTTCCACGCATTCACCCAATCCATTCTAATCGAAAAAGTTATCGTAAGAATGATTATTTTAAAAACACTCAATAAAAATACATCTTATTTAGACATGATATAAATATAAAATGACCTAACATACTGACATTCTTAGATTTAGAGTAATCTGGTCGCGAAAGGCTTAAGAAATTTCTTAAAAATTTCTATATCTCGTATGATTTACATATTTGATCTAACGGTCTATCTCGAAGGATTTAACATAGAAATCGACTCTAAGGCCTTAAAGTATTTTATATCAAAATTTATATAAACATCAAGAAAATAAGAATTTACCACTTTTACACTATATATTCTTACCTCAATTGATATGAAAAATTCTGAAAATATGTATGAAAAGTGAAATATGACGTGGGACCTGCTAAAAAAAAAGTCTTACTCCAAATATATATATATATATATATATATATATATATATATATATATATATATATAATTCTCACAAGTAATTTAATCAAATCTTTTATATTAAATCTTTAAAATCAAACGCATTTCACATTTAACTAAGAATTTATAAAGTTAATTAATTTAGTTATTGTTAAAATTAATAGAATAATTATGTTTAATTGATTATAATAAGCTACACCTTTTCAATTTCCCAAAATCAACGTATCTTAATGATTCCTCTGCCATTTGTTGTCTTTCATACATAGCCCCTGTTTGATTCCCTTTTTCTCAAAATTCATTTTTCTCTCTCTTCTTTTCAATCACATATTCTTTAATAAAATAATATTACACGTAAATCCAAAAATTTTCTTTAATTTTTAACCATACATTCTCCATCAATCAACTATTCAAAATGCATCTTCTTCTTCAAAATGGGAATCAAACGGGGCAATAAAATATTAGAATAACAAAATTTTCTTTCTATTACAATCAATCAAATATAACTTGTCCAAAATTATTTCTTCTTGAGCTATGTTATTTTATATGAGCTGCAAAATGAATATAATATTGATATATTTTGTCGGCTTCTACAAATAAAATTTACGATATTTTTTTCATAAAAATACAAATAAGAAAATAAATGATTTATGCAAATAAGTGGGTTGAATTTATCACTTTTAACTTTTGGACTTTAGTGGGACGACAATACTAAATATGAACTATTTCATTTACCAAATGTTCAACATTAATTTTAGGCCCATATGAAAATAGAAATTAAAATTTGGGGTGCTATAAGAACCAAAACCAATAATTGGAGACAGTCCATTAATTGTGATATGATTTGGCACATGTCATAATTAGAAGAAGCTTTCATTTTTTCATAAGGTATTTTATTTTGGCTAGAATTCTTATTTTTGGCAAGTTTATTATTTTAGGACTCTTTGATATCGTATTTTCCATATTTCTTAGGGTTTATTGTTTTAGTATAAATATGATTTATATTCTTCATTGTGATTAAGACTTTTGATATGAATAAAAATTGAGACATTTCTTTCCATGGTTCTTCAATGAACTTTCGAACTTATCAAATATTTTGATATATTTGTGGCGTTCAAACCTAGAACTTATCAAAAGATTAGACACTCTTTGTGGCGTTCGCAATTTGAAGTTCGTTGGTTTGTAATTAAGAGGTCTTTCAAGTTTCGTTCTTGTTTGGTTGTTTGGTTCAATAATTTTTGGGTCGAGATCCTATCATCTACAACTTGAATTTGGGCTTTCCCGGCGTTTTCAAATCAATTCCGTGAGTTCCATGAGATCTCTCAACCGGGATCGCATCAAGTGGTACAGAGCTCAGGTTCCAGATTCAGGTTTTATTCTTTTTATTTTGTTTTAAGTCTTTTGTTATTGTTCTTGTGTCCAGTAATATTTTTGAGTCTTTGATCCAAAAATTTAAAAAAATAAATCAAAAGTTGTTTTTGGACTATTTAAAAGTCCAAATTAATTTTCATTTGTTTTGCTGGTTTTCTATTCAAATTCCCAAGTGTAATTAAAAAAAAAAATCGAAAATTTAAAAAAAAAATTATTATAATTTCGAAAATTTCCAGCAGTTTTTAATTTTCTGTTTTTAAGTAATTTTTTTTTAAAGGATGTCGAATGATGTGATACGATGGTTTGACCGATTGTTAGAGGATATATGCGATAGAGTTGATTGGCTTGAATGAAGAAGAAGATATCTTGTTGGAGTTGGTATTGATAAGAGGAATATATGTAAAATGGACACTAAAGAGCATCGTAGAGAACGTAATGGAATCGAGATATCGGTAGTGGATGAAACTTGTGTGGTGATGCGCGATCTCCATACTATCAACGTGGATGATGTTAAGCAGCTATGGGAGACGATATTTCAAGCTAGATGTCATGTCAATATCAATGTATGTAGTTTGATTATTGATGGAAGTAGTTGTATTAATATCGTTAGTGTTATGCTTGTCGAGAAACTTGGGTTGGCTACAGTAAATCATTTCAGACCTTATAAATTGCGGTGGTTAGGTGAATGTGAAGAGGTTAGGGTTTGTGAGCAAGTGTTGATAAGTTTATCAACTGAGAAGTACCACGATGAGGTGTTATGCGATATAGTTCCTACGTATGCGGGGCATATACTGTTGGGTAGGCAATAGCAACATGATAGGAAGGCAAAATATGACTGATTCAAAAATAGGTACAATTTTGCTAAGGATGGAAAACCTATTATTCTTGCGTCATTGACACCACAACATGCGTATGAGGATCGACTCAATATGAGGATTGAGAGAGAAAGGGAATTGACAGAAAATAAAAATAAGAGCGAAAACGATGAATTGGTGAGCTCGAGAGAAAATAGTGAGCTGGCTAGAAAAAAAGAGAAAAGCCACAAGAGAGAAAAGAAATGGAGAGTGAAAATGAGAGTAGAGAGATGGTAAAAGAAAGTGGGATAGTGCTAGATGTACTCACACTCATTTACTACATGATTTACTTACTACTCACAATAAGGGATGTTGACCATATTGTCAGATTATTTTATTCACGTGGTGCTCGAATGTCATGTGAGTGGTAAGTAATCCATTTAGTAATGCATTTTGTACATATAGATTAATCCAAGAAAGTGAGTCTTCAGAGAGAAAAGAAAAATCAGAAGAGAGCTTGTAAGAAAATAAAAGTGAAGTTGAGAGGACTTTAGTGAGAACTAACAATTCCCTCCCTAATTTGTCTATTTCTGTATTGCAGGTTTCTAAAGATTTGATCCATGAAATTAATCAACCTTACCTCAGTTTGGAGAATTCTTTAGTACCGAAGATTGATTTTGTGATTCTTGAAGTTGACTTTGTGAATCCCGAGGAGACGAAGGAGTTTCAAGGACAGTGAAAGGAGTTCATATGCGAGGGTTTGAGCAACAAAGATGATCTAATTGAGTATCTGTTGCAATATATACATATCTACAAAGTTGATGAGTGCCATGTGTTGATCCTCTGGCGTGAAAGGAAAAGTTATCCATTTGATCCAGACAGTACAGTGATAAAACTAGTGGCAGGTTGATTATCCCCTAAGCGATCACAATACATGGATTTGAGAAAGAATCCTTTCGAAGAGAGAGTGGATGATATGATCTGGCATATGCCATAATTAAAAGAAACTTTCCTTTTTCATAAAGTATTTTATTTTGGTTAGAGTTCTTATTTTTGGCAAGTTTTTTATTTTAGGACTCTTTGATATCGTATTTTTCATATTTTTTAGGGTCTATTGTTTTAGTATAAATATGATTTATATTCTTCATTGTAATTAAAACTTTTGATATGAATAAAAATTGAGATTTTTCTCTCCATGATTTTTCAATGAACTTTCGAACTTATCAAATATTTTGATATATTTGTGGCATTCAAAGTTAGAACTTATTAAAAGATTAGACACTTTTTGCGGCGTTCACAAATCGAGGTTCGTTGGTTTTAAAATCAAGAGGTCTTTCAAGTTTCGTTCTTGTTTGGTTGTTTGGTTCAATAATTTTCGGGTCGAGATCCTATCGTCTACAACCTGAATTTGGGATTTTCCAGCATTTTCAAATCAATTCCGCGAGTTCCATGAGATCCCCCAACCGGGATCGCATCAAATTGGATGCAGCACATTAATAAGTTCTGGGTCATTGGAGGCAACTAATTAAATGTGCACTAGTTTTGTATTCATTTGAATTATTTTTCCTTCACTCACTTTCAATTTACACAAATGTTAGGGCATGCTAGAACCAGATTTTATCACTTCAATGGATAAGACTTTTTAAGATTGGAAAATAAAATTGTTCAGTTATATAAAAAGCTTTTAAACTATTTTTTTTTACCTTAATTATTTGATAATTATTTGTGCTCTTCACAAATAGAGGAAAATCCAATAAACATTTTTTGAATATTAAACGGTTAATAATTGCATGTAAAAGTGGATTGTAAAACTTTTGCATAATTCATCTTTTATTATGGGTCGCGTTGCTAAAACCGATGCAATTAATTTATGAATCACTGCTCTCACTTATTAAACAATCTTTTGTATGGGAAAGAAAACTAATTTGTGTATTCAAATTATGACTATATTTTCTTTGTTAATTTGAACTTTTGTGAACTTGGTGATTGATATTTTAAACTTACTAGATGATTGATGCTTATTTTATTTTTATTTAGCCCTTGTTTGGTGGAGATTAAAATCAGATTTTTAGTAAATTTTGATAAAAGTTGATAAAATGAGTGGTAAAAAAGTTGTGAGATCCACGAAATATGGTTAAAACTAAATATTGCATTTGACTTACATTAAAATTTGAATTTTAATCGATACAAATAGAGCTTATATATATATATATATATATATATATATATATATATATATATATATATATATATATTACTAACTAATATGGTGCAAGTCTGAAGATTTAATAAATAAAAATAGAACCAAACCAAAATAACCCAGAACTGAACGGTTTGATTCGTTTCGATTCAGTTTGGTTCCATATCTTAGAAAAAATCATTTGGTTCTATAATTAAAAAAAAAAAAAAAAACCATTATTTCATGGTTTAGTTCAATTTCCTTAAAAACAGAACTAAATGAAATCATGTCCACCTCTAGTTAGGAATTATTGTTTTCAATGCTACCGTCAAAGATTCTCTTGTACACTCCCACTTAGAGGTTGTCGCGAGTCGAATTGGGACATAACCCAACCATCGAAACAAGTTTTCAAGTTGGGTCAAATGCCAAACTGAAAACCAAGCCGTTCAGGGACCTAAAAATTGAACTGATTCAAACTGAACATTTTCGATTTAATTCATCTTGACTTAAATTGGACCACAATCACCCAAACCATAGTGTAGTACCAAACTCGACATCATCATACCACCTCCATTCTATTAACCATAAATCACCATCATGGCTCCATGCAGGGGCGGATCCAGTACCTAGCAAGTCGACGCGGCCGCCCATGCTAGATCCTTTGAAAAAAAATGGACTATAAAACTTTGAAAATTTATGTTAAATATTTGTAAATTTATCAAACCTGAGCATAATGCTTTGTAGATCATATGGTAGACCACAAGCTTTTTATTTATGTGAGAGGTACAAGGTTTGATTCCAGGAACCTCCCCTCCTTGTTTTAAATTTTTTATCTATCAAATTGGCACGAAGAAAAATTTATTAATACATTTGCAAAATTTAAGATTCGAACTGCCTACTTAATACGTGATAATTGAAAATTTGACCATTGACAATTGTAGATTAATAAACATGACAAAAAAGATATTTATTTTGTATATCTAAGTAATAGACTCTTTGGTTTAAAAATTATTTTTATTTTTAACTAAAATTTAACCTTGCAATGACCCAGCGATTGAATCGCTGATCCGATAATTTTTTCAATTAACAATCGGATCATGTATAATAACTATGCATGATATATACTTTTATTGTTAAATTTTATCAATTTATTTAGTAAAATTTAAATTTAGACAATTTAAGTGATTCTCTTTATTCTTTTAAGAGTTCGAAAAATACTTCTCTTTTTGTTAAAAATAGTTCTAAAAATCATTGTTTTAAAAACTTTACAAAAGCTTTACCTAAGTTCGGAACTTGTATTTACCATTTAATCATATTTTACGTATAAACTTCATCTTGTTTCGCTTACGCTCGTAAAAACTTGAAACTTGATTATATGTATATGATTCAAAAAAATGATTTTTTCTTCTTGTTATTTTGGATTATATTGAATTATATATTCATATGTAAATGACTTTTACATTTATATTGATTGAAGAATTTTTTTTAAATATTATTTAATTAAAGATTGATAAATAATTCCGCTATTACAACCATCAATGGTCAACGATCGCTCTAGCTCACTCGACTTCCTGGATTTGCCCCTGGCTCCATGTTTGTGGAAATAAAATTTGGGGAAAAAAAGAGTAGATTAAGATCTTTATACTACACCTCCACTTTAAGATATATATGCCATGCTACCACCATAACACCAAGTTTGGGAAAATTAAACAAAAAAGGGAAAAAATAATAATGAAAATAAAAAGAGTACATAATCATCCGTGAATGAGTTTTAGATGCGTCAGTGATTTTTGCATCTACATTATGCAGATTTGGATGATGGATGGTGTTGGTACCGGGTTTGGGTGGCGATGCTGCGCTTAGAGATGGCGGAGGAGAGAAATGAGGTTTAGGACACATTTAGGATTCAATAATGATTTTAGTGTTGTGTGCCTTGTGCACCCATGAAGACAACTCGAACATGAAGAGTTTGAATTCTATACTCGAAGTATCTACTTAATCTCAATAGTATAATAAAGTACATAAAATGCATAAGAAGAAAACGAATACATAAAAGTTGGTATTTTGGATGCAAGAAAGTTTAGAAAATGGTAGAGAGAACACTGATTCGGTCCTTGTGATGTCCACAATGTACATCATTTGAATGTCTACTCTAATATTCAAATTTTTAGAAGACACTATAGAAAATACGAAAGTTGGAAGTATGAAGAATTAAAGAGAACTTTTGGAAATCAATATCTAATACAAGAACACACTCAAATCATGAAAGACATTTAAAGTTATAGAGTTAAGAGTACACATTAACAGTTGTTGTTCTTGGTTAAATTGTTTAGAGAAAAGAATAGAAAGCACAGGGGCGACAAATCTAAAACTAAATAAATATATTGAATGCTACAATCTTACTAATGATACCTGAAACATTGATGTGAAGACAATAATCATTTTAAATTATTTTTTGGCATTAAATATTGCTTTTGAATCAAAGTTGGGTAAGATGAACGCATACATATATTACGTAAAGTTATTTTTAGTTTACGCTATAAAAATGTGATGAATGTTGATTACTATCTTTTCAATTATTCAAATTACGGTGATGGAATCACCTATTGACCAAGAGATTATTTGATGGTTATGATATATGACTTCCAATAATGTTCATGATCAAGGTGATAGTTGTGTTTTACTGATTGTTTCTTTAGATTAGCTCTTTCAAGCGATTGACCTAAATGTGATGAAGATAAATGCTTCCAATGCTCGTAGATTCAGTTTCCACGTAAGCCCTAATTACTCACTTTCTTTGCCTAGAAATTGGCACATTTATTTCTACCTTTCTTGGTGCTCCATCCTGAAGTCTAGTACAATTGCTCGATCCATCCACCCCGTGCCCTAAGTGTGCCATCAAAGTGGACTTTCCGAAAGCCTATGATTAGTTCATTTTGAGTACAAAGAAAAAATAAACAACTTTATATGCATATTTTAAGAAAACGCTTATTTGAGAAAACATAAGTAAAAATAATCCTTAAGATGTATTACAAACTTTTAGGATGCGTTCTCTTTGCTGTTTTTTAGTCGTTTTCGATTTTCGATTTTCCAAAACATTGAAAACGCGTTCTCTTTCCCATTTTAAAAAACGAGTTTTTGAAAACGGCTAAAAATTGTGAAGAAAACGAAAAATAATTTTTTACATTTTGGCTGTTTTCTTCACAAATTTGCCAAAACTCAAAAAACAAGGGTTGTGAAATATTTTTTCAAAACGACAAAAAGAATGAGTTTTCTACAATCTCAAAATGGACAAAACACAAAACGAATTCAAAACTCAAAACACAAAACTGAAATACGAAGAGAGCGTCCCCTTATTTACTAATCAAATAATTTTTATATGTTTGTACTTTGTAGTGTCCTAAAGGATTTTAAATGAAATTAATATTTTTGGCATTTAACGATTGGGACTGAACTTTTTATTTTTTAAAGGCTAATCTATCGAATATTTACTTAGAACATCTCCAATGCATTATACAAATTGCTATCTAAGTGACGTGCAAATTTAAAGGCTTTCGATTAACGTGTCATTAACATATAGTGGCAACCCAATAATAATGTCTATATGTCTTTAATTTTCTTAAAATAAAAACAAAATCACATCTAAATCTGCATAGAAAAATAAATATGTATAAGAATTAAGAATAAAAATTAGTTGATTCAACAGGTCTTCCGTCGTCTTTGAATATGGACGGAATTAAAAATAATATCTAATTTTTCTCTATCATGTCAATTTGAGAGAGTTCTTTTCACCTTGTGTAAAAAAATAAAAAAATAAAATTAAACATTACATTATCTATTTTGTTTTTGGACAAATTCACAGTTAGATTGGAGATACTCGCATGTAGGGTTTATTGTGAGTTGAATTCTATTTAGAGTTTTGCCCCCATGTACAGAGGCAGGGTTCACAGAACCTTTGCCAGATTACTCACAAAATGTGGAGTCCACACAAAATAAAAAATTGCCAAAAATTAACGCACCCTCCCCTATTGTGAGGTGTTGGTAGGGGTTCTGTGAACCCTGCCTGTACACCTAGCACAATTCATTTAATGCATCAACCACTCAGTCCATTAATTTGATAAGCTGGGTTCTTACGAAGTCTTCATAATATTGTTTTATTTGGCAGACACACCAATAAACACACGGCAGATTATTGACCTCGTTGTCACGTTGCAGATAGAAAATATTGGGGGACCTCAGCTGGAATATAACCTTCAATTTTCAGTTCTAATGAAAGGTAGATACCTTGTATCAATTCGCCCATTGTATCCCACGTTTTTCAACTACCTGCCGGGTCCACCCAAGAGCGAGTAGAATTTGACGGGTAAAATTTGGTGGCTCCTTCCATGGAAAAAAACAAATTAAGCCGTCCAGCTTCATGGTTTTTAAATTAACAATAAATCTATAGTTGGTCATAAAGTTAATAGTTGTGGTAATTAAATATGAGAAGAATGTAGAGAAATTCCCAAGTAGAAAAGAAGCCACGATGATGAGCAAGTCGAAAATTACTTTTATATATTTATCTACACTTGACTTACCACAAAGTGTTCGAGAAAAAAAATTACGGCAAGTTCATTTCATACCTATCAACTATCAAACCTAAGGGAATTTTTTGACTTCACTTATATGTGTGTGGTTGTCAATTAATTTTACAGCAATAGTGGTGAAAATATCCATTAGACTTAATTTAATATTAGAAATCATGTAGAATCAAAGGCAAACTCAAAGTTGGTGACGAAAAACTTGATCATTGCTGTAATACTTTTTCTTGAGCTCGTATGTGGGAACATGTGCCACTATCAGCGAACAATTTTAAATATGAAACCATAAGTTTGAAAATAACATTACATTCAATAAGTGATGAACGTGATATCCATTAAACTTAATTTAATATTAGAAATTATGTAGAATCGAAGGCAAACTCAAAATTAGTGACAGAAAACTTGATAATTGTCGTAATACTTTTTCTTGAGCCCATATGTGGGAACATGTGCCACTATCAACGAACAATCTTAAATATGAAGCCATAAGTTTGAAAATAACATTACATTCAATAAGTGATGAACGTATGACATTGAATAAAATGTGAAAATGTAACCAATTCTGTTGAATACTACTATATAGTGCTATTGAAAACTTTTACATAGCGTTTCTATTATCGTCATTTAATATTTATGGCATTCTTTTCGTTAAATCTTTTTGATTTGATAGCATTTATTTTTTTGTCATAATTTTGATTTTAATAACATTATTTAATCGTCATGATTACATCTTCAACAACATTCTTTTTTCATCATAATATTTTAATATTTGTAGCATTTATTAATTATAATGTATAATTCTTAGTAGCGTTTTTTATTGTAATAAATACATATTAAACAACATTCCTAATTCCTTAATCGTCAAATATAAATATTCAATAGCATTGTTTTTTGGACTGAAAATATGATCAACAATAACCATGTCAATAATAAATTCCAAAACATACATCAATATTGTCTTGTAGAAATACACAAGTTTAGTTGTTCAATAAAGAAGTCTAATTGTGTTCCATCTCACATCAAATACTTATAACAATATATGCTTGAAAATAATATAAACAAAATTAAATTAGAATCATCTCATTCTAATTCTTCAAAAGGAAATTTCTTGAACTCTTGTAAGTTGTTTGGAGAAGACATCCATTAAACCAACGATACATTTAAATATAAAAATTAATAAAGTGATATAACTTATTAGATGTAAAAATTCAAAACTCGAATTAGTGACCGAAGATATTAGCTATCAATAACTTCAAAATGGTCAAGGAGTTGAGGACCTACCAGCTAAATCTAATGCTCCAAGTACTTTTGCAAATTGCAATGGATGACATAATCAACTGGATGTAGGAAAGCAACGGCTAAAAGTAATGTACAATCCTCAATCATATGTTCTATAGACCTAAGCTGTCTCTAAGAAATCAAATTCCCCTCCCTCCCAACTCAACTGTATATTTCTATACTATGTAATTTATTTCCTTCTCTACACTGTCAGGATGCTATCATCCCCTTACGGTCGAGGTGGAAAAATCAGCGTCCGTATATTTCCAGATGAACGGTAACTCATCAGGTTACGAAGTCTGGCAACAATTGTTCTGCCAACCTCTTGCGGTCCTGAATGTTGATGATTCCAAACATGCTTGTCGGGTGAGCAGACGTTGGAGTATTTGTACCATTGAACTCATTTGTTTGTTCGATTTCGACTCCTCTTATGCAGTGGTTTGGAAGGAAAGTTTCTATATGCATACGCCTATAAATAATATTTCGGCTTAACACAATATTGAGTTTTGCCCAACCCTAAGAATTATTGTACGCACACAAACACTAATTTATGCCTAACATGTGAAAATAATCATAAAAATCAGTTGACACTCACCACAATTCTTTAGGAATATACGAAAAATATAACACTAATACACACAAAAACTCACACTCAAGCACATTACACAACACACAATCCATTCAATTCTCTTCAACTCCTCTTCCAAGAATCATCAAGCAAACAATAGGTAATTGTTCATCACCTAGGCAAAATGAATTCAAGGTATGTTCTTCATCTCTACTACCTCCTCTCAATTATTTTGCCACGACTTCGATTCACCATTTGAGTTATAACATGAGGAGTATTAGATAACTTGTAGTTTATTAGTTTGTGCTGTGATGGGAAAAATGGAGCTTTAATTCAGACATTAATCACTATCAAATTTTGTGTTTGATGATTTTCCTAAGAATAGATTATTGGTTGGTCATGGATAATCTAGTAATTGACATTATTGATACATGTTTGAGATTATTTTTGGTGTTGAAATTCACTGACAATGCATTAGAATACACAAAAAACATATTTAGCATCACCATGGCTCGAAGTTGCCTAAGTACCAATCACCTCACGTCGCCAACTTAGTCCCTCTCCTCGTCTAACACAAACAATGTCCATTTAACCTCAAATTTGAGCATGAGTTAGACCAACATATGAACTTTCATATGCCCGGAGATCATTCCGGAAACGTTCACTTCTTCCTGACGTTTGTCGGAGGTAGAAATCCTTAGTTTAGGGGAAATGAGCAGGATTACATTCATTTATTAGATACATAGCCTACATTATGACATTTTCTCGAGTATGTCATAAGTTTTTACATGTTGGGACGTGAAAATTGACATAGAGTTGTTTACATTGGGGGTATTCCCCACCTTATTTTACTCATATGTTTATTACCTATTATGCTTATATTTTCAATATTCATATGTAGGTACAAATGCCATCAAAAAGAAAAACCATAGCTCAAGAGAAAGGAAAGTCTAAGGTTAGTGAGACATCAAACTGCTGTCAGAGGGCAAACGCAAATCTTGACACTGGGGATATACCAAGGTTATTAAATGTTGGAAACTGTTAAAATTTTGAATGGAAGTGGAAGGATAAAAAGTTCTACGAAGAGAGAGCGAGTTCTGGATGATGATTTTCAGGAAAATTTATTGGAAAGATTGTCTACCGCTTTGAATGGGGCAAAGTTGTTGGAACTCCTCATGCAGCCTATCCTACCTTAGTGCCGGAGTTTTTAACCAGCTTCAATATTGAAATTGATACACCAGAGTTGTAACGCCCCAAATTCTATTAACTCAAGGCGCAACTTAAGTTGAAATATCCTCTCACCTTCGATTGAAGTACAACTCTTTGTCAGTACATTTGGGAAAAATGAATAATGTAAAAACAAAATTCGTAAAAGGAAAAAAAATTTATTCACCAGGTCCTCTTCTTCAACAGCGTTGAGGTACTCTCCAATTGAAATTGTGGGCTCAGCTTTAGCTTCACGTTCAGCTTCAAACACATCCAAGTGGGTTTGTTGCGTGATTGAGTGGTTGGAGGGTGTGGAGTGGATGTTGCGTGCTAAAGTATGAAAAAGAATTAGATATGGGAGTGATGAATGATGGAAGCGGTATGGTGAGGAGATGTTGAAAATCAGAGGAAAAAAAATGAATTAGGATGATGGGAAATGGTGACACGTGTGTAGCCCTTACTTTCGCTCTTTTATATTATATTATACTAGTCAAACGCACGTGCAAGGCACATGTCATAGTATAATTGACTACATAATAGCATAAATATTAAAAAAATTAAATTATTGTATTAAGCATTAGTTACATCTAACTTAATTATATGTTGATAAATGCTTCGAGACAACATTATGAAAATGAAGTATTCAGAACCAAAAACCATGTTCTAGTTAAAGGAGAACTTTCTCAAGTAAAGTGTTTGAAAAGACAAAAACTAATAACTTATATTCATTGGCAGAATTCTTATTTCCATTCGAATATTATTTATGTATTTTGACTCCAATAACGATCCTACGACACCAAGGAATGAACGAACTTTTGTACATTAAACCTCTTGCATCATTGACATAAACGACATAAATAACATAAGCAAAAAATAGTCTCAATTAATTTGTTCATGATGACATCAAAATCCTGATACAGTGTAGAAATAGCTTTGAAAGCCATCCCATATACATAAAACCAAAAGTTCAGCACATCTTAATTTATAGACTAAGAAAAATTGCAAAATAATATTATAAGGAACACACATTGATGAGAATGACTTATTCAACGAACAAACGCCCCTAAACCATAGTTTTCGGCATGATCTCGGGCATTTGTGAGCATTTTGATGGGTGTATTCGTGTTGTTTTATAGCCGTGATAACTTGGGAGAATATGACATATTTTGAAGCTTGAATTGAGGTTGACGATGGATCACAAAAAGGGGCATGGAATGTTAGTGATGAAAGAGGAGAAAGAGCTACTAAAGAGGTCTGGAAACAGAACAAAGGAAATCAAGGCAGAACACGCCATGTCACGGCATGTAATCTGGACGCCACGGCGTCCAAATATGCAAAAATTGTTCTTGCCAATAGAACACGCCACGCCACGCCACAGCGTTTAATCTGGACGCCATGGCGTCCAAGGATGAAGGAAAATGGTTCACCAACAGAAAACGCGGCGCCACGGCGTCCAGCGATATGAAGGACCAACAGAATATGTGGCGCAACGGCACCCGTGATGGGCGCCATGGCGCCGCCTGTGCGAGAAAATCGGAACTTACGATTTTGAAATATTTTCTCGGCCCATTTGAGTCCAAATCCGTCCAAACACTCAAGGGATATAAAAACCACTGTGAAGACCTAGCTAAGGACCTTTTTTTTTGCGACTGGAGAAGAGGAAGAACATAGTACACTTGAAGAGGAGATTTTGGAAAAGAAAAGAGAGATTTGAAGAAGAAGATAAAGAGGAGAGTGCTGGGAACTCGTGGGTGTGACTGCTACTGCAAGGAGGCTTTTATCAGTTTGACTTTCCTTCATTTCTTCTCTAGAAAACCATGGTGAATTCGTTTTGGTTGATTTCATTTTTTAGCATGAACTAATTTTATTTACTTCTAGGGAAACGAAGTAATCTGGATCTGAAACTATGTTTGTTTGGCTATGCTAAATTGATTTGATTCTCGTCTATGTTTGTCTGGATTATTCTGAGTTTAATGCTTCAACTTAACAAGCCATTAATTAGATAATTTCAATTTTGTAATTTACTGTCGAAAGAGGGAATTATAGGGTAGATCTTGGATAATTCGGCATAGGTAAATATAGAGATAGAAAGACTTATATGAACCTATGTGGTGTTAAAATCATTGGTCTATTTGCTTCCTTGTTTTATTAAATTTGCGTACGCATATGTGATTTGATAAACGAGAATAACATTCAATTGACTGTCGAAAGAGCCGTTGGATGAATGGACGATTTGCTAACAAACAAAGAGAATTGAACTCAATTAGCTAGATGAAAAAGGCATAGTGAAGATCTAGGTGAAGTCGATTTCCCTAGAAGTTTCTATCTCGATTAATCTTCAACAATAAAAACCCCTATCTTTATTTAAACAATTTTCTTAGAGTTGAGTTTACGTTAATTTGCAACTACAAAAACCTTTATGAATCTCCTAAATAAAACTGAGATTAACATAATTTTGGTACTTGACAAACGTAAGATACCAATTCCTGAGGACGATACTTTTCTCATTATTTTATTATAAAACTTCGACACTGTGTACTTACAGTTTTGCACCGATCACACATCAACTGGACCCCCTTTTCCATCCGTCGGTATAAGGGTCACACGTTCAATCCATTCTTAAATGGCATCAGTAATATGAGGTACAACCTAAATGAAAGAAGTGTAAAAATTAAACACCATTATAGAGTATACAAAATAAAAAGCAAAACTTAAAAATTAGTGCAAACCTGAAGAGTATTTTCTAAATAATCTCCAATTCTCTCACTATCAAAACAGATGAAAAGAAGATAAGAAGAAGCACAATTTATCAAATTAAAATCTGCTAGCTTGTTAAGGATCTCAACATAGCAGACATGGATTATATGCACCTTGTACTCACCAACCTGCATAATGGTGAGTAATAAGCAATCTGGTATAACTCAAAAGAGTAAATCAATGAAGTCAAAATATTGGATTCTCACAAACTGAATTACAACTACGAGATTACCTCTTCACCCATCAAAACTACTTTGGGATCAACAGACATTTCTTCATCAAGAGCCAAATTTAAAGCTTCAAGCAATGACATCTGCAACAAACAGGGGTAAAAAGATTATTAGTCAGTTATAACAAAAGGTACGTACTTTGAACATAAAAGAAAAAGTTAATACTTTTTTTATGGTAAAAGATATTGGATTCTAGACCTGCAATTCCAAAAACTAATCGGGGGGTTATTGTCTCCTATCCCAGCCTCAACCATTTCGTTCTACCATTAAAAAGAATAAAATTCCATCAATGTGTATCTACAACAGTAAGACAAAACGGAAAATGATTTTTTCATATTTTTAGAATTTAGCTGTCACTCAATTCATAGCAATGATAGAAATCTCACCCTTCTTCAATCGTCGCCCTCTCTAGCCATTGTACAAAAGCCCATGGTCTATTTAGAATAACATAACTCTAAATTCAACATAGCAAGGAAATAAATATTAGATTAATGGAATGATGTAGCAGCCCGCTATGAACACGTTCACCAAATGAAGAATAGATATTTGATACAAAGAAATGAATAATAAAAGAAGTATAAAATAATAAAACATAAGTGTGCAAAGTATTTTTTCCCAGTGATTTTCAACTGTGTATTGGATTATCATTGTGCCAAGCATTTAGTTAAATGTACATAATAGAAGGAGATACTTATTGGAAGTATAAAGGGAAACACCTAATATTAAATCAAACATATCCATTATGACTGAGTAAACGAGAAAAAAATTAACAAGTTATAGGTCAGATGTAATGAAGTATGATCATGCACACTAATATAAAATTGCAAACGCATCAAAATTATCAATAACTTAAAGCAGAGCGAAATGGATGACCATACCAAGCTTTGGGGAATCTATCGAAAATACTATCAGCTAAAGACGAAGCCATGAGCATCGGGTGGCCAAGCTGCGCTAACTTACCACCTGGAGGTGCAAATGGGGACATCGTGACCAGAAGATGCTGCATTTTTTTACTCCAGAAGACCCACAAGTGTTAAGAAGAAATTCAGGAGCTTCAATAAGCACTATCATCAGCAGAAGATGCCTCATTTTTGTACTTCACAAAAGAGTTAAATACCATAACCAACCAGTGCCAAACCCACAATTGTTAATAAGAAGTTCAGGAGCTTCAATAAAAACTCTTAGAAATCCCCTACATACCATTCTCTGCAATCACTAATATATATTCCCTTTTCTTTACCACTGCTATGTGATATCTCTATGTTAGCACATCAAATCATCTCCTCCACTTCCTACAACATAAAACCACCAGTTATTTCTTCATAAATAAATTGATTTCCCTAAAACAAGTAAAAAGTCCTTGAACTTGCACAGCTTAACTTGAAAAATAAAAGCATTCCCGCACAAATAAATAAATATCACGAAGCTATCAAGATTTGAAAATGGCATATTTTCTCCCCAAGTTCTTCCAGAAATCCCTTTTTTGTCAACCCCTCAAAATAAAGTAATAATACTCACAAATCATGGCTAAATAACAACAATTATAAAATTCAATGGCTCAATCGGCGACTTACAAGCAATGCATCGAACTTTTAATAGAAAAATAATGACCCAAGTACAAAAATTAACTTAAAGAGAATAATGAAGCCTATGAAAATAGTAAAATAAGAAGAGTAGAAGAAATGGGCAAAAATTAAGAGAATATAAACTCAAAAAGAAATGAAACCAACCCTCAAGCAAATAATTTAAAAATTGTTCAAATTAAATAAACATTTGTTCAATTTGTAACTTGAACGTTACGATTGCTACCTTCCCATCAGACACATAATTTAAACACCAAGAAATTAGTATGAAGGATTAGTCATGCTTCCTGCCACCTTCTCTTTTGGACCTAATAAATTTTTGAGGAACTTTTACACATGAGAGATTTCTAATAATTTTTTGGAATTCCGACATCGCAAAGTAATAGAAATTTTTACATTCGAGCCTACCTAACTAAAATCGCTGCAGCACTGATAAAATTATTAACTCGTGTGTCGACATTGCAGTAAAAAAGAAGGGGATTATCCTGCATTTTAACAAGTTGAGAAGCTTAAGTATAGGCTTATACAACCATAAAGATTGTTGGGACTAACTAATGTTTGGTTGAAGATAGAACGTGGACTGGAATGGAGTCATCATCTACTTCAAAATGGAACCCAATGGTGAACTATAATGAACATGAAATGCATCGGTAAATATCTGCAAGGAGTCAGACCTCCAATTAATAATAACAACATTTTGATACTCCTGTAAGCTGAAAATCAAAATGTGATCTCATTATGACATTTCTGAACTTCACAAAAAGAAACAAGAAAAAAAAATTCTCCTTCAAAAACTTCATGATAAGCTGAAGGCTTAAACCATATTGGATGAAAAAATTGTTGCGCCGGCAAGCTGAATTTATTTTCCATAATGTTTTAAGCAATTCATTCCATGTGTATATTAAACTAAAATAAGTTAAAAATTAATAGGTGACTAAAAGGTATAGTAGTTGAAAAGGAAAATTCGCATATAAAATTGAGAAAGAAATACATCAACATATTATATATGAAATTTACGATCCTTCAGAATAAAGAATATCATTATAACACAAGATAAATCATTCCTGAAGTACCTAAAGAACAAAAAAAGAATCTTGGATTTGAAGTACATTACTGATGTAACAAAAGCCTAAAGAATTGGATGAAAACATGTAGAACTATACATTAACATTATGTTCCTCACTATTGTTCTAGGCCTTTTGGCTTCACTCAGAGTTCACGCCAGAGAATAGCACTCATTAAATTCAACAAGATCCACTATATGTAACATAAACTCAGAAAAAAAAAAATTTCAGTAAATAATTTCATAAGCCATTCGAGCAGCTGCAATACCAAAATTCGTGCCATTCAACAAATGCATCAATAATTAACCATAACATATCACTTAGAACATCTTCCATACATTGTCTCAATTACTTCAACATTTTATGTTCCAATATAATAAAAGATCCAAATAGCTTTTCCAACTCACAGTTTGGATGATGAATTTTTCCCGTGCTTCGGATACTCTGAGTTTATCCAAGCCACGCTTATTGTCACTATCCCAAGAAAAAATGACACCTGCAATTCACTCAAAAGAAAAATAATTAACTTATCAAGCTATGTTTTCATTTAATCAAGTAACTTAACTCATCAAAACATCAAGACTTTAAAAGGAACTCATCATTATAAGTACATAACAATAATACACTGTTGTTTGCTACAGTCATAGAAACATGTTGATGCAAAAAGGAAAACAAGAAACAAGATTCATTTTGTGGCTCAGAATGCAAAAAGGAAAGGAACATGCACAACAATCAAACGACGTCGTTGGTTGACGATACAAATTGTTGACACCTTCCTAGAGAAAGTGGCTATTTTATATTGTTAGGATTAGGATATAGAAACCAAAGCTTACCTAAAAAAGCGTCGCCACTACAGCCGTAAAAATTAAGCCAACTAAAATATATAATTCTACACACAAATGGAAAGAAAAAGTCAATTGAAAGCACACAAGATGTCAAAGATAAAATGATCAAAAATTGATACATACAGCAATTGTTGGAAAACAGAAAGAACCCTAAACTAAATTAGAAAATAACTCTAAACTGAAGCAAATATCATATGAAATTGACATAACTGATGTCACAACTCTTCTATTTCTGTAAGGTTCTGGTTCTTCGATAAACTTTCAGACAAGTTGAAACACAACCCACTACAATTATTTATAATACCATTACCTAACAAAGAGATTCTATAGATAGAAAAAAAGAAACAATCACTTTAAAAAGCACAAGATGAATATAACTCATCACAAATCGCATATAAGAAATTATTTTCCAAAAAATAAACAATCCTAAATCGAAGCAAGAGATAACTGTAAAATCAAAGAATATGAAATCGACATACCTCGGGATGTCGGTGTCATATGTCTGTGAAAATCTTTACTTTTTTTGAAAAACTTCTAGAAATGTTTGAACACAAAAAGAAAAGACAGTCAACCTATTAATAGTAAATTGAAAGAAACTGGAATGAATAGAAAGCCTGGAAGAAATAGAAGAGTGATCAAAGCAACTAAATGCAGTTAGAATTCAAATAAGTGAATCTACATAACAGAAATGAAATAAGAAAAAAAAAGCAACTAAATGCAGTATGAGTAGAAAAAACAGAGGCTCTTTTAACCATTCATACACAAATGGAGACACATTTTCACATATAAAAGTCCAAATTCTTGTAATCTTTTGAACTAAATGCTGTCTAGCACGCCTTAAACCCCAAATGGATTAATTGCAAACAAGCATGAGTAATAAACTAACCAAATTGGAAACATGAAAAAACTAACCATCAAATTAACTTGAAAGCCAATGGCTTTTATTACTAAACTAGCTAATAATAACAAAAGATTTGAATTCGTAACCAACAATAACCTTGCTTGTCGCTTAAACTCCCCAAAACATGAAAATGTTATTTCACTTTCCAAAGAAACAACAATAACCTTGCTTGTATCTATGCCCATGCACCACGTGCATTTTTTCTAGTCCCTTAACCATTCTATCTATTTTTACTTCTTCCCAGCTGTATTTTAGCACAGTGTTTATCACAATGTGAGAGCTCCTAATCAAATCATACACTGTCAAAGTGATAAAGTTACTTGAGCTATGCAAAAAAAAAAAAAAAAAAAAAATTAAAAATGAAAGGAATCGACAACACACGAAGAAAGTAAAAATTATTTAAAGATTCACAGCACAAAATAGTAAATAATGCCAATTTCCTGAGTATCCAATACTCCAATAAAAAAAATGTAAATTTTTATTCTTGAAAAAAATTATAAATTTGATTTTCGATTGTACCTCAATTGTGATCTTCTCAATAGTTGAATGCTCGTCTCCTTTAGCCACCAACAATGAATAGCTCTCATCCACACCCACCCCCCTCCCCCTCCCCCTCCTAAAAAATGCTAGTGTATGATGATCAAGATTTAATGGTGATAGAAAATGAAAACATAATGTTGCTGAAGAAATACAACATAGTTTGACTCTTCTCCAATTCACTGAAGATAAGATAAATTAAAATTTTCATAATCTATACCTGAATAGAAATAGAAATAGTAATAGTAATTGAAGATGTGGCTCCAATATCATATCCATATAGCAGTCCTTTAAAAGTAAGTAACACAAACCTGAAATCATCAAATTAAACATTACAGCAACATAGCAACATTCCAACTAAACTCTGAAAAAAAAAATTCCTGGAACGGCTACCCTTTTTATCAAATTGTTACCAAATTGTTTTGGGGAGTTTAAGCTTCGCACACGGCACGTGCGAGGCATCTCGCACGGTGCGAGACGTCTTGCACTCACGCCTTGCAAGCACGGTACCGTGCGCGGTGTCATGCTTCCTATTATGTGTAACTATAACAAACAAAAATGGATGACCAAGAGTTAAATAGACCTTTCAAACCTTCAGTAGCCTCAACTATGTCGTCCATTTCTTTTCATTTCTTCTTTTCACTCTCTCCTTCTATAGAAGAATGAAAACCCTAGCTGCATTCCCTAGATTTCTCGTTGGCTTAAGCATCCAGTCTCCACAAAAAATCATGGTATTTCCTTCTCTCTATTTCACATGAAAATTGGCTGATTTTGGCTCATTGTGCAGGCGGATGGAGAGATCGATGTTGCAAGTTGCAACCGATTATATTTTGTTTCTAGAAAATAATGAAGATAGAAAAGGTGAGAAGGAGAAAGTGAAGACTTGAAAAAGAAGGAGAAATCGATGAAAATAACATGTGAAAGAACTCAATCAATAATGGAGAGCGAAGTCTCTTGGGAAAATGGAGAGGAAAGTCTGACAAAAGGACATTGAAAAGCCTCAATAGAAAGATGGTTGCGTGTGGCAGTAATAAAAACGGTGAAATCGTCGAAATGGCAGTAAATACTTCTGACACGCAAAAAAAAAGTAATAATAATAATAAAATAACGACGTCGTTTTAGTTGACGATGTAGATGTAAATTGTTGACACGTAGCCAAAAAAACTGCCTCTTTTTATGTAGTTAGGATTAGGATATATTATATATAGTGAAATTGAAAACATTAATAAATAGTTATTATCTAAAATTTGGTTATAATTTTAAAAAATATTTACTTATCTTAATTAGTAGTTCGACCTCGGTTCGACCCTTTGATCCATAATTCTTTCTCTTTTCCGGGTCGATGCTGGGTTCGATTTTTAAGACATTGGAGTTTTTTGTTGAGCATTAGTGACAATTACTTTGGTAATTAGAACTATCTCCATGCAACGATGTGTCCTTAATATGTCTCTCAAATGGTTTGTCCCTAAAATGTTAAGCCTAACAATACCCACACTTGTAGAAAGCTCAGGTATCGCAACATTTCACAATCCAATTATCTGTCATTTTTCTTTTTAAATATTTATTTATTCTATTTTTCATATTCTCATTTTTGAACCCCACAAATTTTCTTATTTTCGCTTCTGACTAGGGGTGGACATAATTCCATTTGGTTTTGGTTCCAAGAGAATTGAACCGAACCATAAACTAATTTTTTTTTTTTTTTTTATAATAGAACAACATGATTTTTTTTAAGTATGGAATCGAACCGAACCGATCCATTTGGTTTTTGTTTGGTTTGATTCTAGTTCTATTACATAAATTTTCAAACTTACGCCATATTCATAAGTTAGTAATATATATTTAAATAAAAATATAAGCATCAAATATTTAGCAAGTTCAAATTATCAGCCATCAAGATTTTTCAAAAGTTTTAATTAACAAACAAAATATAAATGAATGCTTCTTTGCCAAAAGTTAATAATATCAACTATCAAGTTTCATCTTCATCCTCTGTCCAATCAATTCATTTACATAAAGCCATCAAAACCTACAAGAGAAAAATGAATTATGAAACTAAAATATAAAATTAAAACTTGAAACTAATAGATAGGGATAGTGATAAAATGACCAAGCCAAGAAACTTATCCATTACCATCTAGACAATCATTAACCATTTAATATTTCATTGCTTCTACTGTGACTTTAAAAAACTCTACAAACATAATTCAAAATACACATTTAAAACAAATAAAACTAAATTAAAATCATTTACAATAAATAAGATGTTACGTGAAAATATTTTATAAAGTTTTTATTACCAGACTTAATTTCTTCATAGAACTCCATCTCCTCAATGCAAATTTTGTCTTGAGTTACTTTCAAAAGTTTATATTCAATTTGTAACCAATTTTGGGTACAAATTAAAGCCTCAACTGTTGTAGAAGTTAAACAACTCCTAAAACAATCAAGAATGCGCCCTTTAATACTAAATGCCGACTCAGAAACAATTGTAGATACAAGAATATCGAGCATATCTCTTGCAATATTTGACAAAATTTTAAATCTTGGAGTATTTATCTTCCACCAATTCAAAATATCAAAATTTTACATCAGCTACATCTTCATTTGGTTCCATCAAATATCTTTAAATTTCATCTTTTCCAGACAAAATTATCAAAGTCATTCAAATCATCATCAGAACCATCCAACAAAGTGACTCCATCATTAGTATAAGCACTACCACTAGTGGTTGCGGAGTCGAAGCTTCGGCTGGAGAAGCTGCTTCGTTTGAGACTTTGAGGGATTTGCACATGACAGCGTTTGCCATTTGGGACTCTTGACTTGAGGGTTTGAATTTGAAGTAATACTCTTAATGGGCTCATTTCGCTGTACAAAAATAATGTCTATTGGACTGACTTCAATTAATGCAAAATTAAATTCATATATAAATAAAATTATAAATTTGGTTTGGTTCTTGATTCTAGGACTAGAACCAGAGCCAAATGGTTCTCGGTACGAAGAACAAAAATCATTCATTTTTTCGTAAAATCGAATCGAACCGCTCGATTTGGTTTGGTTCTGGTTTGAACATTTTGTCCACCCCTACTTCTGACCTTTTTTTCCCCGTCTTGTATCTTTTATTTATCCTTTATGTTTGGTTGACCCTTATTTTTGTGCAAGAGAATCACAACACTCTAGTGTCGAAAATTTTATTACATTTATTTTCTTTTCTTCTTCTCGTGTTGAAGATAATTCTTTTGTGAATTTATAGGTAGTTTCAATCTTTGTAGAATTGCTAATATAAAGAATAAATAAATTTATGAAGAATATAATCATATTTAAGTAAGTATACACAAAAAAATATGTTAAAAGTGGATGGATAAAAAAAACAATATGATTTAATTGAACACTTTAAAAGTTAGGAGACGATAATATGTCAATTTAAAGCCCAGTGATCTTTAGTCAATGTGAAATATAAACATCAAGAAAGTTAACCCAGTGCAAAGATGATAAATGATGGAGAGAGAGAGAAAAAATGATAAACATGCAAGCTAGTAATTTATTTGTCTCTAAATTAATAAATTTGTTTGTTTAGGTGTCAGTTTAATGGTCGTGGCATTAATTATGTATATATAGATTAGAATAATATATAAAATAGATAAAATTTTAAATTAATGTTAATAATTATTTTAAATTATATATTTTATGAGATCTACAACTTTTCAATGATACATTTTATTATTATTATTTTTATTAAAATTTGTTGATCTCACTTTTTGTACCGCTGACGTGGATAACAAATCGTAGCTCCTCTCATGTCCACTTAGATATTCTATTGTACACTTAGACAAATAGTTAGTCACCTATGACCCTTTCTAGTGGTGGTGGTGGTGGAGACGACCGCGAGCATTCTGACAATCAAGTTAGTCGATGGTGTCGAATTAGGGGGTGTGGGACGTCTAGGAACGTGAGCCACATGAAGGGCATGTGTGCTAGGAAAATACGAAAGAGAAAATATGGTTACAATTTGTATTCAAAGTTGCATTACCTCTAAATAGCAAAATGTGTAGGTTTATATAGTGATGAGAGTGAGTGACCTTTAGATGTGGCGGCACGTGGACTCATATGATGAAGACAGGGGTGTATCATGTCTCCTTCTAGGTATCAATCCGTCAAACATGGGTTGAAGGGTATTTAATGTGGCCATTAAATCCTTCTGAAAAGTAAAATTGGACTTGACTTTTTAAAATAATACTAAAAGTACAAGATGGTGTACTTAAGAGTATCCATAATAGACACCCGCCGTCTCCTATTGGAGGGATATTGAGACCACTAGGCGCCTCTCCAATAGGAGGGTGCCGAGTATCCATTATGGACACCCTTAGGTACATCCTTATGTATCCATAGCACCACCGAAGTTTTTAACATTTGCCACAGAGAAGTCAAATTATATCAATCAATTGTAAGATTTATTTCAATAATTTTCTTGGAAGATGTGAAATACAAGATGTTTCTTGTTAATTAATTAACCAATTGATTCGAACATAGACGTGGCACTTCAATATCGAATGAAGTGACCCATCACCTCGGTGTGGTTCCGCATCATACAAGTGAGTGATGACAAAGAGTGTTGGCTTGGTTCCACTACTAGAAATGGAGGCTTCACAAACGGAATTTTGGTAACAGATGATTTCTGTTGCTATTATGAATGGAATGCCAACCAATTACAAACGTATTATTTTAAAATTATTTTTCAATAAAAAAATGACATTACAAACGAATTTAATAATGGAATAATTCCGTTGGTAAAAGTTCCGTTGCTAATTCGTTGGTATAAAGAAAATAAATAAGTAAATAGAATAGAATAAATTAAAAAAATCTCCCCTAAGTTGGAATAGATCTAAACCGTAGATTATCAACATCCAACAACAACAAGAGCTTCTAATATAAAACCAAGAGCCTCTCTCAATTAGGGCAAGAAACCACATGCTCTCTCTTAGAGCCGACTCGCATGCCTCTGTCTCGTCTCATTACTCATTTCATCAAATTTCATGTTTTCCTCTCTCTCTCCTCTTTCTTTAAGCCCTGATTATGTTTCTTACCATGCGCTCGGTAATGGGGAATAAAGCTACACGTACAGATTAATTCTCACAGAAGTTGTATAGAAATTCAAAAAAGAGCCACGTGTCGATGAAATGAATAAGGCAAGGGAATAAACAAACAAAGGACGGAAGAAAAATCAAACAAAGGACGGAAAAGTATTGTTGAGTGAGAAAAATATTAAAATATTATTAAATTATTTATTTTTTTGTCTTAATTTTTGAACTCAATTCGGTTTATCAAACGAAGTCGAAATATTACACTCTTAATATCGTTTTGAAGTACTCGTGGCCTATTATTTCACGTTCTTAATGGTGCGCGAAACGGTCAATCATTGCAAATGTTACGGCGCGTCAAAATAGGGCGTTCCAAATTAATATTTCGAAAATTTCGATAACAAGTTAACTTTAAAAAATTTCGGACGATTGTACGTTAGTCGAATCCATAAATCTTTTATATCCCTTCGAAACTCATTTCGAGAACTATATCATAAAAATATCGAATGATTTAAATGAATATAGAAAATAGCTAAACGTACGTCAAACGTGTGTTAAAAAAAATGTATAACTCGTCTTTTTAAAAAAAAAAATCAATTATTTTATTAATGTTTATTATTTTTGTTCCACAAATATCTCAATATAATTTACGTTAGACTCATTCGATATTTTTATGATATAGTTCTCGAAATGAGCTTCGAAAGAATATAAAAGATTTATGATTCGACTAACGTACAATCGTCGAAAAAAATTTAAAGTTAACTTGTTATCGAAATTTTTGAAATATTAATTTGAAACGCCCTGTTTTGACGCGTCGTAACATTTGCTACGATTGACCGTTTTGCGCACCATTAAGAACGTGAAATAATAGGCCATGAGTACTTCAAAACGATATTTAAAATATAATATTTCGACTTCGTTTGATATACCAAATTGAATCCGTAAATTAAGACAAAAAATATAAATAATTTAATAATATTTTTCTCACTCAATAATCATTTTCCGTCCTTTGTTTGTTTTTCTTCCGTCCTTTGTTTGTTTATTCCCTTGGCTTATTCATTTCACCGACACGTGACTCTTTTTTGAATTTTTGTATATCTTTTTTGAGGATTAATCTGTACGTGTAGTTTTATTCCGGTAATGGGTGGGTGGCTATTTTGAACTTGACTGCGATAGGGAAGATGGGGAGGCTTCTGTGACGGCGACAGGGGCGTGGGGTTTGTTTTGCAGTGGCGGTCGGGACTTAGCCAAATCAGACCACATTGTGCGGTGAAAATACTAGAAGCAAACAACTTTACTATTGTTTTGTCGATTCTGATACTTCGGTAATTTTTCTTGAATAAATCAATTGCCTAGGGTTCATAGGTATAAGTTTCTTTATAAATTTTTTCCCTCTGTCAGATAAATGTGGTTGTCTTGTTCAAATTACTTGTGGGAAAATGAGGAAGACATCTTAAGAATGTAATGGAGACTTATAACGTAGTTGCATTTGCAATCTGTGTTTTCTGTTTTACATTACATCTTTATATATATTTCTATGGTTTGGTTGAAGCTGACAGAGGCATGAGCTTAGTTTTGATTGATTGATTTGTTTTTTGTTTTTTTTTTTTTTGGGTCAAGTGTAGTGCAGAGTATGGAATTTTTCAGCAAAACATTATTTTGATCTGGTCTTTCATTTTTCTCAATTGATTTTGCATAGGTTTAGAGTAAATGTTGAAGTAAAGCACTCAAGATATGCTTACCGGTGCTGTTCTTATGTTTACTTCAGGATTACATAAAAGAAAGTGATAATTTAGTCTCTCTTCATGATCAAATTCGGGATTATGATACCATTTTGTCGCAAATGGAAACACTGCTAAGTGGATTTCAGGTTATATTCGCTTCTATTCAATTACCACACAAATGCTTCTCATTTTCTCGGCTACAATTTCTTGGGCATCAGGCATGCCAATATTACATTTCAGGTTCTAAATGAAATTGAAACAAATACTTGAGATCTATTAAATATAAATTGACCTTTATCCACTTTTATAATTGTTTCCTCAGTATAAGAAGTGATAGACTGGTTCTTTTATCTTTGATGAATATTAGTGATGTATCTATAAAGAGCCACGTGGAAGTTTGTTCTCTAGTAATTATTTACTTTCAGTAAGTTGCTTACCAAAATTTTGTGCTACACTTGTTTTGATTTTTCCTTGAAGAACCCAGAAGCTCGCTTTGTGCTGTTAACATTTTTGGTCTGTCTCTCTGTCTTTATATTAACATATTTGAGCAAATATATTGCTAGTTTAATTATTTTTACGTCTAAAACTTGTGTTTTTAACTTCATTTATTTTTTGTTGTCATTTTGCTAGGCCGGGATAGGTTCTATAAGTTCAGATATAAATATTCCTTTATTTGTCAGAAATTGAATTGACAGAGTAGCTTTGACTAGTCTTCACCATTTGACGTTCGTTGTCATTTACCACTGCCTTTGTACATACCCTTTGGATTTGTCTTCTTGGACCAAAATGGAACAGACAATATGTGATTTTTTTTTTCTAGGTGAAACTTTGTTCAAATTAAGCATGTTTTGTGCCCGTTTAAATTAAGAAACCAATTTTAAATTACTTCAAGAAAATTGATAGAAAATATTGTGCTGAACTGTTTTATCAGTTAAGTTTCTGAATATAAGATTGTTTGGATGACATATTGGTTTTATTTGGATGACTTATTGGTAGTGCAGTGATTAGCTTATGGTCAGAAACATGAATGCTGTTCAAGTGTTCAGTGTGATTACTTATTAAAAGTGGTTCTGTTCTTTCTTAAGATTAGTTAAGAAATACTCCAAAGCCTGATTTAAATACGACGAGAGCAACGATAGTCAGAAGCCTTCTTGGTGTAGAGAAATCTGCATATTTTTGCAGTTTGTTTACTTTATTATTTTTGGTTCTGTGATTGCTGTGGAACATTAGGTGATGTATTCTTTTTTGGGCTCCACCATTTCATAGGTTATTATCTTAGTGCAGTTTAAGCAAAAAGTTTCAGTTGTTTACCTTTTGGCTACAGTTATCTATTATTGATATATGATTTAAGGTGTGTTCGGTAGAGATTAAAATCGAATTAAAATTGAAAAATTAGCCGTTATTATTGACTTTTATTAGTCGAGTGGACCCAATAACGACCATATTTTCAATTTTAATTAGATTTTAATCTCTACCAAACGGGGCCTTAGTAAAAAGTTATCAACTGCCATTTGATGACATAACCTAATGTTGCAGGAGTAAAGCGTGTGGTGGATTTATGTGCAGCGCCTGGTAGCTGGAGTCAGGTATCACCCATTTGGGGATTCATTATTACCTTTACATATTTACTTGCACATCCTTAAAACTCTTCAAGGTAGTCACATGCATTGCATCTAACTGAGTTTTATATCTTATATAATTCCATGTAGGTTTTGAGTCGAAAGCTTTATCTCCCAGCAAGCAAATATATATAATACAAAAGGAGAGAAATGTTTAATGAAAAAGCTTGTTTAATGTGAACACAGAAAGTCGTAGTTCAAAAGACATAGTATTGAAGGTATCTAAATTTAGACAATGTTAGCTGAGATTTTAAGTATAGTGTAACTATACATAACAAATAAAAAATTAACGTGATTTATATGTCTATATAGTGGGAGAGTGAGTGTGGGTGTTATATTTGTATAGCTTATTTAGGCAAGAAGAAGAAGAAGAAACAGTGTATTTACCGCTCACAGAAACTGTGGTGGGGATGGGAATGAAAGGGTGGTGATTAATGAATAGGGAGGTGGTGAGGGTATATATACACAAACATGGCTTTAAATTTTGGCGCCGTGTTCGAGTTGGGTTGTTGTTTATGGCAGATGGCTGGCACCCATGGTGCATGTAAGCAACGTGTGATATTTTGTTGATGCTCTGCAAAGTTCAAATTTGAGGCGTTACAATAGTCTAGTTGACATTAATGTCCTATTAGGTGAAATATGTTGTTGAAATTTGAGATAATTATTTCATAAAGAGTAATTTTATTTAGTTCCATTGGAATTATAACATTAGTCGAAGTAAAGTTAGGTGATTAAGTTAAATAAAAGATAGAATTATCATCAAATAAGTGGTTTAAAATGAATTTGAGAAATAATAAGTTTTAAGAGATTGGGTCAAATTTGGGCTAAATAATTACACAATTAAATGAATCATATAATTTTATAAATGTATCTTTAATGCCAACACCACTCTAGTTGACACTAATGTCATAAGTACAATTAAATAAATGTATCCTTAATCTCTAATCGCTAATTGCTATTCGCTCGCCTTTTTGCAGGTTGC
This sequence comes from Osmanthus fragrans, assembly GCA_019395295.1. Classification (NCBI taxonomy): domain Eukaryota; kingdom Viridiplantae; phylum Streptophyta; class Magnoliopsida; order Lamiales; family Oleaceae; genus Osmanthus; species Osmanthus fragrans. Next base: position 17,643,683 of record CM033361.1, on the reverse strand, counting down.
AACCGTGAGCCATCTACCTTCAAAATCACAGTCACATACTAGGGATTTTGATGAAATTGTTGTAATAGTTGAGCTCCAATCTCAACCCAAGTAAACTCTTTAATGGTTTAACCTTTAAAATCTCTTATATTTTAGAGGTACAATTAATTGATTTGTGGACTATTTTCCTGTTATGTTGGTTGCCCGTTGTCGTCTTGCCGGCGTTGTTTGTTCAATTGTTCTGTTGTTTGGATATCTTGTCGTCTTGTCTGTGTTGCCTGTTGGTTTGAATGTAAATTATATCTTGTCGTCTTGTCGACGTTGCCTGTTGGTTTGGATATCGAATAGTTAAATTTTTTGTCAGTTTTTTGACATGTTTGAGTGTGACCCACTAATATAAAATATCTGCGTCAGCCACTGGTTACACCTATGTTTTCTTGTAGCAAGTAACAATTTTTAACATGTTAAGTATGCCTTTGCTGAATTTCTTTGTGTAACGCCCCAATTTCACTAATAACACGAGGCGCTACTTAAGTCAAAGTAGCCTGTAAATAAATATTTTCAAAAGTCGTCACAATACGAAGGCAAATATATACTTTAAAAATTCATAGCAATTTAACACAAAACGCGGAAACATCACTTCTAAAATAATTTTTCTCACATTCAAGAGTCAATACCAAATGTGATTAGCAAAACCAATATTTGCAAAAATACCAAAATTCAATACTTAAGTGTCAAAATGGAAATCAACTATTTAAAATTTCTTGTTCAAAATTTGAAATTCAAAAGGTCGATTATTAAATTAAAATTTGCCCCGCTCGTTGCCTTGCCCTGCCAAGCTCCTTAACCTGAAAGGTTGGGAAAATAGTGGGGTGAGCATAACGAATTATACTCAGTGGAGATACAGCAATCAGTCCAAATTAAGTCAAAATATGCAATCAAGTGGTGAAAATAATATCCATACAACATACTATAGAATTATGTACTGTGGGCATTCCCAAGGACCCAATTTCGATCCCGGACCTATTTACGGTCCCTGACAACATGGCATAAGCTTAGCAAATTTTAGCACTGTGGGCATTCCCAAGGACCCGATTTCGATCCCGGACCTATTTACGGTCCCTGGCAACATTTTCATAGGTATAAACATCATATCACAATCAAAATCACACATCGAGAATTAACATGGACAAATAACCACAATTGCTTAAAAGTAAACCCCACCTCGAAGTCTTGAAAGTTTTCTTGGAAATTGAACAATTGAAATGTTACCGTGCTTCACACTTTGCCCGCGAACTCGTCTAGCAAGAACAAAATTAATTTAATTTAAGATACTAAGTTTAATTAAAACTTTAGAACTTTTAGGGACTTAATTGAAAGAGTATTAAAATTGAATTTAAAAGTTTGAAGGGCTGAATATGAACTTTTGGAATTCTATGGGCTAATTTAAAAGTTATTAAAATATAGGGGCTGAATTAAATAGTTTGTAAAACTTTGAAATTGAAAATAATACCCTTTAAAAATACTTTTGGAAACTTTGGGCTAAGAGAAATAACTTTCAAAAACCTAGGGCTTAAGAGGTAATTTCTCAAAACTTAAACAATTATATATAATTATATATATCTACTACCCCTCACTCTCTCTCACGAAAACGCGATGGAGGGCAGGGAGGCGAGGAGACGGAGCCGGCGGTGAAAATGGTGGAGAGGGTGGTTTCCGGCCAAAAATTCAGGGCGTCGCCGTCGTGAGGGCGCCGGCAGGTGGGGGGTTCGATTGGAGGTTGATTGGGGTCAAGAACCGAGGCTAGACCGAGGCTAGGAGGCGGCGATTTCTTGGGTTTTCCGGCGAGAAGTCCGGCCAAATCGTGGGTGAAGTTGAGGTAAGTGGTTGGGCTCTATTATTCCTTGGTTTTGTGGTTGGATTTTGAGTTGACATGGATGAAGTGGGGAGTTGAGTTGGGTCGATTGGGGCTGCCGTTTCGGGGTAATTGCAGGCGGTGGGTTTGTTGGTGGTCCGGCTGTGGGGTGGCGATGTAGTTTGCAGTGTGGTGGTGGTGTTCGAAAAACTGGAGTGTGATTGGCGTTGGTGGCTGCGGTTTGGTTGGAGGGTTTGACATGGGTGATTGCAGGCGGCTGCAACTCGTGCGTGTGTGTGCACCTTACGTTGGGTTGGATTGATTGATGGAGATGGTGATCTCCTTACCTGGGTTGTTGAATTTGCTGTGGGAGCTGTGAGGCGTGGTTGAAGGAAGCTGCCGTGGAGTCGAGAGGTGTTGTGGTGAAGGTGATTGAATAGTAATCAACAGTAGGTTAAGGCATAGAAAAACAAGGCAATAAATTGGACCTAGAGTTTGTATTGGAAAACAATTCCTTGGCTAATAGGATTTAATAAAATTGGATTAAAACTAAAATTTGGAATTAATAAAATTAGATTTTAAATAGAATATCGAACCTTAAAATTGGATTTAAATCGATAAGAATTTAAAACTTTTAAAATTGTTCGAAATTGGATTCGATAAATAAATATTGAAATTTTAAGATTAAAATCGTTTTCGAAATCTTTAAATTAATTGTTTTTGCTAGACAATTCGACGAACGTAAAATAAATTCTAAATTTTAACGGGATTGTCGTAGCGATACAATTTAAGTTATAAATTTTGTACTTTTAAAATTTCGGGTCGCTACACTTTGCCTTAGTGTTATTTTACCTATTTGTTCCTCAATGTTCAGTTTTAACAATTCCATGAATCCTCAATTGTCTTTATCAGATTATCCATTAATTTCAGTACAAATAACTGGTGCAAGTGTGAATATGGCATCCTAGGTCTCATTACATTAGTCACCAAGTCTTGTCCAATTAGATTTTATTCTGGAATTGGTAAATATATTGTCTAAAAACTCCATTAATAGATATGTACGAAAACCCAAGAAATACATGACTTTAATAGAAAACATTGATCTGCGTTTTCCGTCGCTAAATGGATCGTCACAAAATCTACTTAATCTTTACATATATAACAAAACCAAACAGGGGAATAGAAAGAATATTTTTTGCATAGCCAATTAAAAAAGGAACAATTTCTTTTAAACGCCACATATACATAATGAGGGATTTTCAGGCATTCCTATAAAAATAAAAATAAGAAAGAATATAATTACAATAATTGCTGTTAGTCCATTGGTTCAATAATTGCATTTCTAAGTGCTTTTCGACCTCCCACCTTGGCCAGTTTTTGTTGTCAATAAGAGTAGTTTTTAGATTTAAATAATATTTTTTATTTAAATACTGTATTATCTCTTTATTTAAGTTTCTGTAAAAGTTCATATATTTTTAAATAGATGAATGCTTTGAAATTTTTCTTGATTGAATCTGTACAAAATGAAGGATTCCTTTTAGCGAAACTTTATCTAAAGTGTTACATTGGTATTTTGATGGTATATTACAATTTTGGAGGAAATTTGGTTCCATATTCAAAACGGCCAGTACATTATCACTTTTTCTCAATATCAAATCACTACAATTTGTTAGGGGATAAATAAGGATTTTGTAATTTATTTATTTATTTATTTTTGCATTAATTTAGATAAATTTGAGAATTTAATTAACATCTATTGTATTGTTGCAATGTTCCATGTAGCGAAGTGTATTTTAGTTATAATTTTTTAGTTATTATGATGGATTACAAATAAATTAATGTAGTGCGTACATAATACATTTCACAAAATTCTTAGAGACCTCTCACGAGGGTTGACCCATGTGATATTTTAATACAAATCCTCCCCACTTTGTGCCTTATTTGTGTGTACAAAATTCTGTACCTGTAGTCTCTCTATAACAAATAAACGAGAGACATTCATTTAGGGACGGATCCAACTCCCGGCGAGCTAGGGTGGTTGCTTGAGCTGGATCCGTCGAAATTGCCAGGGAGTTGCAGCAGTTTCGGCGAAGGTATGTGGGAGAAGAGAACTAAAGAAGAAGAGGCGGGCCTGGGTTTAATTTTTTATTTTTGGGAAAATTTCCTAAATAAGAGGATAACTATGGCCATTTCAATACTAAAAAAACAAGTTTCAACTTTCAAAAATTAGATTTTCATTAAATTTATTTATAATTTAATTAATTAAGTATATAAAAGTCACATATTTATACAATTTGATCACAAATTCATTTATTAGTCACATATTATCAAATTAATGAGTCATAAATTATTTCGAGGTCACAAATCAAAGATTTATTAGGTCAAATTATTTTCGAGGTCACGGATCGAAATTTTAATGAGTCACAATTTATTTTCAAGGTCACAAATCAAAGATTTATTAGGTCACGAGATTATTTTCGAGGTCACGGATCGAAATTTTAATAAGTCACAATTTATTTTCAAGGCCATAGATCAAAATTTTAATAGGTTACATATTTGTTATTGGTCACAGATTAGCCAATTTAGTGGTCACAGTTAACCAAATAATCTGTGATCACCGTCGTCGCCCCGCCACCGCCACCACCTCCCAATCGCCACCGCCACCACCTCATAAGCTAGATCTAAAAATCACCACCACCACCACCACTACCTCTCACCGCACGAATCAACAGAAAAAAGTCCCAAAAACGAGAGGTGGTGTTGCAGATCCTCGATGTGCCCCTACAAGGTCGCCGACACCACTACCACCCCCACCCCATCACCGCACGAATCAAACAGAAAAAGTCCCAAAATGTGAGGCGGCGTTGTAGATCGAGTGGTAGCAGTAACAGCCCCGCGCTCACTATGCCCCTACAAGGTCACCGACACCACCACCACCCACACCAACCAACACACATCCATTACTGCTGACCGCCACCTCCATCTCAGCATCTAAAAACCTGTGGCTGCCAGATCTAAAAATCTGAAAATAGCCACCATCAACGCCTCACAACACAACATCCAAAAATAGCCACCACTAACGCCTCACAAAGTAGCGTCGTCGGTCACGAGATTGTGGGCCTCTGTCACTGGAGTAGTGTTGTAGAGAGGTAGAGAGAGAGAGTGGATGGAGGCGACTTAGGTGAGAGAGAATGGACAGAGGGAGGGAGGCGACGGGTTGGGAAATGTAGAGAGAGAAATAGTGAGAATTAATTAATTAGGGTTAGTAAAAAATATTTATTTTATAAAAATATTAATTAAAATAAAATCTCTGATTTCTGAATTTATAAACATGATTTCTGATTTAGGAAATAGGATTTTGAAAAGTAGGGTGAGGTGTAATTTTCACTTTTTTTTTTTTTTTTTTTTTTTTTGGGTAGTTGCCAGTTGGGACTTGGGCAGGCCTATGTTTCAAAAGAAAAATTATGCTGGCCCAATCAATTCCCCCAACCCAAATGGCCTAATCACAAGGTAATTCCCCCAACCCAAACTCCCAAAGCCCTCAAACACGCGACGACCGTGTCTTCTACCAAATTCCAATTTCTATTCCATCCCTTTGTAACTGCGAAGTGAGAAATCAGTGTGTGCGAAGTCTGGGTGTGCGAAGTGCGAAGTGCCGAAGTCAGTGTGTGCCGTATGCGAAGGCAGTGCGTGCCGTCTGCGGTCTAGGAAGTGGAATTGCGAAGTCTGGCTACCTGTAGACTGTATACTATGAGTAATCCTGATTCCTGATTTGAATACTTGAATTGAATAGTTTCTTTTTGTTGCATTTTGCAAACTGCCAAATCCTAATGTTGAATTGTTGAAACTTGAAACTTGAATTGTTGACTTGTTGTTTGTCGAGAGTCTTGAGAGTTTACTCGTTAAGACTTGGGAGTTGCCTTGACTTTGAGACAGAGCCTGTGAATGTGAAATGCCCCAATTTAAAGTTGAATTTTTGAAACTTGCCTTATTGTTCATATGTATATAATGTTTTCGTTTTAGTGCATTTACATAAATATTGAATAATTTTTAATCTATTACGATCGTTGATTGTCACCGATCAAAGTCGACCTCCGCTCTGCCCTAGCTGAATGTTGAAGCTAGATTCAATGTCATTAAAAATTATATTCTGTAAAAAGTAAGAGAGATAAATTTTATATTACATATGACACAAAAGACGGGTGCCATATTTTTAGAGGATGATTTGAGGCAAAAAAAAAAAAAAAAAGTACGAGAAAGAAATAAAATAAAATTTAAATATAACATGTCATTTGTGTGGGTGGATAGGATCCTTGACTAGTTTATTGTTAGAAAAATAATAAATATAAATATAAACAGTGAATTATCTCTTAATTTAAGCTTTTGTAAAAGTTCACATACTTCAAAATAAATTAAGGAAAAAACCATTTGAACAGGCTTGAAGACCGACTCAAAAACAGGGGCACCATTTTGTTAAGAGATATAATCCGACATCGAATAAAAATGAAGATAAAGACCAACTTATAAGGTCTTGGGCTACTTTTAACAATGTTGACATTTTAAGATGGAACCTCAAGTCTTAACATGGTATTAGAGCCCATTAAGCTCCAATAAAAAAAAAATGAGCATATGGATTTCAAGATTGGTTTGCTCAAATGAGTTATCATCTTGCAGGGGCATGTTAAGGGAAATAATCCCACATCGGATAAAGATGAAAACTAAGACAACTTATAAGGTTTTGAGCTACTCCTCTTAATAATGTTGACATTTTAAGATGAAATCCCAAATCTTAACACACCTGGCGCCCCATATTGGTGGGGGGCTTTCGGTGCCCCCAATAGACTTGGCGCCCCTGTTTTTGAATCGGTCTTTAACCTTGTTCAAATAGTAGGGTTCATAAATTAATGATTTGAAATTTTCTTGATTGAGATTGTACGAAATGAAGGATTCCTTTCTGCTGAATTTAATATTTCTCAAAGTAATATCTGAAGTGTTCCATTGGTATTTTGATTGTATATAACAATATTGCATGACATTTACAGGAAGCCACATGGATAAGCTGTTAGAATTTGTTGCACTGATATTACCAAACTTTGTTGCACTGCTATGCCCAAACATGGAGGAAAATTCCCAGTCTCTTAAAAAAAAAAAAGGATCACTGGAAAGTCGAAAAGATGATATCAATGAAGAATTACGAAATGCAGCATGTCATTCTGGAAAAAAAAGCAGGAGAGAGGTTGAAAATTGGATGAATAATGTTGAAAACATTAAGAAAGAGTTTGAGACCTTGGAACAAGTACAACAAAGCAGCAGATTTTATCATGTTTTTAGACGACAAGAGTTGGCTGAACAACTTGAAAGAATGACTAAGGAAGTGACGGAACTTGTTGACCAAAGAGACTTTCCTAGCAGGCTTTTTCTTGACGTTGATGAGAGTATTGACCAGCTATTGTCAAAACCCGAACCGAATGGCCAAGCATTTCAACAAAATTTAGATGACATTTGGACATCATTAATGGATGTCAACGTCGTAAGCATTGGCATTTATGGAATGGGGGGAGTAGGCAAAACGGCTTTGGCAAAGCGTGTCCATGATAAGCTCTTAAAAGAATCCACATTCTCGGGTCATGTTTATTGGGTCACCGTCTCTCAAGAGTTCAGCATTTACAAATTGCAAAGTGACATTGCCCGAGAACTGAAAATAGATATCACGTGTGAGAATGATGAGGGGAAAAGGGCAGCTCAACTGTTCCAGGCATTCAAGAAAAAGGAGAGATTTGTGCTTATACTGGATGATGTTTGGAAACGAATTGATGCAGAGAAGATAGGCATTCATTCTAAAAGGGGATGCAAGTTGGTCCTAACAAGTCGATCACAAGAAGTTTGTCATCGTATGTGCTGCAAAATGATTATAAAAGTGAACACACTTTCTAAGCAAGAAGCTTTGGACCTATTCTTGAAGAAACTTGATTCTGATGAACGTTCTTTAGAAGTAACAGAGATTTGCAAGAAAATGGTAAACAGATGTGGCGGTTTGCCACTTGCCCTCATCACATTGGCTGGAAGCATGAGAGGCGTGACTGACATTCATGAATGGATAGATGCATTGGAAGGACTTAAAGAATCATGTTTTGGACGAGCCGACATGGAAGATGAGGTTTTGCCAATTCTCTCGTATAGTTATCATCGGTTGAGAGATACAAGGCTAAAAAGTTGTTTTTTGTATTGCTCCTTGTATCCTGAAGATTTTCGTATTTCAAAAGAAGAGTTGATTGGAAATTTCATTTCAGAAGAGCTGATGGAGCAAAGATTAAGCTGGCAAGCTGAAGTCAGCCAAGGTCATGCAATACTAAATCAATTGGTGAGAGCCTGCGTATTGGAAAGTGTTTCAGATAAGCATGTGAAGATGCATGGTTTAATCAGAGAGATGGCAATAGAGATCACTAAAGTTAACCCGAGGTACATGGTAAAAGCTGGACTTCACTTAAAGGAATTACCAGAGAAGCAAAAGTGGACAAAAGATTTGGATAAGGTTTCCTTGATGTGCAACTCTATAGAGGAAATTTCACCTGGCACGTCACCCAAGTGTCCAAGTCTTTCCACCTTGACCTTGAGTATGAATCCTCTGCGGTTCATTCCAGATTGTTTCTTTACGCATATGTGTGAGTTACACACTCTCAATTTAAGTTACACTAGAATTGCGCGCTTGCCAAATTCCATATCAGACTTGGAGAAACTTAATGCATTATTGCTCAGAGCTTGTTCTAAACTGGTATCAGTGCCATCATTGGAGAAGCTCAAGGTATTGAGACGTTTGGACCTCACAGGTACTATTATTGAAGAAGTACCCCAAGGTATGGAAAGCTTAACCAACCTCAAACGCTTAAGTTTGGTGTGTAATAGATTAAGGATGATACCGACGGGGACTTTGCATAGACTCACACATCTTCAGCAGCTCGAGTTGCCAAATCATTTAGATGTACCATTAGAAGAAGTTAAGGCATTGAAACAGTTGGAAGCATTTCAAGGCAGGTTAAATAGCGTACGTGATCTCAATCAGTTAATCAACTCGCGACAAATTGACAAGCCATTCCATTTCTACAATAATAGATTACATTTTGGAGAAGACAGTCTCATGGAATCCTCTTCAGACACAGATGAGAATATACTGCCACGAGGTTTTGAGACTTTATTCTTTTCAAGCAGTGGCTTGAGTGATTGCTTATTGGATGAATTTCCAATTTTGAATTCTGCTGGAGATTTAAAAGACTGCCAAATATATAGGGAGGATAAAATAGAGTGCATTATGAGGTTAGAGGAAGAACAACAATCTAGTGGGGTCCCATTCCAAAGCCTTGAAAGGTTTGTACTGGAAGACTTACCAAATTTAATTGGTCTCTTCAAGTGGGAAGCAGTTGCTGCACCTCTTCCATGTGGCACATTTTCCTGTCTCCGACAGTTGTGGATTTGTGGTTGTGGTAAAATCAAGAAGCTTTTCCCTAAGAGTTTGGTACATAATTTCCATAACCTCCAAGAATTGATTGTCATAGATTGTGTACAAATGGAGGAGATAATAGAAGATGACAAGAATGAAGGAGCTGATATCACATTGCCAAGTTTAGAGTCATTGTATCTGAGTAATCTGCCACAAATAAAGAGTATCTGCAAAGGAAAGATGATTTGTGATTCCATTGAGCGGATTGAGTTGGAGGGTATTAATAATGTAAAGGAATTCCCTTTATATTTACCGCTACACGATGGACAACTCTATCCTCCCCCACGTCTTGCAGCAATCAAGATATATGGAAACAACGAATGGTGGGAATCATTGGAGTGGCCTCATCACAATGCCAAAAATGTCCTTCAACCCTTGGTTAAATAATGAATAGAGTCATCCGATTCCGATTGATCAAAGGTACGTCTGATGTTTCCAGTCCACAACCTCATTATTTTTCAACAACTTATTTCTTTTGGTCTCTCTTAATAATTAATTCTAAAAATAATTTTTCAACAACTTATTTCTTAAAAAATTGGTCTCAAACAGATCCTAAATATATCTAAGACAAATTCATCAAGCAAGACTCTCAACTCGTGGTAAAATTATTTGATGACACTGAAAATGAATAAATAAAGAATCAAATTAATTTAGAATTAATATTTTTTTTTTATTAGTTTTGTCTATATTTAGCATCTGTTTGGTTTAGACAAAAATCAAATATTTAATAGATTTTGACTCGTGCATTTTCCTTGCATCTTGACATCTTGATTAATTAAGTTAATTATTGACTCGTGCATTTTCCTTGTCATTTTTTTTTTAATTCCATGAGGTTACCAAATTATAACTTGTTCTTTCTAGAGGAATGCATAACTAATTTGGATGCTTGGGAGTCAGGAGAGGAAGAAAGCCAATACCGAAGTCGTAGTTTGATGAACATTATAGACATTTTATCACCGTCCAAATGTGATTGGGAACTGCTTTATTTTCATTTTCTATCAGGAGAGGAAGAAAGCCAATACCGAAGTCAATATTTAGTAACTAAACTCTATGATCTTTAACCCATTACCCAAGTTGATTTTTTTTTTTTTTTTTTTTTTTTTTTTTTTTTTGCATTTTCACGATTGGCATGTGATGAATTTGAAAATTTTGCTTTTGTTATATATCCAAATTTAAAAAGGCTAAATGGCCCCTAATCAAATTGCTACCGAATTATCTGGGACTGGAAATTTCCCAATGGATATTACTTGTTAGGAAAAATCTATTTGTACCAAATGTTTTACCAAATATTTTATCGAATTGACAAGTGGTAGCCCCCTATTTGGGGGTGGCAACATTCTCTTGTACACTCCCATTTAGAGGTTGTTGCGAGTCTAATTGGGACATAACCCAACCACCGAAACGACTTTTCAAGTTGGGTCAAATCCCAAACTGAAAATCAAGTTGTTTAGCGGCCTAAAGAATGTAGCGATTCAAACTGAATATGTTCGATTTAATTCATTTTGACTCAAATTAGACCACAATCACCCACACCATAAAGTGGAGTACCAAACTCGACATCATCATACCACCATTCTATTCACCATAGATCACCACAATAGCTCTGTTTTTTCGGGAAATAGAACTTAGAAAAAAAATAGTAGATTAAGATCTATATACTACGCCTCCACTTTAAGATATATATGCCACGCTACCACCATAACACCAAGTTTGGGAAAATTAAACAACCAAAAAAAGGAGTACATGATCATCCGCGAATGAGTTTTAGATGCGTGGGTGATTTTTGCATCTACATTATGTAGATTTGAGTGATGGATGGTGTTGGTACCGGGTTTGGGCGATGATGCTGCGCTTAGAGATGGCAGAGGAGAGAAATGAGGTTTTTGGACACATTTAGGATTCAATAATGACTTTAGTGTTGTGTGCCTTGTGCGCCCATGAAGACAACTCGAATATGAAGAGTTTGAAGTCTATATTCGAAGTTTCTACTTAATCTCTATAGTATAATAAAGTACATGAAATGCATAAGAAGAAAATGAATACCTAAAAGTTGGTATTTTGGATGCAAGAAAGTTTAGAAAATGGTAGAGAGAACACTGATTCGGTCCTTGTGATGTCCACAATGTACATCATTTGAAAATCTACTCTAATATTTAAATTTTTTAGAGGACGCTATAGAAAATACGAAAGTTGGAAGTATGAAGAATTAAAGAGAACTTTTGGAAATCAAGATCTAATATAAGAACACACTCAAATCAGGAAAGACATTTAAAGTTATAGAGTTAAGAGTACACATTAACAGTTGTTGTTCTTGGTTAAATTGTTTAGAGAAAAGAATAGAAAGCACAGGGGCGACAAATCTAAAACTAAATAAATATATTGAATGCTACAATCTTACTAATGATACCTGAAACATTGATGTGAAGACAATAATCATTTTAAATTAATTTGATGGTTATGATATATGACTTCCAATAATGATCATGATCAAGGTGATAGTTGTGTTTTACTAATTGTTTCTTTAGAATAGCTCTTTCAAGCGATTGACCTAAATGTGATGAAGATAAATGCTTCCAATGCTCGTAGATTCAGTTTCCGCATAGCCCTAATTACTCACTTTCTTTGCCTAGAAATCGGCACATTTATTTCTACCTTTCTTGGTGCTCCATCCTGAAGTCTAGTACAATTGCTCGATCCATCCACCCCGTGCCCTAAGTGTGCCATCAAAGTGGACTTTCCGAAAGCCTATGATTAGTTCATTTTGAGTACAAAGAAAAATTAAACAACTTTATATGCATATTTTAAGAAAACACTTATTTGAGAAAACATGAGTAAAAACAATCCTTAAGATGTATTATAAACTTTTATTTACTAATCAGATATTTATTTTTTTATATGTTTGTAGTGTCCTAAGGATTTTAAATGAAATTAATATTTTAGGCATTTAACGATTGGGACTGAACTTTTTATTATTTAAAGGTTAATCTATCGAATATTTATTTAGAACATCTCCAATGCATTATACAAATTGCTATCTAAGTGACGTGCAAGTTGAAAGGCTTTTGATTAACATATAGTGGCAACCCAATAATGATGTCTATATGTCTTTAATTTTCTTAAAATAAAAACAAAATCACATCTAAATATGCAAAGAAAAATAAATATGTATAAGAATTAAGAATAAAAAATTGTTGATTCAACAGGTCTTCCGTCGTCTTTCGTCTTTGAATATGGACGGAGTTAAAAATAATATCTATTTTTTTCTCTATCATGTCAATTTGAGAGAGTTCTTTTCACTTTGTGTAAAAAAATAAAAAAATAAAATTAAACATTACATTATCTATTTTGTTTTTGGACAAATTCACAGTTAGATTGGAGATACTCGCATGTAGGGTTTATTGTGAGTGGAATTCTATTTAGAGTTTTGCCCCATGTACAGAGGCAGGGTTCACAAAACCTTGTCAGATTACTCACAAATGAAAGGTAGAAACCTTGTATCAATTTGCCCATTGTATCCCATGTTTTTCAACTGCCTGACGGGTCCACCCAAGAGCGAGTAGAATTTGACGGGTAAAATTTGATGGCTCCTTCCATGGAAGAAAACAAATTGAGACGTCCAACTTTATGATTTTTAAATTAACAATAAATCTATAGTTGGTCATAAAGTTAATAGTTTTGGTAATTAAATATGAGAAGAATGTAGAGAAATTCCCAAGACGGAAAGAAGCCATGATGATGAGCAAATCGAAATCTACTTTTATATATATTATCTACACTTGACTTACCACAAAGTGTTCATTTCATACCTATCAACTATCAAACCTATGGGAATTTTTTGTCTTAACTTATATGTGTGTGGTTGTCAATTAATTTTACAGCAATAGTGGTGAAAATATCTATTAGACTTAATTTAATATTAGAAATTATGTAGAATCAAAGGCAAACTCAAAGTTGGTGACGAAAAACTTGATCATTGCTGTAATACTTTTTCTTGAGCTCATATGTGGGAACATGTGCCACTATTAGCGAACAATTTTAAATATGAAATCATAAGTTTGAAAATAACATTACATTCAATAAGTGATGAACGTGATATCCATTAGACTTAATTTAATATTAGAAATTATGTAGAATCAAAGGCAAACTCAAAGTTAGTGGAGGAAAACTTGATAATTGTTGTAATACTTTTTTCTTGAGCTCATATGTGGGAACATATGCCACTATCAGCGAACAATTTTAAATATGAAACCATAAGTTTGAAAATAACATTACATTCAATAAGTGATGAACGTATGACATTGAATAAAATGTGAAAATGTAGCCAGTTCTGCTGAATACTATTATATAGTGCTATAGAAAACTTTTACATAGTGTTTCTATTATCATCAATAAATATTTATGGCATTCTTTTCGTTAAATCTTTTTGATTTGATATCATTTTTTTGGTCATAATTTTGATTTTAATAATATTCTTTAATCGTCATGATTACATCTTCAACAACATTCTTTTTTCATCATAATATTTTAATATTTGTAGCATTTATTAATTATAATGGATAATTCTTAGTAGCGTTTTTTATTGTAATAAATACATATTAAATAGCATTCCTAATTCCTTAATCGTCAAATATAAATATTCAATAGCATTGTTTTTTGGACTAAAAATATGATCAACAATAACCATGTCAATAATAAATTCCAAAACATGCATCAATATTGTCTTGTAGAAATACACAAGTTTAGTTGTTTAATAAATAAATCTAATTGTGTTCCATCTCACATCAAATATTTATAACAATATATGCTTGAAAAGAATATAAACAAAATTAAATTAGAATCATCTCATTCTAATTCTTCAAAAGGAAATTTCTTGAACTCTTGTAAGTTGTTTGGAGATGACATCCATCAAACCAACGATGCATTTAAATTTAAAAATTAATAAACTGATATAACTTATTAGATTGTAAAAATAAAAGTAAAAATTCAAAACTCGAATTAGTGACCGAAGATATTAGCTATCAATAACTTCAAAATGGTCAAGGAGTTGAGGACCTACCAGCTAAACCTAATGCACCAAGTACTTTTGCAAATTGCAATGGATGACATAATCAACTGGACGTAGGAAAGCAACGGCTAAAAGTAATGTACAATCCTCAATCATATGTTCTCTAGACCTAAGCTGTCTCTAAGAAATCAAATGCCCCTCCCTCCCAACTCAACTGTATATTTCTATACTATGTAATTTATTTCCTTCTCTACACTGTCAGCATGCTATCATCCCCTTATGGTCGAGGTGGAAAAATCTGTGTCCGTATATTTCCAGACGAACGGTAACTCATCAGGTTACGAAGTCTGGTAACAATTGTTCTGCCAACCTCTTGCAGTCCTGAATGTTGATGTTTCCGAACATGCTTGTCGGGTGAGCAGACGTTGGAGTATTTGTACCATTGAACTCATTTGTTTTTTCGATTTCAACTCCTCTTATGCTGTGGTTTGGAAGGAAAGTTTGATGAGTGCCTGAGAGGTTTTCGCAGTTGGAAGGCCTAAAGTGAGAGAGACTACCATTTCCTGAGTATGGAGCCTGGAATTGTTCTGTACCGAACCTTCCGATTTCCCCCAATGGATACCAACCGAATCTTCCCATTAAGTTTGTTGGAGCAGCCATTAATGTGAATTCATCTCTGTTCTGTACCTCATTGATGAATTTCATTGCAATTTGATCATTGTTTGCGTCAGTCGAATTCGAATCCATGTTTGTTGATGGAACAGCACTGCTTCGTGGTTGCTTTCTACTTCCTCGAGTAATGCTTTCGATTTCTGATGTACCGATTAAGTTCAAACCTGACTGATTATTCCTGAAAGGTTCATCAGTTGGAGATGCGGAACTAGTTGAAATTGACAGGTTAATGGAAGGAGATTATTATTTAATCTATCAATAACTTCAAAATGGTCAAGGAGTTGAGGACCTACCAGCTAAACCTAATGCACCAAGTACTTTTGCAAATTGCAATGGGTGACATAATCAACTGGATGTAGGAAAGCAACGGCTAAAAATTAAATGGGTCAAACAAAGGAAGTACAAGAAAATCACGGGCTTGCCAATTTCCATAGTGAAGAGGACGAACATTGCACCACAGACAAACATTTGAACTAGGCAAGACCATGGTTCTTCATTAAACATTAACCACTTAAGACTGACAAATTAAAATATATGGCAGATAGATCTTCATTCAGTTTGTGCAATGCACTTCAAGCCCTTATGTGATACAATATGATTGTTCTCCATGTCATTAAAGAAGCTGTCAGGTTATACAAATTCAACTTGCCCAGTTTCTTGCATTTCTTCTCAGCAAATTCTTTCAACGCATCTTTTCACCATGCAAAGAAAAAAAAAAGAGTTAATTAGGAAATCATTGGAACAAAATCAACCTTTTTTTTTTTTTTTTAGCAATGTTGTACCTTCAAAGCTGACTAGTCGATAAAAAACTTGTCCAATAAGCGAAGTGTCATCTGGTCGGAGAAGTTTCAGCTGCTTCACCAGCGTACCATCCCCTGTTTTTGCCACCAACGAGGTGATTATCAGTGCCACGTAATGACGGGGATTGGAAGCCATGACTTCTTTAGCACTAACCGACCAGTAAACTATTAATTCTATTGATGACAACAGACTTAATACAACAACCTTGTTTAGGTTATCCCAATCAATAAGCGTAACTCCTTTTAATTTGTAAGAATTCACCAAACTATGATATTTATGGAGCTTAAGCAAGCTTGCAATCATGCATGTCAATCCTAACCGAATGTAACAATACATGGTCAATCAATATAACAATGACTAAAAAAATGAGTAATGCCAGAAATAAAATGATCAAATTGACAGATGCTAAAATCTCATGGTTGAAGGGATATATGGATATTTCATAGGAGTTCATTGTTTTCAAATTAATA
Source organism: Osmanthus fragrans (assembly GCA_019395295.1). Classification (NCBI taxonomy): domain Eukaryota; kingdom Viridiplantae; phylum Streptophyta; class Magnoliopsida; order Lamiales; family Oleaceae; genus Osmanthus; species Osmanthus fragrans. Next base: position 17,627,406 of record CM033361.1, on the reverse strand, counting down.
GAAGCAGTGGTACACATGATGGATAGAAATTTCTGATACAAACATGAACCAACATACAAGATAGATGGCTGCAATGTACGAATGTCACCTCACTTACTAGCAATGTCTACTCCAAATCCTTAGTGTGAACGTTAGAAACTGCACGCAGAACATAATCAGGAGGAGGAAGTGCAAGCATAAGATTATTTGGCCTGAAATCAGCAACTTTTCCTTTTGATTTCTCCTCCTGAAAAAATCACAACATTTGTCAAAACCATACTTGGAATATTGTATTGGAATCGACTAGTATCAATAATCAGGTTATTGGACTCACTACACAGGTTAGATTCTCCTTCCCCTTGGCAAGGGCTGAGAATGAAGAGGAAAAAGTGAGATTTTTATACTAATCTTCTATATCATATCAGAATATAAAATGTGGCACATAGTAAATGAAAAGCAAAACTTTGCATACCTCATATTCAGCAATACACTTCAGTTCTTCCTCTGCCATATCCAGTGCTTCAATGATAGAGTCAGTTGCATCAACAGGTTCATTCACATCCTGACCTAATTTCCTAGAATTTCACAATCTAACCATTCAATTGATCAATCAAGCAACAGACAAATAGATCGCAAACATATACAGAACAAAACGAAAAAACAAAACAAAACAAAACAAAAACAATTAACCCATTTCCCAATAATCTACATTTTCAATGGATTTAAATTATATTGGGTGGCAATCACAGGTGCAGAGTAGAGAGTAAATAAACCCTTTTTCATAAACGAACACAAATAATAAAACCATTTCAATACGCATACGCCTATAAATAATATTTCAGCTTAACACGGTATTGAGTAAATTCAATGGACTTAAATTCTGGTGATATTGGAATCTCTTTGGTGGCAATCACAAGTACATAGCGCTGAATGCAGATGATCAACGATAATTTAAAGGCATTAATTCTCCTACAAGCAAAAGCAGGCAATGAAAATGAGGGCAAGGAAGTGATGCAGAGTGATTTGCAGGCAACTAAACATGTTACTTTATCTAACCCTTCAGTTAAAATATATTTATTATGAAAATAATTATTTTGTCTCAACTGTCAAAAGTAATTTAAGATTTCAAAAAATAAGTAATTTACATGTTTTCAACTTAAACCAATAAAAGAAATAGTTATTTTCAACTTATATAAATAATTTTTTAAACATTTGCCAAACTTGCTCCATGAATCTTTGCATAAGGACTACTCAAAATAGAGCATCATCATACATAACAACAAAAAAAAACACCCAGAAAGAAACTGATAATTTTGTGCTCAAATACACACAACAATATACTCAAGAATTATGTATGATAATCAAGTCGGCTCAGCAGTAAAGTAGGAGGTAAAAGCAATAGTTATAATTAAGAAACCAAGCTATAATTCCTTTCTTTCAGCAATAAATACAAACCCATTAATAATTCAAAATAATAAAAATCATCAAATGAATGAAAAAATCTTTACAATGATTAACCAAAAAGTCCAATTCCAATCTAAAAACAATTCCAATCTAAAAAGAAAATTAAATCTAAAAGAATACAGTCTCAGATTCAAAAATCAAACAAGAAATTATTTCAGGGAAAAAAAAACAACCAAGATAACCTTACAGAACGTATCTTTACCTGTCAAAACTGCCCCACCATCCAGTTTCGTCGATTGCCAAAACTTGGGCAACAAAAAATAAAAAAATAAAAAACCAACGAAGAGACATAATCCATCGGACATAAACAACTGCTACCACTGCTACCTCTCCGTCCACACCACAGGTGTGATGGGTACAGGTGGTAGGAAAATTAAGGTGGTGAATTAAGATTTGAAATTTGAACAAATAGGCGAATTTTTAACATTAGGTTTTTCCTTTGTAATTTAGACTTTTCTTTAAAAGTTAGGAGCAAAAAATATTTAATCTTCTTATAAACATAATAAATCGCCTAATTTTATAAAACCTAACAGCTTGTTAACTCAACAACATTGAAATTTAGATAAAAGAAAACATCTGAATTCAGTAAATCATCTCAAGGAAAAAAAACCGATTAACGAACTCAATTCTATTCTCAACTTAATCAATCAAAGATGGATCTTGATTGTTTTTCTTTTTGTTTTATTTGAATGAGGGGTAAAATTGTCAAAAAAATGTGAAAATGACGTTCAACGTCAATATATGTTGAAGGTATGGATATAAATGTTAAAAAATAAAAAATAGGAACGGTATCCACAATTCACTCCAAAAGTAAGGACGTTTTGTGCCAATTAATCTTACATTTTTTTATTGAGAAAATGATCTTTGCCATCAGGAAAGATGAAAATAGGGGTGAAAATGTCAAAAAAAATGAAAGGTAAAGACGTTTTGCACAATAACATTGAAATGTTGGGACGTTTTGTGCTAATTATCCAAAATAAATACACCTAATTATTTTCAATGTATCTAAAATTCGAAACCGTTATTCCTACTTATGAATTTGACATACTTATTTGACAAATAATCGTGACATTTAATTTAAGTCAATTTACTAAAATTATGATAGAGTTTGTTATAACCATTTGAGATTCATAAGATATTTTAGACGGAACGGTTCCGTCTAAAATTACACATCTACAGTTCACATTCTAAAATATCCATTCCGTATACACTTAAACCCCTAAAAACAGAGAACTTCTAAAATTTTAAACAATTTATGTCAAAAAAATTAAAAAAAAAATGGTCACACAGCCGCAATAAAACCCCATAGAATGACCCCAAATCCAGAAACATAAAAAAATCTATAGAGATTTCTCGCCTTTCAACAAAGAGGGTACAATTGACAACACAACACCGGAAATTTGGAACATTCACAAGAACCAACGATTTCTGTGGAAGATTTGAAAATTATCATACGAGAGTAGAGTGGTCGGGTTCGTGCTTGAAGTAGCATGTAAAATGAATAGAAACATAATAAACCTAACAAAATCACACCGAAGCCAATAAAACACACAGATCTATTCGAAAATTTTACTGTTTGACCGAGCTGGTAAATTTCACAGCACGACGCCGGTAGGAGATCGACAAAAACCAGCAAGAGGCAGATTAGGGAACGAGAAAAACCAAAGTGCAGAGAACGAGTCGCAGGAACAACCAAAATCAAACGGGTTAATTTCAGAAATGGTCACTGAAGTTACAGAAAAATTACAAAATGGTCATTGAAGTTCAAAACTTTCAGTAACGGTCACTGAAGTTTCGGGCGATTTCAAAAACGGTCACTGAAGTTTGGAAAACTTTCAAAAACGGTCACTGAGTTACAAAAACTTTTTCAGTTTTTTTGTGACTTTTGCGGCAACTTTTTTGCCACTTTCGACCATCGAAATCGCCAAATTTTGATACCGTTGGAAAGCCCACAATGTCCTCTTCAATTACCACCCAAAATCTTCTCGTAACTCCAAGGGATTCGATCGAAAAATTTCTGCAAATGTCGCCCAAAAAATCTGAAAATCTGGGCAGATTTTCAGATTTTTTGGGCGACTTTTGCGGCAATTTTTTGGCGACTTCCGACCACCAAAACCGTCGGATTTTGATACCTTTGGAAAGCTGACAATGTCCTCTTCAATTACCATCCAAAATCACCCCCCAACTCCAAAGCATTCGACCGAAATAAGTCCACAAAGTTAGCATCCCGGATCTGGGCAGATTTTCGCCTTTTTGGGTAGTCGACTTTGTGGGCTTATTCCGGTCGAATGCTTTGGAGTTGGGGGGATATTTTGGATGGTAATTTAAGATGACATTGTCAGCTTTCCAAAAGTATCAAAATCCAGCGATTTTGGTGGTCGGAAGTCGCCGAAAAATTGTCGCAAAATTTGCCCAAAAAATCTGAAAATCTGCCCAAATTTTCAGATTTTTTAGGCGACTTTTGCGGCAATTTTTTGGTCGAATCCCTTGGAGTTAGGGGAATATTTTGGATGGTAATTGAAGAGGATATTATGGGCTTTCCAACGGCATCAAAATTTTTCGGTTTCGGTGGTCGGAAGTGGCCGAAAAGTTGCCGCAAAAGTGTTTGTAACTCAGTAACCGTTTCTGCAAGTTTTTCAAACTTCAGTGACCGTTAGTGAAAGTTTTGAACTTCAGTGACCATTTTGTAATTTTTTTGTAACTTCAGTGACCATTTCTGAAATTAACCCAAATCAAACTAATCAAATCAAATATAGAAATCAAATGAAATACAGAAGAGCTACGGAACTATAAAATTAAAGATTACCATGTTAATCTGCAAAAATTTCCATGGAGGATGATATGAAAAGTATGGAGAGTCGACTACTACATTTCTTTGCTCGACTGGAAGAGCGGTAAAAATGAATGGAAGAGGAGACCTAAATCACAGTGAAGGGAGAGAAAACATATTGGGCCTTATGAATAGTGCAAACCTATCCAACAGCGAAATCAAACGTGAACACAGGGAAACAAAATGAATAGTGCTTGGCTAATTAGCACAAAACATCGTCACTTTTATGTGCAAAACATCTTTATATTTTATTTTTTGACAATTTCATACTCACTTTGAACTTTCATTGCGAAAATGGTCCTCCCTCCCACCGTCTAATACTCCGTTAACTCAACAAAAAATACAATTTTTCTTTTCAAAAACTAAGGGTAATATAGTCTTATCCAATATTTCCATTGGCCTTCTTCCCGCCTTCAAAGATAACTATTTAAAATTAAAAGTAATATGAAAATAATTTATACAATTACTCCATTAAATAAACAAGAAATAACGTAAAGTACGTTATATTTCACTTTGAGAAGAACAATGATTATTATAATACTGGATTACTAATAAAATTTGGAACGGTAGATGAACAGATTGAATGTGGTCGACAAATTGGAGATGTTCATCCCTATTTTATGCTTATTAAAGGTGTAAATAATGGTGAAATAAGAAGAACAATGACAAATGTGATCCTGTAAATAATCCAACAAATTCCAATGGTGAATCACTCATCACATATGAACGTAGAAGATGATTTGGACCTTTTTTTTTTCTTTTTAGCATGAAATTGAACTTGTAATAACCATCCCTACATATTAATACGTATTACGTGTAACAACCTATCTTTTAATATACTTTATGAAAAGCATCCATACCTTTAAAACTAAGTTACGTAAAACATTCACACCTTTATAAAATGAAAAGTATGGACGTTTTGCATAAAAACATTTGAAGGTGGAGACATTTTGTGCTAGTTAGCTTTTTATTGAGTTAACGGAGTATTTGACGGTGGGTGGATGGAATAACGTTTTTCGCTATGAAAGATGAAAGCTCAGATAAAATTGTCAAAAACTGAAAGGTAAGAACGTTTTGCCCACAAAACATTGAAAGGTATGAACGTTTTGTGCTAATTAATCTTTTTATGGCCTCTTACACTATTTGGGCTCCACTAAAACTAAATTTTGGGAAAAATATATTTTTGAAAAGTAGTTTCAAAGAATTTGTGATTTAAAAATAAAAAATTAATAAAACAAAGTTTTAAGTTTTCGTGTAATATTAGTTTTGACAGAATGTAAGATTAAAAATAGGAGAGAGAATAGTGCATTTTGAAAATAATAGATTCCAAAAAAGAGCTTTATAGGAGATGGGAGATACATGTGGACTTAAGAGAAACGACCATATAATTGGGACTATTTCGAAGCATTAGTATAAAAGTTAGGGCATGTAATTAAATAAATATGCTAAGTTTCGTAAAACATTAATTACAGCATAAATAGAAAAACAATCCACCATAACCAAACTCAAAATCCTAATCCTAACTTGACAAAATAAAAAATCGTAAAATACACCCCAAAAATATGCATATTCATAGAAGAAATTGACTTCTTCCATATTATTGTAAAGAAATTTTGCATAATTCCTTCTTAAAATCCGCAGAAAATCGAAACTCTAGATCTTAAAGATCTGATGTAGAGTTCACTTTTTTCATATTTTGGTGTCCATTTTGCTTCATATTTCAATTTCATTCTGCAATTAGTAATGGAAGTTCATTTTTCAGTGTAACGTACTCATTTTTAATTTTAAAGCGTTTATTATGGAATTTTCTGAATTTTGATTCAAATTATTCAATAAATACTTTTGAATTTGAGATTTTTTGAGGTTATTGTTTGTTTTTGCATGATTATTCATTAATTCAATAGGCAGTTTTTTTTTCTATATATTTGTTCATTATTGAATGACATGCCATATCACCATTAGTTAAAATATCACACATCTTGTCACTTTCCATTTTGAGATTTTCTAATAGAATATCTTTACCTAAGTTTGCAATGTGCTTATAAGAACTTCTAAAACTAATATTTACCAATTACATTTAATTTTTTGTCGTGTTAGATGTGAATTAAAGTTCTGTATTAGAAAGTGTAAATGTTGAAATTTTGAAGTTAATTTCATTTGCATTTTCAAATTCATTCTTCAACTATTGTTATGATATTTGCTCTGCATTAGGGGATCTTCATATTAACACCAGATATGATCATGGAGGAAAATCCTTTCTCAGGATAAAAAAACCGTTGGGCAAACTTTTTAGTAACATCCACTAAAAAAGTTAACTTAAAATTAGTCGAGACACTATTAAATCTTAACTGACTTTGATCACCCAACTTGTAAAATCACCAATGACCTCCTTTAGTTGTGCGACCTGCACTTTCTCAGATACTCTGGACTACTTTGTCCTCCGTGTGGATTATCAAAAATGAACTCATTATGAAGCACTGAAACTCTATGAGTCTCTTCTCCAACTTCAAAACTCTGAAGGCTTATAGGTGAATGTAATTTTTTTTTTTTTTTGGGTATTTAATCTAATGATATTTTGTGTTTTGATATGTGGCTGAGACAAAAGAATATAGGAATATAGATTTAATCTTTAAAGGATGTTCTCTTGATTAAAATTAAATCTCCACCAATAATAAAACAATGTTTAGGATGAATATATGAATTAATGATCAAGTGGTTGAATCTAGAGATTTTTGATGTGTTCTGGATCTTCAATAATATAATCTCTATAATGAAATATGGATTCAACGCCAATTTGGGATCTTCATGGCTTGTATATCTATAATAGGTAGCGTTTGGAGTAAAATAATATTGAAAACCTATGTTATAATCAAATTAGGATTCTAGTTGAACATCACCGCCGCTCGAGCTCAATCTTAGTGCCCAGCAAGCAATTGTCTTCTCCATTTCTCGATCTTCTTGAATTGTCTTCGACTCCTTTTAGGGCTCTACAAACCCCAAACTATTTCGACTTAAATTACAACTTAATAACACATGATTTTGAACACGAAAATAATCTAATGATCTTATGGATCTATAACAAGTCGAGAGGTAAGTTACATGTACATAGTAAAATTCGGGAACAAGTATAAAAGTGTAGATACATTTTATAGTTAATATGATCGTTATATAGATTTTTAGAGATTTAATGTGTTTAACTGATGTGTATCCCGATTCATATAGGGATATGGAATTGACTTAATTATATAGAATCAATTTAAACTCGACAGGGGTAAATTGAATAATTTTGAAGAATTTGACTGGACACTATAACAATTATAAATCTTGATTTAAGAATTAAATGTGATCTATAGATGAAATTGTAAGTCCTAGCATCCACAATCATAATTTAAAACGTCAATTTAATTAATTGTGTGCATTAGATTAATTTAGTTTAATTAGAATAATTTATAAAATATTTGAACTGTGAATTTTATTATTTTTTTCTTATATAGCAAGATCTAATTTCTTGTTATACATATACAGCTTGTGTAGAATAAATTTTATACCATCATTTTTCAGATTTGTTTAGAAGAAAAATATAAGGACCTGTTAAATTAAAGTTATCATTCCTTATATTGGACTTATAACTAATTTAGGATATCATTTGACATATCTTTTATGATAAAATTGTTAGATATTTTCAAATTTATTTAGAAGGATAATATAAGGATAAGTTAAATTAAAATTATCTTTCCTTATAATAACCTACAAAAAATCTTTCTGGGCTTATTTTTTATACTAAGATTGTTACCGTGTTTGTTGCATATTATCTGATAAGATTTTATTCCTATCTTTGATAATTATTTTACATATAAGTATGGTAGTTAATCAAGAATGGAATTAAATTTTGGAAAACCTAATTCCATCTGGTGAACCTTTGGTTAGCTGTTCTGTCGTTATCCATTAGCAATCAGTTCTGCCATTAACTAGCAACGAGTAGTTCTACCATTCTCGAAAGAGTTCATACGGATGTGATGCTTCATTGAATATTTTCAAAGCCAACATTTTCTTCAAGTATTTGGAGAACAAAAATCAACCTGCATTGAATATTCAATCTCATTCATTGATCAAGTTGCTTGGTGTGAGTTAAGAATGTTGATCTTTAATCCAAGTAGTGGTTGCAGTTAAGTACAATAGGGAAGTTGTAATAAAGTCAATACCAGTGAGTTTGATTTCACTTCATCAACAAGTCAAAAGGAAAAGGTATAAGGGAGTTGTTCTTAATTTCTTTTGATTGTTCTTTGTTAAATTTTGCAAAATTACAAAATAGATACTAATGCATTTTTGATCAATTAATTAGTGGATTGATTTAATTGTGGCATGGGGCCATGGAATTTTCCCTTCAGGTTTTACCACATTATATCTAGTGTTGAAGTATTGGTTTGCTACTTAATTTTCACACTAAGTATAAAATGGTTGAACATAGTGACAATCTGCTCATTATAGTCAGAACGTCAGAAACTGGTTATCGAACTGTCTATCATCTAGAATTATAACAGTGAAGTTAATTTATTTTTTTAATTATCTAGGTTTTAGAATTTATACTTAATATCAAAGTGAGTTCACTTTGAAGAAGTGTGATCGGGAAAAAACCTAGATATGGACGAAGCATCCTTTAGACCTTCTATTCTTGTCCTACTAGAAAATTAGGATGCACATTTATGTTCAATCTCTTGTTGAAAAGCTTGGCACTCTATTATGTATGGATATAAAGTACCTACTGTGACTGAAAAATGAGAAAATGAGAGAAAAAAGGGCAGAAGAATAGATGACTACTAATTTTAATAGTGATGGTTAGAATATTTAAAAGCCTTAAATGCTACTTTCATTTGTAAATTTCAACCAATTTCATTTGATCTCTACATGTAAGGTGGCTAAGGAAGCTTGTAATATACTAAGTTTCTTATGAAGAACCTCCATTGTTAGATCATCTAAACTTCAAATGCTCATCTAAGAGTTCAAACAACTGACAATACGAGAAGATGAACATTTCAAAGACTTCTACGCCAACCTTAATGACGTCATCATTTCAACATATACTTTGGGTAAGAAGTACTCAGAAAGCAAGTTAATAAAGAAGATCCTTAGATCTCTACTTGATCAATTTCGTTCCAAAGTAACTGCCATAGAAAAAAACAAAGATATTGAAACCACAAAGGTGGAAGAACTGGTGGGTTCATTAATATCTTATGAGCTACATCTCCCTAGAAGAAAGAAAGAAAAGGGATTTGGAGTTGCCTTCAAAGCCAAAAATATTGAAAAAGAGGTTGAGGATGAGGAAAGTGAAACTGATGAATATATGGTCATGCTCACCATACGGTCCAAGAAATTCTTGAAAAATAATCAATCAAGAAGAAGTTCAAAATCTCAACCACCACTGAAGAAGAAACTCTTCAATTCAAGGAAAAATCCACCTACATCTATCGAAAGAATTCAAAATCCTATCCAATGCCATGAATGCGAGGGACATGATCACATGAACGCATAGCTTCTGAATGTGATAACACGCTGAAGAAGTTCCATTCTAAGAAAGCAATGAACATTACATGGAGTGAAGATGATGACACAGAATCAAACTCAAATGAAGAGGACAAAACTGATAATAATTAAGTAATCTCATTTTCTGTCAACCTATGTTCGATTCTGACTCACTACAATTGTTACCTGCGAGTACGAACTCACTAGTTGGAAACATAGCCGAATCAAGTTGAATATGTTCATAATGCACCATTGTGAAAGAAAATCTAGAAACTGAACAAGAAAAAAATATCACTCTTCATGCAATGATTGAGTCCATTGAAGAAGAAAAAGTTGTGGTTGGTACTGAAAATTAAACTCTATCCAAACTTGAAGGAGGAGGAGATTCAAGTCTTGAAGCTACTTGACGAACTAAATCACACCAAGGAAAGAGTTAAATAATTTACCATTGGTTCCGCTCACCTAAGTAAAGAACTTTGAGCGTCAAAGAGACCTTTCGTTATGAAGAAAAAAAGAGAAGGGGAATGAATCCAATTAGTTAAAGTTTTTCAAAGAAATCGACCTGATAGATCTACAGATTAGACCTCTGAAGCTACAGTTGAGGAACAAGATAGAATTTCAGACAATAGGTCTGTAGTATTGTCTGACTCACACCAGCTGCTTCAGACTAACTCCAAAAACTTGATTTAGATCAAGTTTCAAGTAAACAAGTAAGGTGTCACTTCCAAAATCAAAAAGGTAAAACATAAAACATTGTCAGATGTAGTTTTTGTGATAAGTATGGACACAATTTACTTCACCATTTATCTCATGAGAAACAATATGCCACAAAAGGGTTAACTTGCATACTGGTGTTTTAAAACACAATTCTAAGGTTAGAATAAGGCAAGTATGGATAAGAAAAAATTATCTTAGTTGGTATGTTTTCAATATAGCATATAAATCTATTGTACCCAACTCTTAGTACTTTGACAGTGGCTGCTCTAGACACGTGGTTGGTAATCGTTCCATTCTAACCGATTACAAGAGTCATGCAGGTGGTCTAGTTATATTTTGGGATAGGGCTTTGAGTAAAGTTGAGGGTGTTGGTACCACTGTGATTGATGGTCCCTATCTTAAATGATGTCTTGCTTATTGTTGACTTAAAAGCAAATCTGATTAGTGTAGGGTAACTCTATGATGATAACCTTATGGTCATGTTCACAAAAAAATTCATGCAAAGTGATCTAACTCATCACAATCTCCTACAATCTCCCCTCACTAAAAGCATCATCGATCATGACATTTATGGACTCCATCACAACTCGGGTACGGGAATTGTATACACGCTAGGCTCTACTATTTCTAGAATATCCTAGAAAGATTTCCTCATCACTCTTCGAGTCAAACTTGCCCAAGTTCTCTTTATCTCTCAGAATATAGCACTTGCTACCAACACGCACGAAAATATTTGACAATAGGCTTTTTACCCTTCCAAATCTCATAAGGTGTCTTATCAGTTCTAGGTCTAAGGTAAACCCTGCTCACTATGTGACACGCAGTGTTAATGGCTTCACCCTATAAATGCATTGCTAGCCCCTCGACGTGAAGCATGGCTCTAGCCATTTCTTGAAGCACACGATTTTTTTTTCTCTCAACTACTCCATTTTGTTGTGGAGTGATCGGTGAAGAGAACTCATGTTGGATTCCCTCCTCCAAGTAGAAATTCTCAAGGTTAGAATTTTCAAACTCTTTCCCATGATTACTTCGAATTCTATCTATGGTGAGATTTTTCTCATTACTAAGTTTCTTGCACAAGGATTTAACGAAGCTACATACCTCAGATTTATCTCCCAATATTTCAATTCATGCATACCTAGAGAAATTATCTACCATAACCAGAATATAGCGCTTATCGTCAAGGCTCTCAATCCTAAACGGTCCCATTAAGTTCATATGGAGTAGTTTTAAAGGCCTGTTAGTCAAGATGTTAAACGTTTATTTATGATTTACTCTGAGTTGTTTACCATGTTGACATGGTCCACATATAGTGATAAGTGTATTTTTGCACAGTTATTTAATACCTAAATACGCTATTAATTGATTAAATGAATGAAATTCTACTCACAATTAAGTAATATTTGCTTTTGTAGGCAAAAAATAACCTAAAGAAAGAGAACAAGGCAAAATGATGAGAAAAGGACTAGAAGCGTACAAAATTTGTGAAGTCGAGGACCAAAGTGAACAATCCAGAAAGTTGGAGGACTTGAGATGCAATTTATGGAGGGCGTAATTGATATAAAAGTCAAAATTCGAGAATCAAATTGTACAAGATCAAAGTTGAGGAACCTAACATTCAATTATCTTAGGGACTTAACTGCAAATAGCACAAATATTATTTTCTTGGCTGACCGACAGAGGCAGTGGCGCTGCAGTGCCCTTTCCGATTTTAAAAAATTCGGTGCCGTTTTGTTCTTTTTCCAAATTTCAGGTGCTAAACTGCAATTTCCCTATCATTTTAATATAAATACAAAATTCTGGGCTTCTTCTTCCCGTCCTCTGCTGGTTTTTTTCAATTCTTTTTCTTTTCTTTTCTTTTTCATTCTTTTCTTTTTCTTTTCTTTTTGCTTATTTATTTTCGAGCACATTCAAGAGTACAACAAGAAGAATACATCAAAGAAAGTGGAGGAGTATTTGGGAAAATCAAAGCCAAACTTGAAAAAGGTTTTATCTATATCTTGTATTTTCTCAATTGTTTTTCCATATTTGCAATGTATTGTAAAGAACATTCTCCTTTTTATCATATATTTAACATGAGCTAATTTATTGTGTGGGGATTTGTGGTATTAGCTTAACTAACTTTTAATTAATTTTAATATTTGCTCTTTGATATTAAGTTGCTTATTTTCATGTGTTTTTACTATTTTGATTATCGTATTTTCGTTTATGTGGCCAGTGAATGAATATGGTGATTTGTATATCGTTCGAGAGAAGATTGTGCATTTAAGATCAAATAGTAGAAACTCTAGATTTGTGTAGTGGATAGAAATATACATCTTTCCTTAGGTGACCAATTGAGTTATTTTCATAAATATTGAATGCAGTTGTTTGATTTAATCGACATAGAGATTTAGTAGGTTAGACCAATCAATTAGGGTTAATTTCACTCGAGAGAAGTGATCGGTGCAAAACTGCAAGTACACATTATCGTAGTTTTATAATAAAGTGATGAAAAAGTATCGTCCTCTGGGATTGGTATCTTGCTTTTGACAAGTACTGAAATTATGTTAATCTCAATTTTATTTAGGAGAATCACAGATATTTTTGTAGTTGCAATTTGAAATAAAATTAACTCTAAGAAACCTGTTTAAAGGAAGAAAAAATTGTCGCTTTAAAGTCGAATTAATCGGGATAGAAAGCTTCTAGGAAATCGATTTCACCTAATTCCTCACTATGCTTTATTCATCTAACCAATTTAATGTAGTTCTTTCTGTTTGTTAGCAAATCGACACGTAATCCAAAAGCCTCTTTCGACGGTCAATTGGATAAAATTCTTGTTCATCAATTTACATAAGGACATGCAAAATTAATAACACAAGAAAGCAAATAGTCCAATGATTTTAAACACTACATAGGATCGTACAAATCTTTCGATCTCTATAATAACTTATGCCGAAATATTCAAGATCTATATGATAATTCCCTCTTTCGACAGCAAATTATTAGATTAAAATCATCTAATTAATGGCCAGCTAACTAGAAGCAATAAATTCAGAATAAATCGGACAAACATAAAGGAGAATTACTTCAAATTAGCATAGAAAAATCAAGCATAGGTCGGAGTTAGATTATATCATTTTCCTAGAAGAACAGAAATTTAGTTCATGCTAAAAATTAAAATCAACATAAACGAATTCATCATGTTTTCTTGAGAATATTGGAAGGAAAATCAAACTAGCAGACGCAGCCAAGAATTCCCAGTAACTCCTCTTTATCTTCTTCTTCAAATCTCAATGGTTTTCCCCCAAAATCTCCTCCTCAAGTTCACTATATTTTCCTTTTCTCTTCTCCAGTAGCCAAGCCCCTTTGCTAGGTTTTATCGTGATTTTTATATCCCTGGAGTGTTTGGACAGATTTGGACTCAAATGGGCCGAGAAAATATTTCAAAACCGTAATTTCCGGTTTACTCGCACAGCCGGCGCTGTGGCGCCGCGTATTCTGTTGACGACTTCTTTTTCCTATTTTTGGACGCTGTGGCGTCCACTTTTCTGTCTTGATTTCCTTTGTTCCGTTTTTAAGCCTCTTTACTAGCTCTTTCTCCTTTTTATCACTAACATTCCATGCCTCTTTTCGTGATCCATCGTCAACCTCAATTCAAGATTCAAAATGTGTCATATTCTCCCAAGTTGTCAAAACTACAAAACAACACGAATACATACATCAAAACGCTCAAAAGTGCCTGAGAGCAAACCGAAAACTATGGTTTAGAGACGTTTGTTCGTTGAATAAATCATGCTCATCAAGAAGTAATTAACTAAAATTGGAAGATCGGGTCTAATATCGTAAATGAGTAATTTGTTAATTGGCTTTTAGATAAATTAGTTAGGCGATGGTTAAGCGAAACCATGAATCCCAATCACGTTTCCCTCCAAAAATTTCCAGCGTTTATGTTTTCTTATTTTGTAGATTTTTAGTTAGTTTTCCTTATTTCAAATCATTATCTTTATTGTGTGTGTTTATTTCTTTTCGTTGTTAGAATTAAATTAATTAGAGTTGTGTAATCTAAAGTATATATTTCTCGAAGGATCGATAACCCGGACTCTAAAGGTCCACTTTATTACTTGAACGCGACCCGTGCACTTGCGGTTTAATATTTTAGCGAACATATAGCATTTTCTATTTGTTCAAGTTTTGGTAAACCATCAACATGTTCTTTCTTAACTAACTTTGACAAACTCTTATAGTTCATATGACCGAGTTTTTGATACCAAAGTTCAGTCTCATCATTGCTACACACATAGTTGGAATTTGGAAGAACTCTATAACAGTTGTCAGATGTTTTTACCCCTTTGAGAACAACGTTACCGGTAGGGTCATAGACTGTACACTTTTTTTCTGGAGAAAACTAAAATCATAATCCGTATCATATATTTGACTAATGCTTAACAAGTTAGACCTTAAACCCTTCACATAATGTACTTTTGATACAACAGGCAGTCCATATATATTGACGGTACATTTACCAAGGATAGGTGCTGTAGCCCGATATCCAAAGGTAACCATATTGCCATTCCAATCTTCAAGAGTAGAGAACACGACTTTGTTTCCACGCATATGTCAAGAACATGCACTATGAAGATACTACATGAAGTTATTTTGAGCTTTAAGAGCAACATAGGCAACATAGCAATTCAGTTTTTCATCAAATCTAGGGAGATCACTTTTCTTAACCTAAACCTTTGTAGAAGTGGAAGTGATCCTAGTCAATCGTGGCATCATCTAAGTTAGGTGACTAACTTGATTTGTAAGGAAATTAACCTGGCTGGAGATATCCTGATTTCTGATACTATTGTCATAGAACTTGGAAGAACCAGACCCCAAAAGCCAACCATTGAGGTTGGAGAACCCAAGCCTAAATAAATCACACAAAGGAAGTCAATACTTCTAATGTGGGATTCAAGTGCCCATACACCCCAATGAAAATCATGACAAACCACCACGCTTTTGACTCGATGTCCACGTTGAACAGGTGCCCATACACCCTAAGTGGTAACCGAGATCAAAAGATACGATGCCTGCTTTGATACCACTTGAAAATAATGAAGTTCGTCTGACTAACACCTAGAGGAGGTGAATAGGTGTTTATGGGAAATTTAAATTTACCAAATAATAAATGCAACAAGTCACAATTATTAATTAATCCAGATGAATTCACATGCACTTTAACCTATGTTGAATTACTGTAGTTTTATAAATTACAGAAACGTAAATAACACCGGAGAATTATTGACGGAGAAAACCCCTCGCGGGATTAAAAACTTCGGGCCCAAGCCAATATAAATTCACTATAAACGAATCAACTTACAGTACTGCCAGACTCAACTAACTCTAGTACTTTCTGACCTCTTGCCTGTAATCACCAAAGCCCTTATGAATTGCGTGCCCCTGTACTAACTCCCGACTTTCTGAATTCGTCTATCTCCTGTGGATCTTCAAAGAACTCATCGTTCTTCAACAACCGGAACTCCGGTCACCTTCCTTTATCTTTAACACTTTGACAGATTCTATAGAAATATGTGTTTTGGTGTTTAATTTGTGCGGATTTGATTTTTTCAAAACAATGCCTCAAGCATAAATTGATTGAACAATATATGTGAAGTGTAGGAAGTAATATATAATGTATCTCAATGTTCAATCTATGAATTTTACGAAGTGAGGCGCAGATATTTATAGTTTGGACGTATTGGGTAGTATGGACCTATTAAAAACCTTTAAAAAATCGAAATAGGGTTTCTCGGTATATACGCTCGAGCAACAGGCGAGCGATGAACTTACTGCTTTAGTCGTCTGAGCAACAATTTGGCGGCAGGCTAGCAAAAATCCAACAACTTTTCCTTTGTTCTATAGACGACTCCAATGGCTTCTAACACATCTAAATAACCTACTACTTGAATCTTGACTTTTTAACACTTTTTTACAATAATATATTTGTCCACATACTGCCAACAACTACAAAACCTAACAAATGTTACTCAATTGTTAATGTTAGTTAAACTATATTACATTGTCGTGGAATGTTAAAGTTCAATTGGTGCATAAAATAATCATGTCAATACACTTTTCATTTCAGCTGTAAAGAAAATATTAGGTTGTTCTTGAAAGTTAATGATAACAAATGGCAGAGAGCAAAAGGAACTAAATAGATGAGTGAAGGATTTTAAAGGAGCTGAGCATTCATTTTATTTATCTTCTGTCACACACTTGAATTACAATCACTAAGCCCATTATATAGAGCTTCCACCAATGGCACAAACATAAAAAATAGGAACATGAACCCATTAATACCTAAAGAAGTGTTCAACATGCTAACCAACAAAGACTTGGTAAATAATCTGTGCACTGGAGGATCTAGGCTACAACCTTGTCCCCCCAGCCCAATTTATAGTTAAAAAAAAAAAAAAAAATAAGTAATTTTTTTTTGTGTGAATATATATATATATATATATATATATATATATATATAATATATATATATAATTTTTTTTATTAGCCTATCCTCAAATTTTTCTTAGATTCGCCCCTGAATCCATGCAACATGCAATAGATGTTGGCTCAATCAAAGATGATAATGAGCACAATACAAGATTTGCAATATCCTTTGCAAGTTGAAATGGATAAAAAACGATCCTTTTGTTTTTATAATAAAATCTGATGAACTCAAGCTGAGGAAAGAAGAAAGAAAATAGAAGAAGAAGCTTAGGATTAAACTAGGAAAATCTTTCTATTGATTGTTCTACATCTCTCGAGCAATGCACCACCTTATATTATAGAGCAAGAAAGATTACATATGAATATTAAAATACAATATGACATCACAACAGTAAACATAAGCAAGTTGAAATCAAATACATTAAAAAATAAAATACAATACAAAATGTGACAATTCAAATGGATGCTTCACACGTTTTATCCTTCAATAGATTTGATAATAACCTAAAGACTAAGCCAACCAAAGAAAATGGACATCTAGTACTAAAGGCCATGTAAACTAATAAAATATAAAGGAAATATAAAACAACTTTTATTAATCCCTGTCTTAAACTGAAAGTTTTCAAACATTCAGTTTAATATGCTTGCTATGAGACAACTTATTTCAAACTTGATTTCTCAAAGTACAGACCCCAAGTAACTTTATGAGCTTCTCAAATAATGCCAACTTGAGGGTCTTGGTGAATATATCAGCAATCTAATCTTTGTTCGTGCAATAGATGAGATCAATTATGCCATCCTTCGTAAGGTCTCTTAAGAAGTGAACCTTCACATCAATATGATTAATTCTTCCAAGTAGAACATGATATTTTGAGAGTTTAATTGTTGAACTATTGTCACAATAAACTGGTATAGGTCCTTGTTGGTTGAAATGAAGCTCTACAAGAATTTTTCTCAACCATATAGCTTGACATGCACATGACGTTGTAGCTACAAACTCAACTTCGGTTGTAGATAAAATGACAATTGATTGTTTCTTTGAAGACTATAAAACTACTCCTGAACCCAGAATAAAAGAATATCCCGAAGTGCTTTTCCTATTATCTTTGGTTAGTTAGCATGTTGAACACTTCTTCAGGAGTTAATAGGTTCATCTTCCTATTTTTATATTTGTACCATTGGTGGAAGCTCTATATAATGGGCTTAGTAATTGTAAATCGAGTGTGTGGCAGAAGGTAAATAAATGAATGTTCAACTCCTTTAAAAATTTTCACTCCTCTATTTAGTTAATTTTGCTCTCTGCCATTTATTAACATTGGTATTAGAGCCCATTAAACTTCAGTGAGCAACTAAAATTGGAAAATAAAATCATTGATGTGATTGGAAAATTAAAATTGAAAAAAAATATATTTGAAGTATCCTAAAGAACTAGGAGCAACCTTCCAATGAAACGTTCCACCATGCAACAAAATGTCTATGCAAGCATGTAGCTATCGATGACTTTCACTTATCCTCCCGCTTTTTGAATTTGAGGATCTCAATTCCACGTACAATCAATCCCAAAAGTCATGAACGTTCGTTCCTCCCTAGAATTTTAGTTTGTTGATTGACCTTCTAATGGCTATAATCCTCACCAACACTGCCTCTATAATTAAGTTCACCATCATCTCCATGACCTACAACCCCATGCCCATCACCCACCATATGCTCATGATGCCTAGGGTTGAAAAGAGCAAATGGTGAAAAAAATGAAGTTCGACCCAACTAACATCTAGAGAGGAATGAATAGGTGTTTATGCAGAATTTAAATTTGTCAATTAACAAATGCAACAAGTCACAATTGTTAATTCATTCAGATGAATTCACATGTACACTATCCTATATTGAATTATCGCAATTTAATAAATTGCAAAAAAGTAATTGACACCAGAGAATTGTTGACAAAGAAAATCCCTCACATGATTAAAAACTCCGAGCTCAAGCAGTATGAATTCACTATAAACGAACCAATTTACAGTACTTTCAAACTCAACTAATTATAGTACTTTCTGACTTCCTGACTTAATTATCAAAGCCCTCCTTGCGTACTCCTGCACCAACTCTTAGTCTTCTGAATTCGTCTATCTTCTGTGGATTTATGAGAACCCTGCGTTCTCCAATAGCTGGAACTCCAGTCTCCTTCCCTATTTTCAATCATACAATCTTTCATAAAATAATATTGCACATTTTTTAACAAAAATATTAAAAAGTGTGGACTTCATAAAACATGAAGTTAAAATTAATTAGTAACTATGACTTAAATTTTTATCAATTGTTTTACCTAAACCAAATAGGGGCTAAATAACATGACATAATTAAAGAAATAAACTCATAAACAAAGTATCGATTTGATCATAGTTATATTCAAATGGCAATTAAAAAGCAAAGTAACAAAACCATCCCAAGTTCATAGCATCTTAGGCTACATTATTCTTCTCGGTTTGAGACAATTCCTCTTACGAATTGAGCATCGTATCTTTAACCAGTGTCTTGTAATACGTGCAATTTTTCACAATAAGTCAATGGCTTGAGTGGAGAGCTCAATATGAGCCTCAAGTGAAGGTGAAGTACCCTTCTCCTTGTTCCCTACTTAGAAATAGGGGTTGACAAAATTCACACATACGATTGAATTGAATGGAAACTAGTCGTTTCAATATTGGTTCTAAAGAAATAATTGTTTTTGATACTTTGTCATGAGAACCAGTTGATTCTGGTCCCGTTCCCGATGCTCATTGTAGAACCAAAACTTTTTTCAGTTTCATTTTCTTTCTTTAATTATAAAATCTTATTTAGGGTTTGTTTGAACCCCATTTTTTTTTAAAAGGATTTTGTACGGGATTTCTTTGAGAATATATTGTTAAAACGTAGAGAAAATATTTGGTTTATATGTAAAATTATTTTAGTGAGAGAATATGTGGTTAAAAATGAATTAACAGAAAAATGATTTTTCTTTTTAAAGAACGTGGTTCAAACTTGGGCTTAAAGAAGAGAAATTAACTTGATCCTAATTAACAGGGTTTTTGGTAGATTGTGATAGAAATTTTGAAATGTATGAATGAAAAATTGTGGGAACCTATGAAAGATATGATTAATATTGATTGTTTAACTTTGACTTAAATTAAAATTAAATTTTAATTCGAATCAAACAGTTTCTAAATAAAATGGTATAAGCAAGTTGAAGATTCCCTTTGACCTTCTTGAATCTTAGACTTCATCGGTTTCCCAAGAGAACTACACAACTTAGGTGGGATGTAAAATTACTAGAATAATGAAAGCAATTAAAAAGACACGCAATGCTTTTCGTGGGAGAATGTGATAGGGACGGGAGAGGTGGGCAGCTGTAACCTATATTTAGCAGTCAATACCGAATCAAACGCGCAGGGATTAGCTTTCCATTGTTTTACCTACGTTCATATTATAGCAGACACGTATTCTTGGACTATTAGTCTGATTAAGAAGTAATTATTGACCATTCAACCAACAGGTGTTTCCAGGTTATATATGCGTTGCAAGATTTTCAAATTGGACTAATGTCAAAAACAAACAAATTAAAATTCAAGTCAAAGTGAATTACCTTTCCATTTCAATCATACATTTAATCAACTTTTATCAAAATCTAAATATCAAACATGGGCTAAATAATCTAAATCAGCAATTAAAAGGCTAATGTTAAAACAAATATAAATTCTCATTTTTATGGAAAAATGCATTTTAGAATAGTAGATTGATGGAGAATGTGTGGTTGAAAAATAAGGAAATTTTTTTGATTTACGTGAAATATTATTTTAATAAAGAATGTGTGGTTGAAAAGAAAAGAGAGAAAAATGTATTTTCTTAAAAATGGGAATCAAACAAGCTGTAAATCTTTTAAAAATATTTTTCATGGAAAAGTTTCACATATGGGTTGTGAAAATGATTAAAACGTGGTATAAAGCTGGATTGAGGGCATGGTTTTTTCCGAGGGAGGTCTATATTTCTACTGCTATATTTCTGGTTGTTTTCTCTATTTTTCATCAAATTATCCTCAACTCTCCTTTCTATTTCTTTTACAATCTTCCCAAATATAAATTTGTTCAGCTGCACCAAAAGTAACAGTGACACACTAAAGCGTTATTTCCAAGGTTTTAAAAACTACTCAGGTTGCGAATCCTTCGAGGTATATTATACTACTGGGAATCTTCTTTCAACCCCCGATGGCTGCATATGCAGCTGTCCCAGTGCCAATGTTATCGCAATATGATGCAAATTTGATGGATTTCTGGGATCTGTTTACCGATGAATATGAACTTGCATGGCATCTGTCTAATGATTGCAACGAGTGTCACAATACAAGAGGCCAATGTACAAATAACATCAGGAATCATTTCGTATGTCAAAAAGGTACAACCAGTACACAATACTTGTGAGGTAAAATATTGTCAGCTTAAATATGTAATAACGTTAATCTTCTGAAATAGAACTCGAAAATTCAATACATATTTATCCGTTTTTTCATATTTGTCTTTTAGCATCATTGTCTATCATTGGTCATGTGATGTAAATTTAAATCAGAATTCAGATCATGTGGAGAGTTCAACGTCGCTCAGTTACATACTAATGGTTTTTTTTTGTTTTTTTAATTTTTTAATGTACAAGGTGCTATAACCGAAAAATCTTTTCTCTTACTAGATATTTCATGTTCATGGCTTATCAAAGATTTTAGGTGCAGAAGAGAGTATAATGAGAAAAATTAATTCCTTTCTTGTTTAATATGTTTGCTTGATCTAACATGTATTCTTACTTCAGCTGCTGCAGTCCCTATTAGAGCTTTCTGGAAGGGATTGGGGTTTGGAGGATCTTGCTGTCGACCAAGCATATAAACAGTAAATACAATTTGTAAGTTGTTAATTTATTTGTTGAATCTTCTGTCTCAATGTTATCAGACAGGTGTAGAACTAGAGTATAAGACAGTGAAAGTGCTCTCTAGTTTATATTATTGATAACTAGTACTAATTAAAAATTATCTACTAACTGGAATCTGCTTTCAAGTAATGTTCACTACCCTTTGTTACCTATAGAAAAAATATGCAGGAAGAGTTATTTTTTAGGTAATTTAGGTGTTGCGTGGCATTTACTCATTCATGCTTGATAATTTGTTTCTTCCAGGAGATCAGGGTCCGCATTCAGCCATTCACGAGTTTAATGTTTGGATTGTCGTCATATTGAGCTCGACAATGGAATAGCATGCCAATTTCCGCGGAAACAACTGCTTCTAACCCATGTATAAGTCAAAGGAAACGGAGTTTCCCCCATGAAGGATCTGGTAATGACCGTGTGTACTAATTAGAAGTCACATTTCCAGGCTCTTATGCTTATTGATACATTTTGAAAATGGACAGGTCGCCCATGTGGGTTGATCTGACCGAAGTAAAATAAAAGTGAGTTGGAGGGATTAATTATTCTTTGAATTGTGAAAAACTTCCCACCTCCCATAACCAACACATGCATACAATAACTTCCAAGATATGTAATTCACATTAGTGTGGAAGTTGAAATTGATCTCTATATCAAGTAAAACATGAAAATTCTTATATAAAAATGTTGAGAAATTGAAAAGGCAATATATAACATTTTTTGTGCAGTCAATCATCTTGAATATGACATTTGGATTGTGGCTAATGAACTCCTTCAAATTGATAGAGTTTTGATGCAACAAAGTAAGGCAAGTGATTCAACACATTTAATCTTGGGAAATTTTCACTTCAAGTAAGTTTCCATAACCTTAACAAGTAGAAACAAGCTTAATAAAGAATTACATTGCTCTCAGAGCCTTCTTATGTTGTTTCCTTGCATATTATCTCGCTGTAAATGGAGCTATAGTGATGAAATACTTGTATCTATTTTATGATAAATCTTAAAGCATCATTAATGGCATGTAGTGAAATATGTTCCCTATATGATTTAGATCATAAAAAATTTCAAAATTTTTGGTTTTATATTTTTTTGAGAAAAGTGATGAAATACTTGCATCTATTTTTACTATATTTTTCAAAATTTCCCTATATGCAACCAGAGACTGATGTGGGGGGGGGGGGGGGGGGGGCTGGGCTGGGCTGTAGCCCAGTCCCCCCCACAGTCCATTAAGGCAAAAAAAAAAAAAAAAAAAAAAAAAATTATGTAAAATATTTTTTTTTTTGTGTTAAATTTTTTTTTCACGTATTAGCCCGGTCAAAAATTTTGTAGTCCGGTCTCCGTTTCAATCCTGAATCCGTCCCTGTATGCAACACATTTAGTTAAAATTATAGAAAATTTAAATATACGCTGCTTTCTGTTCATTTATTTTCACGCAATAATATTAGTATTGTTAGAAATGTCTTCTTATAAGCCTTTCAAACATATAAAGAACTTAGAATTTGGACTTAAAAGGAGAAAGTTAGATCATTTAAAAGGGTAACTTTTTCTCTCAGCCTCTGTCCGTTATGTTTGGATACCAAACACTAGGATGTGTATAGTATTTTTAAAATTTTAATTTCTGACTACAAAGATGAACTCAAAAACGTCATAATAAATGAAAAAATGGAAAATAATATTTTCACCGTCGAATAGGCGATGCATGCACCGTACACGCCTCAGATACAAATGGGAAGCTATGTTTGTTATTTAAAAAAAAAAAAATTGCGTTAGCGCATAGGGGAGTGTGAAAGGTGCAATGCAATTTTAAAAATTACAGGTTGGTCCCTAAAATATTCTTGATTTTTCTATATAACAAAATTAATTTTCAAATAGTTACACTTGATTAAATTCTGAAATGTTTTTTATAAAGTCAAGAGTATTTATTAATTGCATAGTAGGAGTTAATTTTTTAGATGCTCTCGATGTTTGAAAATTGATTAATACTTTGAAAGTGTTTAAAATATCATATTTTTCTACGTTCATGAGTTGTGTAGGTCTTGATTAGGTTATGTGATCCGTTGTGACTTGTTTCCATTTTGTGCTTAATTAGATATAGCTAGATTTATGCACAATGTTTTAGCATCCTTAAAAGAAATCCCGGAAAAGTATGGGCTTTGGAACCTACTGAAAAGCTACATGCTTATCGGAACTATGAAATGAATTCGCAATGTAACCTGGTACAATACATAAAACATCTCGAAGCAATGCATCTGGAAGTGACGCATTTGGGATGTTATATATGTGAGGTGGAGAAAATACATCATCTAAAGAGAACACTTTCCATTCATTGGAATGATATTAAAATTGAAACTCCAGACAGGTCACTTACTCTAGCCTACAACTATTTAATTAGGATTTTGATAAGGAAATAGAAGAACAAAAACTAGAATATTAAGAAAATCCATCTATCTATATATAGTTAGTTGTAGTAGTATTCTAATAACTTAATCAAATTGTTGGTCAATATTAATGTAATGCTCTTCTCATCTCTAGTAATTGTTAAGAAGAGTTTAATGTGATCACATGTACATATTGACATCTTTTGATTAATTTATTTATTGTATTTTTATTACACATGATCAAAATGTCTATTTTACATTATACATTATACATGATTAATTATTTAATTTAATTTGAGTTTTAAGGTATGTAGAAATCATGTTACTCCACCTTGAACTTATGATTTTGCTGTGTGAAATTAATTTTTGTGATAATGAAATATAGGATAATAAACTGTGATTGGAAACTTAGTGAACTTTTGACTCATGCCTAATGTTAAATTATCATAAATCTTAATATGCATGAGTGCAAAATAATATTTGTGCATGAATGGACTTTAAATGTTTGCCTTTAAAACTTTGATAGACATGACATCGAAAAATATCATTCTAACCTTAATAATGGTGACATATTGAATGGCGATAACCATAATACTTGACATCATAAAACTTGGTATATAGGAAAAAACAAAAAGGTGTAGAGAGAATGAAATGAACAAGTTTAATTTATGTTCGTGAACACAGCTGGGGATTTTGTTTCTTATTTTCTTGGTACAATCAACTGAGGATCACGTCCTCTATTTAAATACAAGGAACTAAGATAGCAAAAAAAAAATACAAATTACATAAAATCCGGGTAGCATAAAATTTGAGATATGCTCAATCAATTTGCCGAGATTTCCTTTGCTGAGATTTCCTTAACTAGTCAGATTACCATTTTGGGTTGAGTTTATTGCCATTGATACTCCTTCATCCTTCAACGTCTCTCCACTATTGTAGCACGAATTGTGGGAGTTTCTAGCCTTATCACTCCTTTGAGTCCCACAATTGACGCTGAGATGCTGGGAATTATGCTGGGAATTCTTGCTGAGCTACTGGGTTGTGCCAATACCCTCCCTCAAATTGTGCTGGGGTTAGAGGCAGAGTTTGATTCAAAAGTTACAGAGTGCAACCTTTGGTAGTGGTTTGGTGAAAAGGTCTGCTACCCTTTGTAGTGGGGATGTGTTGAGTAATAAGGAGTCCAAGTGCAACTCGTTTGCGCACAAAATGGTAATCTAACTCAATGTGTTTGCTATGAGCATGGAACACCGGATTGACTGTCATGTGAAGAGCACTTGTGTTATCGCAGTAGAGAGTTGGTGTAGATGGCAATAAAATTTGAATATCCTTAAGGATGAATGACATCCATGTGAGTTCAGCTGTTGTATTCGCCATGGCTCGATATTCTGCTTTGGTGCTCGACCGAGAGATTGTTTGCTATTTTTAGGCACACCAGGAGATGAGATTTCCACCGAGAAACGTACAGTATCCAGTGGTGGAGACACCCTGCCCAATCTGAATCAGAGAAAACACAAAGATCAAGTATTTTATTGGAAGTAAAATGCAAAACTATGTCATTTGTGCCTTTGACACATCTTAGGATCCTTCGAACCATTTTCAAATGTACGACAATGGGAGCATGCATGATTTGTGATACATAATTCACACTGTATGTAAGATCTGGTCTCGTGAGAGTTAGGTATTGTAAAGCACCAAGAAGTCCTCTAAAATAACTCGGATCTTCAAGCAAGATGTTATTAGATGAGGTCTTGGTTTTGGCTTCAAGAGGTGTGCTCATAGGCTTGCAATCGACCATGTTGGCTCTCTCAAGGATGGTAAGAGCATAGTGAGATTGGGACATGTGAAGACCATCAGAAGTGTATGTCAAGGAAGTGATGAATTTGGCCCAAATCCTTCATCGCGAATTCAGAGCTCAAGAGTTGAATGAAGGTTGATACTAGAGCTGTGGAGGAACCTGTGAGGAGTATATCATCTACGTAAAGAAGGAGGATTAGTGTGACAAATAAATAAAGATGGATCGGCTAGGCTACTAAAAAATTCATTTTTAAGAAGAAAAGCACTAAACGATCAAACCAAGCACGAGGTGCTTGTTTGAGATCATAGAGAACCTTTTGAAGCTTGCACACATGTTTTGGATGTTCGTGATTAACCATTCCTGGAGGTTGTTCCATGTATATGTCTTCTGAAGTTAAACCATGAAGGAATGCATTTTTTACGTGAAGTTGACCTATGGGATTTCTTAAAAAATTGCAACCCCATGGACATACCTATATCAAAAGGTGAGACTCTAAGTCTTGACATGTGCCCTAAGACTCTTAAGGAAAAATGAAGAAGAAATGGCCAGAGTGTCATGCTCCAGAGCGATTGGGAGCTTGATGTATGCTCTATGTATTTGTCCCTACATTTCTTATACCATTGGTCTAGTCAGTAGGTATCAATCTAATCTTGTAAGAGAACATTGGAAACTGTTGAGAGGATATTGAGATACTGAATGGTACTGCTAGCTATTCCATGTGTTATCAAGGAAATTATTTGTGGTTAAAATGATACACAGATTCTATTTGGTTGGAGACCAAGAAGTGCGCAAATCAATTTCGAGATATGTATTCTTACTTTATAATGGCCTCATCTCTTCAAGTAGTAAAGAATAGACATACATTTCCTTGTCTACAATGGAAAAAAAATATTGTGGCATATGCTTGAGTAGTACAAGAAGCTTTGGTTAAGGAGATTATTTCAGCACCTAATTTTTTTTTAACATTGATATAGGACCTACATTTATTTATTGTGATAGTCAAGTCAAGCTGGTATGAAATATACAAAGGATCCCAAGTATTATAGTATAACCAAACACATTGATACAAAATGTAATTTTGTACGACACATCATAGTAAAAAAAGAAGTTACTTTGCAATACATTTCAACGCATCACATGGTAATTGATTCGCTTACTAAACCGATACCTAGAGATGTATTTATGACACATGTTAAATCTTTAGGATTATGTAGAATTTAGTAATTTACCTTGTAAAATCTTGAATATCCATCAATGAACAAATCTTTTTGAGCTCATTCTTTATTTTAATTAGTTATGAGTAATTTGAATGCACACATAGAAATAATGTCGAACATGTAAGGATTTGCTTACTCACACGAGCAATCACCTCAAATATTTTGAAATGTGCTGAGATGACATAAAATAATTATATTGTGTATATGATCCAATCACCTTGATAAAGAATCAAGATGAGATTATTATAAGTAATTGAAATTGATTCCTCGGTCCACAAGACTTATTTAAGCTGCTAATTAAGTTCTAGATTAAGATTGCTTAGAGGAATAAATATAAGGAGCACTCAAGTTAAACAACGAGGAATGCTTGAACTAAGATCTCTGCGATGTATTTAATTTATAGAACAAGACATACGTCCTAAGAAAATGGAGAAGAAACTATACACCAATGGAAAATGAAATAGATCTTTGTTTCTTCATTGTGTGAGTCCCTGAGGTATATATAACCTTATTTAATATACCGTCTTTGACTTTTAATTGTTTCTCAAGACTTTATTATAGTTTTTCTACTTTAGCATATTGCCAATGATCATGAATGATTTGGTCTAATGGGATATGTCTTGGAAAGCAACTATTTTAAGGTTTAGAGATTCGAGTAGCAAAGGAAGGATTATTCTATCTAACACACTTGTATTCACCGGCTGGATAATTGTGTTAACTAATTGATGTTTTTGACACAAGTATGAATGCAACATTTGGTGTATAGTTTAAATATGTTCTTGATTTATTGAGGAATCAGAAATAGTACTTGAATTAGATGTTAGAGAATAAGTCTATGGTATTATGAGAAATATGATTTCTCTTATAGAGATGTTATACATCCTTAATAGGTGTATAGCATTGAATACTCTAAATTACTCACGGGCCACACGATCCATTCAGTATGAAGCAAGTGAGCTAAATGTTTGAATAGATCTAATTGATGATTGATGATTTCAGGAGATGTTGGAAATAGACGGTTCACCTATGTTGATCAGACCCAAGTAAAATAAAGTGGATTTGGAGGGATTAGTTATTCTTTGAAAATTGAATGACTTCCACTACTCATAACCAACACATGTATACAATAAATTCCAAGATATGTAATCCTCTGGAAGTTGAAATCTATATCCCTCTATCAAGAAAAACAGGAAAATTCGTAAGTAAAAATGGTACATATCACATTTTGGGGGGCATTCAATCATCTTGGAAAAGGCATTTAGGTTGTGGATAAGGAGCTCCTTCAATTTATAGAGTTTTGTGCCAATGAGATCAAGCAAAGTAAGGCATTTAATCTTGAGAAATTTTCACTTCAAGTAAGTTTCTACAACATTGACAAGTAGAAGCGTGCTTAGTAAAGATTTACAATACTTCAATGGATAAGTGCTACTAGGTATGGACAATTCAACGAATTGCTGTTTAGTTCTTGGTCAATGTCGTTTCAAGACTTTCTAAGTCATCTAATTTTACAAAAAGGATCATTCAAATTAGTGATAAAAAATTGCAGATATGAAAAAGTGAGCAGTATGAATCTTCATTTTTTTTCTCACTCTTTCTGCTTCTCCAAACATTCATCATATTTGTCACTTTAAACAACTCTTGGTGAAAATTTCCGAATCTTCCAACTTGTTTAGCCTTCATGATGTAAAAGTAAAAGGGAGCTCCACAGGGATTATTCTCTCTCTCTCTCTCTCTCTCTCTCTCTCTCTCTCTCTCTCTCTCTCTCTCTCATTGACCTAATCTTTTCTGATTGCAAAGGCCGAATGTAGTTTTAGTGTTGAAATCTTTGTCGTTTGCAGTTCCTTCCTTGTTAAGAATGGTGCCCAAAACCTTACCCCGATTTTTAAGTACAACAATATTTTCCTCTTACATAAATAAATGTGATTTATTCTACAATATTAATATAGAATAATTACAAATTCTTCCTTTTCGGTTTGTTAGGAATTATTGTTTTCGATTCTCAGATCAAGGGTTCCCTTCCCACATTCCCATTTAGAGATAGGAGTTGGCACAAGTTGGATTAGGGAACAATCTGACCATCGAACCAACTTTTCGGGTTCAATTTTGACCCAAATTGGACCACAATCGCCCACATCATAAACTACAGTATCAAACTTGCCATCATCTCCTCTATAACCACCGCTACCATGATTCGATTCGCCATAAATGACCACCATAGCATCAAGTATGGGAAAATAAATATTAAGAAAAATATAAAAGTAGTAACGATATTCTAATATTCAATAGTTAAATAGCACGGAATAATTAAATACAAAGAGCCAGAATCTTAAAAGGGTTCAGCCCAACCTGCGGACTCCACTTCAGTGTAGATTAGCCCCTTATTCCTATGAGGATTAAATCAAGTGAAACCAACTTAAGATAATGTGGAAACATCCCTAGAAAATAGGTAATACTGTTAACTTCCAATAAATGGGCTTAGTAATTGTAAATCGAGTGTGTGGCAGAAGGTAAATAAATGAATGTTCAACTCCTTTAAAAATTTTCACTCCTCTATTTAGTTAATTTTGCTCTCTGCCATTTATTAACATTGGTATTAGAGCCCATTAAACTTCAGTGAGCAACTAAAATTGGAAAATAAAATCATTGATGTGATTGGAAAATTAAAATTGAAAAAAAAAATATTTGAAGTATCCTAAAGAACTAGGAGCAACCTTCCAATGAAACGTTCCACCATGCAACAAAATGTCTATGCAAGCATGTAGCTATTGATGACTTTCACTTATCCTCCCGCTTTTTGAATTCGAGGATCTCAATTCCACGTACAATCAATCCCAAAAGTCATGAACGTTCGTTCCTCCCTAGAATTTTAGTTTGTTGATTGACCTTCTAATGGCTATAATCCTCACCAACACTGCCTCTATAATTAAGTTCACCATCATCTCCATGCCCATCACCCACCATATGCTCATGATGCCTAGGGTTGAAATGAGCGAATGATGAAAAAAATGAAGTTCGACCCAGCTAACATCTAGAGAGGAATGAATAGGTGTTCATGCAGAATTTAAATTTGTCAATTAACAAATGCAAGAAGTCACAATTGTTAATTCATTCAGATGAATTCACATGTACACTATCCTATATTGAATTATCGCAATTTAATAAATTGCAAAAAAGTAATTGACACCAGAGAATTGTTGACAGAGAAAATCCCTCACATGATTAAAAACTCCGAGCTCAAGCACTATGAATTCACTATAAACGAACCAATTTACAGTACTTCCAAACTCAACTAACTATAGTACTTTCTGACTTCCAGACTTAATTATCAAAGCCCTCCTTGCGTACTCCTGCACCAACTCTTGACCTTCTGAATTCGTCTATCTTCTGTGGATTTATGAGAACCCTGCGTTCTCCAATAGCTGGAACTCCGGTCTCCTTCCCTATTTTCAATCATACAATCTTTCATAAAATAATATTACACATTTTTTAACAAAAATATTAAAAAATGTGGACTTCATAAACATGAAGTTAAAATTAATTAGTAACTATGACTTAAATTTTTATCAATTGTTTTACCTAAACCAAATAGGGGCTAAATAACATGACATAATTAAAGAAATAAACTCATAAACAAAGTATCGATTTGATCATAGTTATGTTCAAATGGCAATTAAAAAGCAAAGTAACAAAACCATTCCAAGTTCATAGCATCTTAGGCTACATTATTCTTCTCGGTTTGAGACAATTCCTCTTACGAATTGAGCATCGTATCTTTAACCAGTGTCTTGTAATACATGCAATTTTCACAATAAGTCAATGGCTTGAGTGGAGAGCTCAATATGAGCCTCAAGTGAAGGTGAAGTACCCTTCTCCTTGTTCCCTACTTAGAAATAGGGGTTGACAAAATTCACACATACGATTGAATTGAATGGAAACTAGTCGTTTCAATATTGGTTCTAAAGAAATAATTGTTTTTGATACTTTGTCATGAGAACCAGTCGATTCTGGTCCCGTTCCCGATGCTCATTGTAGAACCAAAACTTTTTTCAGTTTCATTTTCTTTCTTTAATTATAAAATCTTATTTAGGGTTTGTTTGAACCCCATTTTTTTTAAAAGGATTTTGTGCGTGATTTCTTTGAGAATATATTGTTAAAACGTAGAGAAAATTTTTGGTTTATATGTAAAATTATTTTAGTGAGAGAATATGTGGTTAAAAATGAATTAACAGAAAAATGATTTTTCTTTTTAAAGAATGTGGTTCAAACTTGGGCTTAAAGAAGAGAAATTAACTTGATCCTAATTAACAGGGTGTTTGGTAGATTGTAATAGAAATTTTGAAATGTGTGATTGAAAAATTGTGAGAACCTATGAAAGATATGATTAATATTGATTGTTTAACTTTGACTTAAATTAAAATTAAATTTTAATTCGAACCAAACAGTTTCTAAATAAAATGGTATAAGCAAGTTGAAGATTCCCTTTGACCTTCTTGAATCTTAGACTTCACCGGTTTCCCAAGAGAACTACACAACTTAGGTGGGATGTAAAATTACTAGAATAATGAAAGCAATTAAAAAGACACGCAATGCTTTTCGTGGGAGAATGTGATAGGGACGGGAGAGGTGGGCAGCTGTAACCTATATTTAGCAGTCAATACCGAATCAAACGCGCAAGGATTACTTTCCATTGTTTTACTTATGTTCATATTATAGCAGACACGTATTCTTGGACTATTAGTCTGATTAAGAAGTAATTATTGACCATTCAACCAACAGGTGTTTCCAGGTTATACATGCGTTGCAAGATTTTCAAATTGGACTAATGTCAAAAACAAACAAATTAAAATTCAAGTCAAAGTGAATTACATAGGACCCATAACTTTCAATCATACATTTAATAATTTTTTATCAAAATCTAAATATCAAACATATGGGTGGAAAAGTAATTTAAATCAGCAATTAAAAGGCTAATGTTAAAACAAATATACATTATAAATCTTTTAAAATATTTTTCATGGAAAAGTTTCACATATGGGTTGTGAAAATGATTAAAACGTGGTATAAAGCTGGATTGAGGGCATGGTTTTTTTCCGAGGGAGGTCTATATTTCTACTGCTATATTTCTGGTTGTTTTCTCTATTTTTCATCAAATTATCCTCGACTCTCCTTTCTATTTCTTTTACAATCTTCCCAAATATAAATTTGTTCAGCTGCACCAAAAGTAACAGTGACACACTAAAGCGTTATTTCCAAGGTTTTAAAAACTACTCAGGTTGCGAATCCTTCGAGGTATATAAATATTATACTACTGGGAATCTTCTTTCAACCTCCGATGGCAGCATGTGCAGCTGTCCCAGTGCCAATGTTATCGCAATATGATGCAAATTTGATGGATTTCTGGGATCTGTTTACCGATGAATATGAACTTGCATGGCATCTGTCTAATGATTGCAACGAGTGTCACAATACAAGAGGCCAATGTACAAATAACATCAGGAATCATTTCGTATGTCAAAAAGGTACAACCAGTACACAATACTTGTGAGGTAAAATATTGTCAGCTTAAATATGTAATAACGTTAATCTTCTGAAATAGAACTCGAAAATTCAATACATATTTATCCGTTTTTTCATATTTGTCTTTTAGCATCATTGTCTATCATTGGTCATGTGATGTAAATTTAAATCAGAATTCAGATCATGTGGAGAGTTCAACGTCGCTCAGTTACATACTAATGGTTTTTTTTTTTTTTTTTTTTTTTTTTTTTTTTAATGTACAAGGTGCTATAACCGAAAAATCTTTTCTCTTACTAGATATTACATGTTCATGGCTTATCAAAGATTCTAGGTGCAGAAGAGAGTATAATGAGAAAAATGAATTCCTTTCTTGTTTAATATGTTTGCTTGATCTAACATGTATTCTTACTTCAGCTGCTGCAGTCCCTATTAGAGCTTTCTTGAAGGGATTGGTGTTTGGAGGATCTTGCTGTCGACCAAGCATATAAACAGTAAATACAATTTGTAAGTTGTTAATTTATTTGTTGAATCTTCTGTCTCAATGTTATCAGACAGGTGTAGAACTAGAGTATAAGACAGTGAAAGTGCTCTCTAGTTTATATTATTGATAACTAGTACTAATTAAAAATTATCTACTAACTGGAATCTGCTTTCAAGTAATGTTCACTACCCTTTGTTACCTATAGAAAAAATATGCAGGAAGAGTTATTTTTTAGGTAATTTAGGTGTTGCGTGGCATTTACTCATTCATGCTTGATAATTTGTTTCTTCCAGGAGATCAGGGTCCGCATTCAGCCATTCACGAGTTTAATGTTTGGATTATCGTCATATTGAGCTCGACAATGGAATAGCATGCCAATTTCTGGGGAAACAACTGCTTCTAACCCATGTATAAGTCAAAGGAAACGGAGTTTCCCCTATGAAGGATCTGGTAATGACCGTGTGTACTGATTAGAAGTCACATTTCCAGGCTCTTATGCTTATTGATACTTTTTGAAAATGGACAGGTCGCCCATGTGGGTTGATCTGACCGAAGTAAAATAAAAGTGAGTTGGAGGGATTAATTATTCTTTGAATTGTGAAAAACTTCCCACCTCCCATAACCAACACATGAATACAATAACTTCCAAGATATGTAATTCACATTAGTGTGGAAGTTGAAATTGATCTCTATATCAAGTAAAACATGAAAATTCTTATATAAAAATGTTGAAAAATTGAAAAGGTAATATATAACATTTTTTGTGCATTCAATCATCTTGAATATGACATTTGGATTGTGGCTAATGAACTCCTTCAAATTGATAGAGTTTTGATGCAACGAGATCAAGCAAAGTAAGGCAAGTGATTCAACACATTTAATCTTGGGAAATTTTCACTTCAAGTAAGTTTCTATAACCTTAACAAGTAGAAACAAGCTTAATCAAGAATTACATTGCTCTCAGAGCCTTCTTATGTTGTTTCCTTGCATATTATCTCGCTGTAAATGGAGTTATAGTGATGAAATACTTGTATCTATTTTATGATAAATCTTAAAGCATCATTAATGGCATGAAGTGAAATATGCAACATAAATTCACGAAATTTTTACTGCATGTTCCCTATTTACTGCATGTTCCCTATATGATTTAGATCATAAAAATTTTAAAAATTTTTGGTTTTATATTTTTTGAGAAAAGTGATGAAATACTCGTATCTATTTTTACTGTATTTTTCAAAATTTCCCTATATGCAACACATTTAGTTAAAATTATAGAAAATTTAAATATATGCTGCTTTCTGTTCATTTATCTTCATGCAATAATATTAGTATTGTTAGAAATGTCTTCTTATAAGCCTTTCAAACATATAAAGAACTTATAATTTGGACTTAAAAGGAGAAAGTTAGATCATTTAAAAGGGTAACTTTTTCTCTCAGCCTCTGTCCGTTATGTTTGGATACCAAACACTAGGATGTGTATAGTATTTTTAAAATTTTAATTTCTGACTACAGAGATAAACTCAAAAACGTCATAATAAATGAAAAAATAGAAAATAATATTTTCACCGTCGAATAGGCGATGCATGCACCGTACACGCCTCAGATCCAAGTGGGAAGCTCTGTTTGTTATTTAAAAAAAAAAAAAAAATTTGCGTTAGCGCATAGGGGGGTGTGAAAGGCGCAATGCAATTTTAAAAATTACAGGTTGGTCCCTAAAATATTCTTGATTTTTCTATATAACTAAATTAATTTTCAAATAGTTACACTTGATTAAATTCTGAAATGTTTTTTATAAAGTCTAGAGTATTTATTAATTGCATAGTAGGAGTTAATTTTTTAGATGCTCTCGATGTTTGAAAATTGATTAATACTTTAAAAGTGTTTAAAATATCATATTTTTCTACGTTCATAAGTGGTGTAGGTCTTGATTAGGTTATGTGATCCATTGTGACTTGTTTCCATTTTGTGCTTAATTAGATATAGCTAGATTTATGCACAATGTTTCAACATCCTTAAAGGAAAGCCCGGAAAAGTATGGGCTTTGGAACCTACTGAAAAGCTACATGCTTATCGGAACTATGAAATGAATTCGCAATGTAACATGGTACAATACATAAAACATCTCGAAGCAATGCATCTAGAAGTGACGCATTTGGGATATTATATATGTGAGGTGGAGAAAATATATCATCTAAAGAGAACACTTTCCATTCATTGGAATGATATTAAAATTGAAACTCCAGACAGGTCACTTACTCTAGCCTACAACTATTTAATTAGGATTTTGATAAGGAAATAGAAGAACAAAAACTAGAATATTAAGAAAATCCATCTATCTATCTATAGTTAGTTGTAGTAGTATTCTAGTAACTTAATCAAATTGTTGATCAATATTAATGTAATGCTCTTCTCATCTCTAGTAATTGTTTAGAAGAGTTTAATGTGATCACATGTACATATTGACATCTTTTGATTAATTTATTTATTGTATTTTTATTACACATGATCGAAATGTCTATTTTACATTATACATGATTAATTATTTAATTTAATTTGAGTTTTAAGGTATGTAGAAATCATGTTACTACACCTTGAACTTATGATATCATCTACGTAAAGGAGGATTAGTGTTCCAGGATTAGAGTGACAAATAAATAAAGATGGGTCGGCTAGGCCACAAAAAAATTCATTGTTAAGAAGAAAAGCACTAAACCGATCAAACCAAGCACGAGGTGCTTGTTTGAGACCATAGAGAACCTTTTGAAGCTTGCACACATGTTTTGGATGTTCGTGATCAGCCATTCTTGGAGGTTGTTCCTGTTGGGAATTTACTTAAACATGCACAGCGAAAATATAACAATTTTCAATTCCCACCAAGAATCTGCTTTGCGTTTAGATAGAAATTGTGATATAGATTTTACCTTTTGTGAAATCTGCAAACTCTTTTGCTATTCCTTCTGCTTCAACAATCTTGATCTGCCTCCCACAGCTGTCCAATTGTCCAGCCTCCAATAGTATCCACACAAAGAACAATGTAGAGAGAAAATCAGAATTTTATTTCTTGTGCTAGCAAGTAGAATTATGAAAATCTCTACAACTTCAAAACCCTAACAACTTATATATATAAGCCCAAACGAGCTTGGCTCGTCCCTTAAAGTTAACCCGATCCAATATTTAATTAATTCAATTAATTAAATCCGGTCCATGAATTAATTAATCTTATTAATTAATTCGGGCATATTAATAAGTAACCCAATCAATTAATTATCCAACGATTGTCAATTAATTAATTGATAACTCTCAATCTTCCAATTCTCATTTTGTGTGTGACCCATTAGGTTCCCAATCACGATGCCTAACGATGTGAATTATTATTTTGATATAATCAAAATCGATAAACCAAAACACTCTTTTGATTTAATACTAATTCACATCCGTCGTCCCAGATTGACATCTAACAATGTGTCAATGCAATATATGCGATGAGAAATGTCACGTGGTATGATAAAACCAAACTTGTTCATTTATCGTGAAATTATAATCCCTTCGTCAATATGATCCGATCAATTACGAGATATGGATATGTATCAATCTCGATTATCGATCATATCTTTCATTCCACTATTAAGTCAATGTAAGTCGAAAACTCCTTTTCGACTTATGTGTACACCTTGGCCAAGGATTTCATTATCAACTTAAATGGATGAAATGTAGATCACAAACTCTTACTATCTAAGAGTGACGAATCCTCTATTGATCATTCACAACCTTCATATGATTCTTGACATACCCGAACGACGCCGTATTAGCGGCCCTTGACAGAGCAACTTCCAGCATCACCAAAGTATGACTGTCCCCATATAAGATACTATGATGACCTCAAGTCGAAGGATTAATTC
The DNA here is from genome assembly GCA_019395295.1 of Osmanthus fragrans. Classification (NCBI taxonomy): domain Eukaryota; kingdom Viridiplantae; phylum Streptophyta; class Magnoliopsida; order Lamiales; family Oleaceae; genus Osmanthus; species Osmanthus fragrans. The sequence continues at coordinate 17,590,206 of CM033361.1, read as the reverse complement.
CACTACCGAACATTAGAGATTAACCACTGACATTTAAATAGCTATCCATGTGGAATCTCCCAGCGGGTCTCCAACGTTTTGTTTTATAACAAAACATTCACGTGTTCATTTAAGTGTCACTATATTTTAGCTTGTGAGATGAGTTACTTACTTCATAAGTAAAAAAGGACACACGTGATGGTCTATCCGTAATAACGATATCCGTATCTCGTTCTTACTTACGACCATGGATTATTTAAGATTCAATCAAACGTAATTTGTATCTCACAATTACAACTCCTTGTGATTAACAAACTACTGAAACTTGAATCTACGGACTCTATTATTTTATATCATTCATTAGAATATCAATTTAAATAAACAATAAATCTTGCCAAAATAAATGCATTAAACATATTAAAGGTGTTTACAACCTAAATCGGTTGGACTTAGGGCATAACACTTACAAACTCCCACTTGCACTAGATCCAATTACTCATGTATCTAATACCATAAGTCTCTACATGACGATCATGCTTATGCTGTGACAATGACTTTGTCAATGGATCTGCAATGTTATCATCCGTGGGAACTCGCTCTAACTTCACGTCATTTCTTTGTATAATCTTCCTGATGAGATGATATCGTTTTAGCACATGTTTGGATCGTTGATGAGACCTCGGTTCCTTTGCTTGCGCGAAGGCTCCATTGTTATCACAATACAAAGGTATGGGATCAACAATGTTAGGAACAACTCCCAGTTCATTAACGAACTTCTTGATCCAGACAGCTTCCTTCGTTGCTTCAGAAGCAGCAATGTACTCGGCTTCCGTTGTTGAATCAGCGATTGTCTCTTGTTTGGAACTTTTCCAACTAACCGCTCCGTTGTTGAGAGTAAACATATATCCAGATTGAGATTTGCTATCATCCTTGTCAGTTTGGAAGCTAGCATCAGTATATCCATGAACCTTCAGTTCATCTCCTCCATATATAAAGAACACATCTTTAGTTCTTCTTAAGTACTTAAGAATGTTCTTAACTGCTATCCAATGTTTCTCACCAGGGTTTGCATGAAACCTGCTCGTAACACTTAGAGCGTATGAAACATCTGGTCTCGTACATAGCATCGCATACATGATAGATCCTATCGCTGAGCCATAGGGAATCTTATCCATGCGACTCCTTTCATCATGTGTTTTAGGACACATATCTTTTGAGAGATAAATCTCATGTGACATGGGACACAACCCCCTTTTGGACTTTTCCATGTTAAATCTTCTTAAGATTTTATATATGTACGAAGATTGGGATAAGCCAAGCAATCTTTTAGATCTATCTCTATAGATCTTAATTCTCAAGATATATACTGCTTCTCCCATATCTTTCATGGAGAAATTCTTTGACAACCACAATTTTACTGATTGAAGCATTGGGAAGTCGTTTTCCATTAATAATATGTCATCTATATATAGTTTAAGGAATACGACAGCACTCCCACTTATCTTCTTATAAACACAAGGTTCATCTTCATTTTTGATAAAATCAAACTCTTTGATTGTCTCATCAAAACGAAGATTCCAGCTCCTAGAGGCTTGCTTCAACCCATAAATGGATCGATTAAGCTTACATACATTGTTGGCTTCTTTGGACTCAAAACATTCAGGTTGTGTCATGTACACTTCTTCTTGTAGGTTTCCATTAAGGAAAGCGATTTTGACATCCATTTTCCATATCTCATAATCGTGGTATGCAGCAATTGCAAGCAAAATCCGAATGGATTTCAGCATGGCTACAGGAGAAAAAGTTTCATCAAAGTCAACACCTTGTCTTTGTGTGTAACCTTTCGCTACTAGCGTTGCTTTGTATGTATGGATATTCCCATCCACGTCGATCTTTTTCTTGTAAACTCATTTACAACCTATGTGTTTTATCCCATCAGGAGGGTCGACCAAGGTCCAAACCTTGTTTTCATACATTGAGTTCATTTCGGACTACATGGCCTCTTTCCATCTCTTTGAGTCAACATTTGACTTTGCTTCTGCGCAATTAGTAGGCTCATCATCCTCGATTAACAATACTTGATTAGTAATCGTGAATTCGTACCTTTTGGAAGGTCGAATGGTCCTACTTGATTTACGCTGAGCCGGAGTGTCCTCGGGTATCTCTATATCCTGATTAGGAGTCAATCCTTCAGCAGGTGTGGGATCAGACTCAGGGTTATCTAATCGGTCAACAACATCTGTAGATTCATGAACTTCTTCAAGTTCTAACTTTCTCCCACTGCCATCTCCTAGAATAAACTCTTTCTCTAGGAATATGGCATGTCTTGAGACGAACACCTTCTTCTTAACGGGATTGTAGAACTGGTATCCAATTGTTTCTTTTGGATACCCCACAAATATGCATTTATCGGACTTAGTTTCAAACTTATCCAATTCAGTACGCTTCACATAAGCGTCACAACCTCATATATTTCATATGAGATAAGTTGGGTCTTTTTCCCTTCCATAACTCGTACGGAGTTTTGTCGACTGATTTAGATGGGACACGATTTAGTATGTATCACGCAGTAATTAGTGCATGACCCCAAAACAATTTTGGGAGGTTTGCATGGCTAATCATTGACCGCACCATATCTAATAGTGTGCGGTTCCTCCGTTCAGATACACCATTATGTTGCGGTGTATATGGTGGAGTCCACTGCGAGAGAATCTCATTCTCTTTTAGATAATCTAAAAATTCTCCTTTCAGATTTCTCCACCTCGATCTGATCTTAGTGTGAGAATATTTTTACACGTTTGTTTCTCTACTTCAAGTTTGAATTCCTTGAACTTTTCAAGTGCTTCATGCTTGAACATCATCAAATACACATAACCATATCTAGAATGATCATCAGTAAATGTGATGAAGTAAGAGAAATCACCTCTAGCAGTTATTGACATGGGTCCACATATATCGGTAGGTATTAGACCCAGCAATTGTGCAGCTCTTTCTCCCTTTCCAGTAAAAGGAAATTTGGTCATCTTGCCTAATAGCCACGATTCGCACATGTCAAATGATTCAAAATCAGTTGACCCCAAGAATCCATCTTTATGTAACTTGGAAATGCGTTTCTCATTGATGTGACCTAGTCTACAATGCCAGAGATAAGTATTATTTAGATTATCACATTTATGTCTTTTATTTTCTAAACTCATAATAGACAATTCAGTATCAAGAATATAAATGTCATTTTGTAATATGCCACAACCATAAAAGATCTCATCTTTATAAAACGAACAACGATTGTTCTTAACAATAATTGAAAAATCATTCATGTCTAAACATGAAATAGAAATAATGTTTAGTAATGACAGGAACAAAATAACAATTTTCTAATTCTAATACTAAACCCGAAAGGAATGGTAAGAAGTATGTCCCTACAGCTAATGCAGCAACTCTTGATCCATTTCCCACACGCAGGTCAACTTCTCTTTTCTGCAGTGGTCTACTTTTCTTTAGTCCCTGCATATTTATGCAAATATGAGATTCACATCCGGTATCTAATACCCTAGAAGCTAATGAAGTAGACATATTAACCTCGATAACAAAATTACTTGAAGTAGAAGTTTCAGAAGATTTCTTTGCCTTCAAGCTTGCGAGGTAAGCCTTGCAGTTCCTCTTCCAATGACCTTTCACTCCACAGTGATAGCACGGGTCATCAGACTTGGTATTGTCCTTGTTTGCTTTAACTGTTTTGATAGTACCCTTAGCTTTCTTGGATGTTTTCTTAAAACTTCCTTTAGTCTTCCTCTTAGTGCCCTTAGAGGATTGAATGGCTAACACATGCCCAGTATTCGCTTTGACATTGAGCTGAGCAGTTTTAAGCATATTAAGCAACTCAGGGAGTGTGCATTCGATCTTATTCATATTAAAGTTCATGATGAACTGTGAATAACTATTTGACAGAGATTGTAGAACTAAGTCAACACTTAGCTCGTGGTCCATTATGAAACCCAATTGACCCAATTTTTCAATAAAGCCAATCATCTTCAGCACATGAGCACTGACTAAAGATCCCTCTGCCATTTTGCACCGGTACAGTTGCTTGGAAGTATCATATCTTTCCACACATGATTGTTCATCATACAACTCATTGAGACGAAAAATCATAGTGTAAGCATCCATACCCTCATGTTGCTTTTGCAACTCAAGTGACATGGCTGCAAGCATCACACATGCTGCAGTATTATCGTCATCACTGTATTTGTTGTAAGCAGTCACCTCTTCCTCAGTAGAGTTTTCAGTAGGTACCCATAGAAAGGGCTGCTCAAGGACATACCCAATTTTCTCATGCCTGAGAACAATTCTCAAATTACGGTGCCACTCGAGAAAATTTGGTCTGGTCAGTTTGTTGGCATCAAGTATGCCCCTCAAATTCATATGATTATTCATGATTTAAAAACTGTAAATGACGAAAAGTAAAGAATTAATATGTATTAAAATGCATTGCACAAATTTAATATGGACTTCAATTAAATGTGCTCCCACTGTTTAAAATAAATTTATGACCCTCATACATAAATTATTAGAATCAACATTTGATTCTCAGTGGGCTGGGATCCCATCTGTTATGTCAAAACCTTGCGTGTACCCAACAAATCTTAATAAAACAGGTAGATATTATTATCAATTGTATCTCTATACAACTCCTTGTCTTCACACATCTTATGTGTTAGCCTAACATGCCTCTAAATTTTATCTCATTGAGTGTACTCAACAAAAGATAAATTTTAGTTAAGTCAAACCCATCATTCAGAAACATCGAATATTTCATAGTGTCAAACATATCCCTAATAGACCAGCCTTGAGTGTACTCAAAAGTTGAGACGATTTAGGACTCTCATTTTCACTATAATAATGGAAGGCTAATTATAAAACAACTTAATATTTTAGTGAGGGGTTTATCATGCATAGGTCTCATCAATATAATAATTATATATATATATATATATATATATATATATATATATATATATATATATTTATAATTATGCATCAAACATGCAAATAAACATACATATAATAGTGTGGACGATTATGGACTAATTCTATCTAGTCTTCCTGAGCTAAAAGGAAGACTAGTCGGTCAATTCCTATGGGGTATTGCATTGAATCATTATAAATGCACCATCTCCATGGTATCATCCTCTTCTTGTCTCTTCAATTAGACCAGAACTAACTTGTATCCTATACTAGTTGGCACGCAGGCCTAAATGAAATTGGACTTGCAGACCTATATATATAATAATAGTAACGGACTCGCAGGTCCAAAATAATTAAGAGCTCGCATGCCCATAATAAAAACAATATTAACAGGCATGCAGGCCCAAAATAATTTAAGAGCTCGCAGACCCATAATAATAATAATATTAACAGACACGCATGCCCAAAACAATTTAAGAGCTCGCAGGCCCATAAAACAACAAGAATTAAACCATTCATTCTACACATCCACATGGTCGAGTCCATAATCATCCACTAATAAAAATTCATCATATAAATGTTCCTATATAATATCTAATATTATATGCAAATATGTTTCAAGAATCTAGCAATTAAAACCGTCTAAACTATTTAGACAAATGGATCGAAAAAATTAAATAATTAATTAATCAATTAATTTTATTAGCGGGTTTATTTAATTAAAATCAAATTTTAATTAAATATCAAATTTGAGTCAAACTCTAATTCCATAATTATAGGGCAAAACTATTTAATTAAAATCATATTCTAATTAAATATTAAATTAGAGTCTAACTCTAATCTTAAGAATATACTAGGGTGAATAATTTAATTAAAATCAAATTTTAATTAAATATTAAATTAGAGTCCAGCTCTAATTGAAAATGAATTTATATTTTAATTTAGAAAAACTCCTAAACAAAATAAAATTCAATTCAGGGTTGAAAATAAATATTTAAGTTAAAATCTAATTTTAACAAAAATATAAAAGTCGTCAATTTTAAATAAAATTTTAATTTTGGGTCAAGGTTAAAAGTGAACCCATTTAAAATCAAATTTAAAACCACCTCAAAACCTTTACAAAGTTTGCAATCAAACCCAATTTTAAAATTACAATCGGACCCCCAAATTCATAAAATTGTAGAAGAGGGCCCCTTTTAAAAATTTGAAAACTGACCCCTTTTAAGAATTGCAGGCAGCATCCCGAAATTTCACAAATTACAGAGGAAGCCCCCGCCTCCACCCGGTTTTGAAACCCTAAGGAAAAATCAATTGTTTTTTTTTTGTTTCTTCCTCTCATTGCGGCGCTGATGACGCCGCAAGGTTGCATCCCAGCAGCGACGCTGCTGCTGGACGGGCAGTTGCGACGCTCGTTGCTACTACAACGCTGCTGCCCAGCGAGCAGCAGCGTCGCTCGCTGCACCCCCAACAGCAACACTGTCGCCAGCGGCAGCGCTTGCTGCCGTCTACCGTGCGGCGGCGCTGGCTGCCACCCCCGCCTACTCCGGTCCTTTTTTTTTTGTTTGTCAAAACAGATTTTGAATAAAAGAAAAAAATATTTTCTAATTGCTAGATTCAAGAATAACATGAATAATCAACTTTTGACAATGGTAACATGTAAAACAATTTCTAACAAGCACAAAGTAGGCTCTAATACCACTGTTGGGAATTTAATTAAACATGCACAGCGGAAATATAACAATTTTCAATTCCCACCAAGGATATGCTTTGCGTTTAGATAGAAATTGTGATATAGATTTTACCTTTTGTGAAATCTGCAAACTCTTTTGCTATTCCTTCTGCTTCAGCAATCCTGATCTGCCTCTCACAACTGTCCAATTATCCAGCCTCCAATAGTATCCACACAGAGAACAATGTAGAGGGAAAATCAGGGTTTTATTTCTTGTGCTAGCAAGTAGAATTTTGAAAATTTCTACAACTTCAAAACCCTAGCAACTTATATATATAAGCCCAAACGAGCTTGACCCGTCCCTTAAAGTTAACCCGGTCCAGTATTTAATTAATCCAATTAATTAAATCCGGTCCATGAATTAATTAATCTTATTAATTAATTCGGGTCTATTAATAAGTAACTCAATTAATTAATTATCCAACGATTGTCAATTAATTAATTGGTAATTCTCAATCTTTCAATTCTCATTTTGTGCGTGACCTATTAGGTTCCCAATCACAATGCCTAACGACGTGAATTATTATTTTGATCTAATCAAAATCGATAAACCAAAACACTCTTTTGATTTAATACTAATTCACATCCGTCGTCTCAAATTGACATCTAGCAATGTGTTAGGGCAATACATGCGATGGGAAATGTCACGTGGTATGACAAAATCAAACTCGTTCGTTTATCGTGAAACTATAATCCATTCGTTAATATGATCCGACCAATTACGAGATATGGATATGTGTCAATCTCGATTATCGATCATTTCTTTTATTCCACTATTAAGTCAATGTAAGTCGAAAGCTCCTTTTCGACTTATGTGTATACGTTGACCAAGGATTTCATTATCAACTTAATTGGATGAAATGTAGATCACAAACTCTTACTATCTAAGAGTGAGGAATCCTCTATTGATCATTCACAACCTTCATATGATTCTTGACATACCTGAACGATGCCGTATTAGCGGCCCTTGACAGAGCAACTTCCAGCATCACTAAAGTATGACTGTCCCCATATAAGATACTATGATGACCTCAAGTCAAAGGATCAATTCCACTACCGAATATTGGAGATTAACCACTGACACTCAGATAGCTATCCATGTGGAATCTCCCCAGCGGGTCTCCAATGTTTTGTTCTATAACAAAACATTCACGTATTCATTTAAGTGTCACTACACTTTAGCTTGTGAGATCAGCTACTTACTTCATAAGTAAGAAAGGCCACACGTGATGGTCTATCCGTAATAACGATATTCGTATCTCGTTCTTACTTACGGCCATGGATTATTTAAGATTCAATCAAACGTAATTTGTATCTCATAATCACAACTCCTTGTGATTAACGAACTACTGAAACTTGAATCTACGGACTCTATTATTTAATATCATTCATCAGAATATCAATTTAAAAAAACAATGGATCTTACCAAAATAAATGCATTAAACATATTGAAGGTGTTTACAACCTAAATCGATTGGACTTAGGGCTTAACATTTACAGTTCCATGTATATGTCTTCTGTAGTTAAACCATGAAGGAATGCATTTATTACGTGAAGTTGACGTATGGGATTTCTTAGAAAATTGCAACCCCATTGACATACCTATATCAAAAGGTGAGACTCTAAGTCTTGACATGTGTCCTAAGACTCTTAAGGAAAAATGAAGAAGAAATGTCCAGAGTGTCATGCTCCAGAGCAATTGGGAGCTTGATGTATGCTATATGTATTTGTCCCTACATTTCTTATACCATTGGTCTGGTCGGCAGGTATCAATCTAATCCTCTAAGAGAACATTGGAAACTGTTGAGAGGATATTGAGTTACTGAATGGTACGGCTAGCTATTCCATGTGTTATCAAGGAAATTATTTGTGGTTAAAATGATACACAGATTCTATTTGGGTTGGAGACCAAGATGTGCGCAAATCAATTTCGAGATATGTATTCTTACTTTATAATGGCGTCATCTCTTCGAGTAGTAAAGAATAGACATACATTTCCTTGTCTACAATGGAAAAAAAAAATATTGTGGCATATGCTTGAGCAGTACAAAAAGCTTTGGTTAAGGAGATTATTTCAGCACCTAAGAAATTTTTAACATTGATGTAGGACCTACATTTATTTATTGTGATAGTCAAGTCAAGCTACTATGACATATACAAAGGGTCCCAAGTATTATAGTATAACCAAACACATTGATACAAAATATAATTTTGTACGACACATCATAGTAAAAAAAGAAGTAACTTTGCAATACATTTCAACGCATCACATGGTAATTGATTCACTTACTTAACCGATACCTAGAGATGTATTTATGACACATGTTAAATCTTTAGGATTATGTAGAATTTAGTAATATACCTTGTAAAATCTTAAATATCCATCAATGAACAAATCTTTTTGAGTTCATTCTTTATTTTAATTAGTTATGAGTAATTTGAATGCACACATAGAAAGAATGTCGAACATGTAAGGATTGGCTTACTCACACGAGCAATCACCTCAAATATTTTGAAATGTGCTGAGACGACATAAAATAATTATATCGTGTATATGATCCAATCACCTTGATAAAGAATCAAGATGACATTATTATAAGTAATTGAAATTGATTCCTCTGTCCACAAGACTTATTTAAGCTGCTAATTCAGTTCTAGATTAAGATTGCTTAGGGGAATAAATATAAGGAGCACTCAAGTTAAACAACAAGGAATGCTTGAACTAAGATCTCTGCGATGTATTTAATAACAAGACATATGTCCTAAGAAAATGGAGAAGAAACTATACACCAATGGAAAATGAAAAAGATCTTTGCTTCTTCATTGTGTGAGTCCCCGAGATATATATATATATATATATATATATATATATATATAAAACCTTATTTAATATACTGTCTTTAACTTTTAACTGTTTCTCAAGACTTTATTATAGTTTCTACTTTAGCATATTGCCAATGAACATGAATGATTTGGTCTAATGGGATATGTCTTGGAAAGCAACTATTTTAAGGTTTAGAGATTCGAGTAGCAAAAGAAGGATTATTCTATCTAACACACTTGTATTCACCGACTGGATAATTGTGTTAACTAATTGATGTTTTTGACACAATTATGAATGCAACATTCGGTGTATAGTTTAAATATGTTCTTGATTTATTGAGGAATCAGAAATAGTTCTTGAATTAGATGTTAGAGAATAAGTCTATGGTATTATGAGAAATATGATTTCTCTTACAGAGATGTTATATATCCTTAATAGGTGTATAGCATTGAATACTCTAAATTACTCACGGGCTGCACGATCCATTCAGTATGAAGCAAGTGAGCTAAATGTTTGAATCGATCTAATTGATGATTGATGATTTCACGAGATGTTGGAAATAGACGGTTCACCTATGTTGACCAGACCCAAGTAAAATAAAGTGGATTTGGAGGGATTAGTTATTCTTTGAAAATTGAATGACTTCCACTACTCATAACCAACACATGTATACAATAAATTCCAAGATATGTAATTCTCTGGAAGTTGAAATCTATATCCCTCTATCAAGAAAAACATGAAAATTCGTGAGTAAAAATGGTATATATCACATTTTGGGGGGCATTCAATCATCTTGGAAAAGGCATTTAGGTTGTGGATAAGGAGCTACTTCAATTATAGAGTTTTGTGCCAACGAGATCAAGCAAAGTAAGGCATTTAATCTTGAGAAATTTTCACTTCAAGTAAGTTTCTACAACATTGACAAGTAGAAGCGTGCTTAATAAAGATTTACAATACTTCAATGGATAAGTGCTACTAGGTATGGAAAATTCAACGAATTGCTGTTTAGTTCTTGGTCAATGTCGTTTCAAGACTTTCTAAGTCATCTAATTTGACAAAAAGGATAATTCAAATTAGTGATAAAAAATTGCAGCTATGAAAAAGTGAGCAGTACGAATCTTCATTTTTTTTTCTCACTCTTTCTGCTTCTCCAAACATTCATCATATTTGTCACTTTAAACAACTCTTGGTGAAAATTTCCGAATCTTTAAACTTGTTTAGCCTTCATGATGTAAAAGGGAGCTCCACAGGGATTATTCTCTCTCTCTCTCTCTCTCTCTCTCTCTCGTTGACAGGGGCGAATCTAGCGAACTGGTCCAGCTAGGGCGTTGACCGTTGACCTTAACCGGCGTCCATCGACAATCACCGATCATAATAGCCCGGTCATTTATTAAAAAAATATTAAAAATTATTCAACATATATGTAAATTCACTCAAATGCAAAAATTATATACATATGAAAATATAGTTCAATACAACCCAAAATACTTAAAAAAACTACAATACAACCTTACTCTGCAACTGTAAAATGGAAATACACTTATACACTAATACACACCGACTTGTGAGTGAGTGAGGGCCACACACACATAAGTGATGACAGACAGTAGATATTAAACAAAGAATCAGTGCAGTTTCTTTTCTCTTAGTTCTATGTTATAATTTATAAATCAAGATTTGCATAGTGGAATTATAAAAGAAAATAAGGACAAAAAGACAGCAAGATAGTTGAAAATCATGAAGTGCGATACACTTAATACAATTAAGTCTAGATTAAGCAAATTTAGAAAGGAAAAAAAAAATAAAAAATTAAGAGATGAACTCATGAACATAAAGAATCAAATTGCAATTTCTTTCTCGTGGTGATAAATTAAAAGGCAAGATTTCACTGAAATATTAAAGAAAAATTCTGTCAGAATCAATTGCATTACTATGTCAATTAACATATGATGAAGACAAAAAGACAGCAGGAAAGATTAATACTATGAGCTGCAAGAAACTTGATACAATTATAAGTGTTTTTTCTTTTCTTGATTATAAGTTTTAAAAAAAAAACAAGATTTCTATAAGGGAATGATTAAAGAAAATCTATCAGAGAACAGCAATTATGAGATGCATCATTCAAAATACAAAAAAATGAAGAACATAAAGGACCTAAAAAAATAGAACAAACACATTTAAAAAAATTCACAAATCAAAGAAAAACAAAATATATATATATATAAAACGAATGAACTTACCAATAATGGAAGCCCTGTGTTCAAACAAAAAATGCAGTGAATGTGAGGCCCTTGCTTCAGTTGCTCACTTGCTTGAATGCTTCGAATCGAGGCTGTTGTCTGTTGACCGAGTCGCGAGCCGCCAATTTCTCCTCCTTCGCCGTTCCGGTTCGCCCCTGTCGTCTCCTCTCCTGCTCTCCAATCTCCCCCAATTCGTAACCTAGACTCATGAACAAAACCAATTATGTATAATATGGATTATGGGTAATGGGTTATATCTCTTGGGCCATTCCATTTGGGCCTCTTTTAAATGAGGCCCAATTTAAAGGTAAGTGAAAAAAAAAAAAAAGGCCCAAAACCTGGAAAAATTCGCTTGTGCCACTGTAGATCGTCTTCTCCAGCTTCTCCGGCGATCCTCTGGCTCCTTGCTTCCCGGCGGTCATCTAACTTCTTGAAGAATCCGGCGAATCCAGCACGAGCGGCCGCTCAAGCTCACCAGGTGCTGGATTCGCCTCTGCTCGTTGACCTAATCTTTTCTGATTGCAAAGGCCGAATGTAGTTTTAGTGTTGAAATCTTTGTCGTTTGCAGTTCCTTCCTTGTTAAGAATGGTGCCCAAAACCTTACCCCGATTTTTAAGTACAACAATATTTTCCTCTTACATAAATAAATGTGATTTATGCTACAATATTAATATAGAATAATTACAAATTCTTCCTTTTTGGTTTGTTAGGAATTATTGTTTTCGCTTCTCAGATCAAGGGTTCCCTCCCCACATTCCCATTTAGAGATAGGAGTGGGTACAAGTTGGATTAGGGAACAATCTGACCATCGAACCAACTTTTCGGGTTCAATTTTGACCCAAATTGGACCACAATCGCCCACATCATAAACTAGAGTATCAAACTTGCCATCATCTCCTCTATAACCACCGCTACCATGATTCGATTCGCCATAAATCACCACCATAGCACCAAGTATGGGAAAATAAATATTAAGAAAAATATAAAAGTAGTAACGATATTATAATATTCAATGGTTAAATAACACGGAATAATTAAATACAAAGAGCCAGAATCTTAAAAGGGTCCAGCCCAACCTGCGGACTCCACTTCAGTGTAGATTAGCACCTTATTTGATTTAAACCTCTCCCAGTGGCCATGTAAATTAGACTCGAACTGCTGCTGTACTTCATCAATTTCGTGTTGATCATCATGGCCTTACATGATTAGTAGCATTCCATTTCTTTCATAGTAATATTAAGTAATGATCAATGCTCGTATAGATAATTTTAGTTATACATAGCAATATTCTTTTTAATGTAGTGAGAAGTAAAAAATAATTGAAAAAAAAAAAAAAAAACATATAGTAGGCAACCAAAACGGGGTTCTTCTAAAAATGGCCTAGTCAAAAGGCCTTAATTCCACTTTAACTTTTTCATAAGTTCATATTTCCACTTTGGCCTATTGAAGTTTTAAAGACAAAATTGCCCTTAAATGAATAAACGAATTTTCGGCTGTAAACAGCCAAAAAGTCGGCTGTTTACAGCCGAAAAGTCGTCTGTAAACAGCCGAAAAATCGGCTGTTTCGGCTGTTTCATTATGCGTTTGTTTCATTATTATTGTCATAACTTTTTCTCCCGATATCCGATTAAGACGATTCAAAATGGGTTGGAAAGATAACTCAAAGGGCTACAACTTTTCTAGAAATAGCTCCTTCTCAATTCGAACGTTTACTAGGCCAAACATGGATCTCAATCTCCAACTAAAAATTTGGACATCCGATTTGAATGATTTACTTTCACTCCTTTTGGCCATAACGTTCTCTACCGATATCCGATTGAGATGATTCAAAATGTGTTGGAAAACTAAATTAAAGGGATACAACTTTGATTTAGATGTCAACTTCTAATTCGATCTTCTACTATGTCAAAAAAGGGTTTCAAGATGATGCTGAAAACCCGTGCAAAACCTTTTAACTTGAAAATTGATATGTGATCATGTTTTGGCTATATTTCATCACTTTAAATCATTTCATCATTCAATTGACATCTAACACTCTCGAATCTTACTCATAAGGTTAGAAACAAGTTCATTGTATTTGCACTTCCATAATTATTTATTTCATATTTAATTTTGGTATGATAATTACCAAATTAAAATTACTTCTTTAATTATATAAATTTTATTCAATTTCGTAACATTTAATTATATAATTATATATTTCATATTTAATTTTGGTAGGATAATTACCAAATTAAAATTACTTCTTTAATTATATAAATTTTATTCAATTTCGTAACATTTAATTATATAATTATTTATTTCATATTTAATTTTGATAATTATGAAATTAAAATTAATTATTTAATTATATAAATTTAATTTGCTAATTTGCTAATATAAAATATTTAATTTTGATAATTACCAAATTAAAATAATTTCTTTAATTATATAAATTTTATTAAATTTCCTAACATTTGATTATATAATTATTTATTTCATATTTAATTTTGGTAATTATCAAATTAAAATTATTTCTTTAATTATATAAATTTAATTTGCTAATTTGATAATATAAAATATTTAATTTTGATAATTACCAAATTAAAATTACTTCTTTAGTTATATAAATTTTATTCAATTTCGTAACATTTAATTATATAATTATTTATTTCATATTTAATTTTGATAATTATGAAATTAAAATTAATTATTTAATTATATAAATTTAATTTGCTAATTTGCTAATATAAAATATTTAATTTTGATAATTACCAAATTAAAATTATTTCTTTAATTATATAAATTTTATTAAATTTCCTAACATTTAATTATATAATCATTTATTTCATATTTAATTTTGGTAATTATCAAATTAAAATTATTTCTTTAATTATATAAATTTCATTTGCTAATTTGATAATATAAAATATTTAATTTTAATAATTACCAACAGATTCAATACTAATCTGTAACTGTTAAGGCTACTATTCCAGGTATCCTTATATGACATCTGTCTCAATGTTACATCCAAATGGTACTCCATGCTGTAAAAATTTAAATTATTAGCACATGAAACATTAGATAATGGAATACAACATAATTTCAAAAAATTAAGTGAACCAAATTCTAACAATTATACGAAAAAAAGAATTAAATAAAATATTACAAGTGAAAAAACGAAAAAAAGAATTATCAATTTAAATTTTACGTTTGAATTTCGTTTTTGATAATTATCAATTTCAATTTCTTCATTTAATTATATAGATAAATAATTTAAATAAATGAAAAATATTAAAAGTAAGTAAAAGATATAAATTTTATTTAATTAAATTTGAAACATTAAAGATTTATTTACAAAGAATATTTAATTAAAGAATTTTATATTATTTAAATTATTTAAATGAAAATAAAATAAGAATTTGCTATTTTTAAAAAAAAATAATATTTCATTCTCGTAATTATCAATTCAAAATTATTTATCTATTTTTATATATAAAAATTAAAATAAAAAAATTTATTAAAGTAAAAAAGAATGCAAATATTGTTTAATTAGATGTATATATATATATAATTAAATGAAATTTTTTTATTATTTAATTAACTTTGAAAAAAATAAATATTTATTTACAAATAATATTAAATTGAAGAATTTTAAATTAATTAAAATATTAAAATGAAAAAAAATAAGAATTTGCTAATTTGTTACAAAATAATAATTCATTTTCGTAATTATCAATTTAAAATTAATTATTTAGTTAATTTTATATATAAAAATTAAAATTTTTTTTTATTAAAGTGAAAAAAATACAAACATTATTTAATTACGTTTAATTTTTGATAGTAAATTATTAAATTAAAATTGTTATTTATTTTATTTTATATATGCAAATTAAAATAAAAAAAATTATTAAAAAAAAATACAAATATTATTTAATTATATTTGGAATATATTATATTAAAAAAATAATATTATTTTATTTTTCGTAATTATCAATTTAAAGTTATTTATTTTATTATATTAAAATATTAAATTTTATTAATTTTCTTTTATATATGAAAATATAGAATAACAATTAAATTATTTATTTTTATTAAAAAAAAAAATTTAAAGTCAACAGCCGGTTTGACCGGCTGTTAACAGCCTGAAAATCTGAAGGGTATTTTGGAATTTTCGTCCCTTTTTGTTATTTTTTTGGTTTTTTTAATTTTTTTTAATGTATTATTTAGTCAAAGGCTAATGTGGAAATATGGGCTGTTGTTTGAGCCATTCACAGGTATTTCCTCCAACGAAAACTCAATGATTTTTAAGAATGTTAGAAAGACTTATTAATTGTAAACTTGCCATTAGATTTTGAATAATTGATTTTGTTCGACAAATCATTGATTCTATAAAATATTAGTTTCGAATTAAGAAATATTCGTACGTCACAATGTTCTTAGTTAATCAAATTCAAGCAAATACATTAGGTAGCCGCAGCAACTCTTATAATCTAATGCTTAACAAATTAAAACTTAATTCCTAAACTCCTAACAAATGATAAATTTTGACCTAATTAAATAAACTTCTAACAAAGTATAAATTTGATCTAGTTAAATTAACATGGCATAATTAAAAAGACGGGTTGTAGATTGATCAAAACCAATTTTCGATACAAAATTCCATGAGAAGATTCATCTTTCAAATTGGGCGTTGTATCTTTAATCGATGTCTAATAATGCGGAAATTCTTGCACTAAGTAGATGGCCAGATTGGAGATCTCAGTACAAACCTCATGGGAAGGCGAATGACCTTTCTCCCTAGTCCCTACTTTCGGTTTTCTTAATTATGTTTATATTTTAGCAGACATGTATTCTTAGATTATTAATCTTAACTAGGAAGTAATTATTGACCACTAAACCCGCAACTGTTTCCAGTTTATGTCCGTTGCAAGATTTTCAAAGTCTACTAAAGTGATAAAGAATTAAATGATCAAAATCAATTATTCAAAAAATGAAAAATTTCATGGAAAAAGTTTCCATGTCGTGCTGGCGTGCAAATATAGGTTGTGAAAATCTGATAATACAACTTAGTATAAAACTGGATTGAGGGGATGGTTTTTTGAGGAAGGTCTATATGTCTACTGCTAGTTTTCTCGTTCTTTTCTCTATTTTTCATCTAATTATCCTTAGCTTTGTTGATTCGAAATGCCAAGAGAGTTTCCAGTGTGGAAATCTTGGGGTTTTGGAGTTTCCTATATCTAATTTTTCACAACCCGAATGTGGGTTCTTAGGGGTTGATTGCAATGCTAGTAGTCCAAAACTTTACCTGGCAAATGAAGGATTATCACAATCATATATCATTCTGTCCAAGATATCTACCAATGTGTTCTTGATTCGAAACCCTACTCTTCTAGGCTATTTAAGACATAAATTCTGTGATTTTCCCTACATCAATTTCTCTCTTCCAAACTCCCCTTGTATTTCTTATACTATCTTACGAAATATTACTTTGTTCAGATGCACCAAAAGTAACGGTGAAACACTGAAGCGTTATTTCCAGGGTTTTAAAAACTACTCAGGTTGCGAATCCTTTGATGTATATTATACTGATAGGAATCTTCTTTCAACCCCAGATGGCTGTTCGTCTGTCCTAGTGCCAATGTATTCGCAATATGATGTCAATTCGATGGATTTCTGGGATCTGTTTAGCGATGAATATTTACTCGAATGGCATCTGTCTGAGGATTGCAACGGGTGTCACAATACAGGAGGCCGCTGTACAACTAACATCAGGAATCAATTTAAATGTCAAAGAGGTATATCCAGTACATAATACTTTGAGGGTAAAATATTGTCAGCTTAAATATGTATTAAGGCTAACCATTTAAGATAGAACTCATGGTTATCTATTTTTTCACATATTTGTCTTTTAGCGTCATAGTCTATAGTTGGTCATGGGATGTCAATTTAAATCAGAATCCAAATCATGTACAGAGTTCAACGTTAATCAGTTACATACTAATGGTCTTGACTCACTATTTTTCATGTTCAATTGGCTTTCAAAGATTGTAGATGCAGAAGAGAGTAATGAACAAATGATTTCCCTTCTTGTTTAGTATGTTTGCTTGATCTAACATGAGATTTTACTTCAGCTGCAGAAGAAAAGGATAAAGGAAAAGGAAAAGGAAAAAGAAAATTTAATTTGAAACTGATTTTAATTGCAGGTATATCTTTAAAATTTTATTTCCATTTCTTATGTATTTCAATTTATTAATATAGAGACATTGTTTCTCATTACAGGTATTCCAGCTGCTACAGCCCTCTTCTTCGTAATCGTATTCACTTTTAACAGAAGAAATTATACACTCATTTGGAAAGGAAAAACACAAAACGACAAGGACATTGAACTATTCTTGAAGAACCATGGGGATCGTGCTCCAAGAAGATACAGATACTCAGATCTCAAGAAGATGACCAATTCATTCCGTGACAAGTTAGGAGAAGGGGGTTTTGCTATTGTCTATAGAGGAAAGCTACAAAATGACCATCTTGTAGCGGTAAAATTTTTGAAAGAATCAAAAGGTAATGGAGAAGAGTTCATCAATGAGGTTGCAAGTATTAGCACAACATCCCACGTTAACATTGTCACTCTCCTCGGATTTTGCTTTGAGGGTTCCAAAAGGGCTCTCATTTATGACTTCATGCCAAACGGATCTCTTGACAAGTTCATAGGCAATAATAACTCCTTACCGGAAGATCAATTAGGATGGGAAAAGTTGTTAGATATTGCAGTTGGCATTGCTCGGGGAATAGAATATTTGCATCAAGGTTGTAATACACGAATTTTGCACTTTGACATAAAGCCTCACAATATTCTTCTAGATAAAGACTTCAATCCTAAGATATCGGATTTTGGCCTGGCTAAAATTTCCCCCAATAGATCCAGTACAGTGTCAATGCTAGGGGTGAGGGGGACAATAGGGTATATAGCTCCAGAATTAGTTTATAGAACCCTTGGAGAAGTTTCTTACAAATCAGATGTCTATAGCTATGGGATGATGGTTCTGGAAATGGTTGGCGAGACGAAAAATACTGATGCCAACGCTGATAATTCAAGTGAAATATATTTTCCTGATTGGATATATCACCACCTCGCACAAAATGCTAAACTTGATCTCAATCGCACTGTGAATGAAGACGAACATTTGATGATCAGGAAAATGATAATAGTTGGCTTATGGTGCATACAAACTAATCCTACAATGAGGCCATCAATGACAAGAGTATTAGAAATGTTAGAAGGGAACATAGAATCCTTGCAAATCCCGACTAAACTGCACATTGCTTCACCACATCTATCAGCAGCAAATCCTTCAACTTCCGAGTTAGCTCTCTGATGTTAATGAATTTTAAAAGCTATGTCGTGATGTCGACCAAGCGTATAAACAGTAGTGGCAATTTGGAAGTTGTTAATTTCTTTGTTGAATCTCTTGACTCAATGTTAAATATCAAACAGGTGTAGAACTAAACTTGAATCTGCTTTCAAGTATGTCCATTACCCTTTGTTACAATAGAAAGAATATGCAGGACGAGCTAATTTATTA
Source organism: Osmanthus fragrans (assembly GCA_019395295.1). Lineage (NCBI taxonomy): Eukaryota > Viridiplantae > Streptophyta > Magnoliopsida > Lamiales > Oleaceae > Osmanthus > Osmanthus fragrans. The sequence continues at coordinate 17,570,904 of CM033361.1, read as the reverse complement.
GGTAATTATGGTGTTGCTCCGCATTCTCGAGTTTGATGTTTCGTATTGTCGTCATATTGAGATCAGGCTTCTAACCAATGCATAAGTCGAGTTTCCCCCATCAAGGATCTGGTACTAACCTGCTGTGTTGATTAGAAGTCACATTTCAATGGTCTTACACTTATAGATACTTCCATGGAAAAATGCTACTAGCTATTGACAATTAAACGAACTGCTGTTTAATTTTTGGTTAATCTCGTTTCAAGACTTTCTAAACCCTAATTTGACAAACAAATAATCTAAACAGAGATAAAAGAAAAAAAAAATTGTGAACTTGAAAAAGTATAATGTATGAATCTTCATATATTTTTTACTCTCTTTCTCTCCTATCATTCATCATATTTGTCAGTTTCAACTACTCTAGGTTGAAATTTCCGAATCTTCAGGCTTGTTTAGTCATCGTGATTTAAAAAGGAGCTCCATAAGGCTGATTCGGGGTGTTTGTTTAAAGAATTTTGCTACTTGTACAACATTGGATGACAATATTGGTTGACAATCATCTCACATGAAGGGGGGCTCACGATTTTTTTATTCATCGTGGGCCCTCCTCCCATGTGAGTGACTGTCAACCAATGTTGTTAATCAATATTGTACTTGTAGCATGATTCTTGTTTAAATCGTGCTATTTACACAAACTAAGTTGACAAACTTGATTTACAAACTATGTGTTTACAACATTTAAGCCAATTATTTAAAAAACAGTTTTTCAAATTAATGGCATAAATCTTGCCAACACTTAATTTGTATAAACTATTAATTCTATTTGTTCTCTCTCTCTCTCTCTCTCTCTCTCTCTCTCTCTCATGAATGGTGCCCAAAATCTTAGACCTATTTTTTAAGTGTAACAATATTTTCCCATTACATAAATAAATACGATTTATACTACAATATTAGTATAAAAATAATTACATTCTTGTTTTCAGTTGGTTAGGAGTAGGGATGGACAAAAATGTCCAGACCAGACAAAACCATTACTAGACTTAACCGAGCCCTCCAAAAAATTAATATTTTTGGTTCTTTGAACCCAAAACCAAAATCAAACTTAATATATATATATATATATATATATATATATATATATATATATATATATATATATATATATAGCCCATTAATTGGTTCTGGGTCATTGGAGACAACTAATTAATTATGCTCTAATTTTGTATTCATTTGTATCATTATTCCTTCGCTCCTTTTCAATTTGCACAACGTCACGTCACGTCATGTCACAGCACGTTGGCACTATATTTTATCACTTCAATGGATAAGACTTTTTTAAGATCGGTAAATAAAATTGTTCAGTTACTTAAAAAGCTTTTAAACTACTTTTTTACCTTGACTGCTTGATAATTGTTTGTGCTCTTCACAAATAGAAAAAAATCCAATAAACATTCAAAGAGTATTAAACGGTTAATGATTGTCTGTAAAGTAGTCTATGATTCATCATTATTATGGTGTTGTGTTGTCAAAACTTCTGCAATTAATTTATAAATCATTGCTATCACTTATTAAACAACATTTTGTATGGGAATGAAACCTAATTTGTGTATTCAAATTATGACTATATTTTCTTTGTTAATTTGAACATTCGTGAACTTGATGATTGATAATTTAAACTTGTCAAATGATTGAAGTTTATTATTATTTTTTACTTAGCCCCATGTTTGGTGGGGATTAAAATAATATTTTTAGTAGATTTTGATAAAAGTTGATAAAATTTGTGGAATCCACAAAATATGGTTAAAATTAATTACTGACTTTGATTTAGATTAAAATCTGAATTTTAATCGGTACCAAATAGGGGCTTAGGTATATATTACTAACTAATATGGTACAAATTTGAAAATTTAATAAATAAAAATAGAACCAAAATGAAACTAAATCGGAACTGAACGGTTCGATTTGGTTCGAATTGATTCCATACCTTAAAAAATCATTTGGTTCCATAATTTTTTTTTAAAAAAAAAAAATCATGGTTTTATAGTTTAGTTCAATTATCTTGGAACCAAAATCAAATGGAACCATATCCACTTCTAGTTAGGAGTTATTGTTTTCAGTTCTCTCGTATACTCCCACTTAGTGGTTGTCACGAGTCAAATTGGGACATAACCCAACCACCGAAATGACTTTTTCGTTTGGGTCAAATCCCAAACTGAAAACCAAACCCTTTAGGGGCCTAAATTGAACCGATTCAAACCGACATGTTCGATTCCATTCGATTTTGACTCAAATTGGACCACAATCACCCACACCATAAACTGGAGTACTGAACCCGACATCATCATCACCACCACCATTCTATATATTCACCATAAATATTTATTTATTTTTAGATTTGGTGACGCGTGGGTGATTTTTGCATCTACATTATGCAAATTTGGGTGATGGATGGTGTTGGTACCGGGTTTGGATGGCGATGCTGGGTTAGAGATGGCGGAGGAGAGAAATGGGGTTTGGGACACATTTAGAATTCAATAACGACTTTAGTGTTGTGTGCTTTGTGCATCCATGAAGACAACTCGAACATGAAGAGTTTGAAGTCCATACTCGAAGTTTCTACTTAATCTCTAGTCTATTAAAGTACAAAAATGCTTAAGAAGAAAATGAATACATAAAAGTTGGCATTTTGGATGCAAGAAAGTGTAGAGAGAACACTGGTTCGGTCCTTATGATCTCCACAATGTACGTTATTTGAAAATCTACTCTAATACTCAAATTTTTAGAGGACGCTATAGAAAATACGAAAGTTGGAAGTATGAAGAATTAAAGAGAACTTTTGAAATTCAAGATCTAATATAAGAACACACTCAAATCAGGAAAAGACATTTAAGAGTTAAGAGTTCGCATTAACAGTGTACATTTAAGATAAAAAGAAAATTTTAAATTTCAAAATTAAATAAAATTCAACATTACATTATCTATTTTGTTTTTGGACAAATCCACAATTAGATTGGAGATACTCGCATGTAGGGTTTATTGTAGGTGTGAATTCTATTTAATGCAACTATCACTCAGTCCATTAATTTGATATTTGATAAGCTGGAATCTTACAAAATCTTCTTAATATTGTTTTATTTGGCAGACACACCAATAAACACACGCCAGATATTGACCCCATTGTCACGTCACAGATAGAAAATATTGGGGGACCCCAACTGGAATATAGCCTTCAATTTCCGATCATAATGAAAGGTAGGTGAGGGGTGCTACAGGACTAGGGTCAATGATCGACCCAGGTCCGGGGGACAAGTGTCCCCCCCCCCCTCCCTTTTGGCTGGGCACCTGCGACGCACAGGCACGCACAGATGCCCACCCAATAAGGGGGGGGACACTTGTCTCCCCCCCCTCCCCCTCAGCCAGGGTCGGTCATTGACCCTGGCCATTAAGTGTTTTCCAAGGTAGATACCTTGTATCAATTTGCCCATTGTAATCCCAAGTTTTTCAACTACCTGACGTACGGGTCAACCTGAGAGCGAGTAGAATTTGAGGGGTAAAATTTGGTGGCCCCTTCCATGGAAGAAAACAAATTAAGACGTCCAGCTTTATGATTTTTAAATTAACAATTGTAATCCCATGTTTTTCAACTACCTGACGGGTCAACCCGAGAGCGAGTAGATTTTGAGGGGTAAAATTCGGTGGCTCCTTCCATGAAAGAAAACAAATTAAGACGTCCAGCTTTATGATTTTTAAATTAACAATTGTAATCCCATGTTTTTCAACTACCTGACGGGTAAAATTTGGTGGCTCCTTCCATGGAAGAAAACAAATTAAGACGTCCAGCTTTATGATTTTTAAATTAACAATAAATCTATAGGTGGTCATAAAGTTGATAATTGTGGTAATTAAATATGAGAAGAATGTAGAGAAATTCCCAAGTCGGAAAGAAGCCATGATGATGAGCAAATCGAAATATAATTTGAAATATTTATCTAGACTTGACTTACCAGTTCGAAAAAAAATATTTACAGCAAGTTCATTTCATACCTATCAATTATCAACAGAACTGATCTGTCGCCCACGGTGGGTAAGTTTTATATTGCGCACTACCACTTAAATATTGTCAAGTGTCTAACTTTTTAAATTTGACACACACTCATTGGTGATGGGCATACCTTATGTTGCTCACGGTGGGTAACAGAGCAAAATCACAATTATCAAATCCAAAGCAATTTTTTGTGATACCACAAATCAACATAACTTATATGTGTGTTGTTATCAATTAGTTTTACAGAAATAGTGGTGAAAATACCCATTTGACTTAATTTAATATTAAAAATTATGTGGAAGTCAAAGGAAAATTCAAAGTTAGTGACGGAAAACTTGATCATTACTGTAGTACTTTATCTTGAGCTCACAGGTGTGAACATATGCCAAGCATAAATTGTTGAACGAGCAAAAGTACCCATATTTTATTATTGAGGAAATTACACTAGATGTCAATTTTTGGCTTGTCATTTACAAAAATGTCACTTTTTGAGTGTCTTTGCAAAATTGTCATTTTTGGACATTTTTGACATTTTTGCCCCCTGTAAAGAATTTAAATACCCTATACTTCCTTGAGTTGACAACATAAAAAATTGTACAAAAAGTGAAAAAGTTGTACCAAAATATGACAAACAATCACATCACAATTGTACTTGAAAGTTTTAGTCCGTCGCTACAGTAATTCTCGACAGATGGGTAAATCTCGACAGATGAAATGTCGTTTCCGACAGATAAAATGTCGTTCCCGACAGTTTACCTCAATAATTCTCGACAGATGAGTGCATAAAATTAGATAAAATTTGACTTGTCAATCAGATGAGTGCATAAAATCAATCAACATTACAGTTAAATAATAATTTTAATTGTTTATGTATATTATTTGTTTAATTGTTTATTTAAATAATTATTTAAAAAGTAAAGAAACAATTAAATTAAATATGAAATAAGTCATTAAAATAAATAAAATAAATAACTAATTAAATATTAAGTATACATAAATAATTAAAATAATTGATGACATATTTAAATAAAAATGAAATTAAATATTAGATAAACAATTAAAATAAGTAATTTAAAAAAATAATTAAATAAAGTAATGAAATGTTAAGGAAATAATATACATAAACAATTAAAATAATTAATGAAATATTTAAATATAAATTAAATTAAATATTGAATAAACAATTAAAATAACTAATTATATGTGAAGTAAATAATATACGTAAATAATTAAAGTAATTAATGAAATATTTAATTAAAATTAAATTAAATATTACATAAACAATTAAAATAAATAAATAATTAATTAATTAATTAAACAGTAAATAAATAATATATGTAAACAATTAAAATAATTAATGGTATATTTAAATAAACAAGTGAATTAAATAATAAATAATATAATATCTTATTTTTATTATGTCAAAAATAAATTATCAAATCAAAGCATTAATTAGGTTGTAAGGTTGTACTAATAAGCATTAAATGCTCCTAGAAAGTTGAGACTAAGGGTAATTTGGATATTTCACGACAAAAAGTGACATTTTTGCAAAAATCAAGTGCCAATGTTTTTTTTTAGTGCATTTTCAAAAACAATGACATTTTTGTAAATTCCCCTATTTTATTTTCATAGGCTATTTCACGTCACTACAGCTGTTGCTGAAACAAGCATGAGTAAGAATACAGAATACTTAACCTTTTATTATTTAAAATAACATCACAACCAATAAGTGATGTATGTGTGACATATTGAATAAAATGTGCAAATGTAACCAATTCAGTTGAATGCTATTATAAAGTGCTATAGAAATTTTTTACATAGCATTTCTATTATCATCGTGTCTTTAATATTTATAGCATTCTTTTCGTACAATCTTTTTCGATTTGATAGAATTTTTTTGTTATAATTTTGATTTTAATAACATTCTTTAATCAGCATGATTATATCTTCAACAACATTTTTTTTTCATCATAATATTTTAATATTTATAGCTTTTATTAATTACAATGTACAGTTTTTAATAGCATTTTTTTATTTTAATATACACAACTAAAAATACATAGCTTTATGCACGAATTTTTCATTCCTGAAACCATGACATCCGTTGCTATTACTCTCTATCAACGGAATATAAGCAACCACAAATTCGTTGTTATTTTGAGGATCGCTGATAGTTACCAACGGATCGCGCCGTAGGTAAAGAGTAAACATTTTACCAACGAATTTTTCGTTTGTAAAGCGTGAATCTTTTACTAGCAAAATTTTCGTTGGTAACAATCTTCACAATTACCAACGGAAAGTTTCATTGGTAACAATCTTAACCATTACCAACCGACTTTCCGTTGGTAAATGTCTACCATTACAATTGGTAAAAATCAGTGTTATAAATAACCGCATAGGTGCGGAGCGTGGTGTAAAAATAAAAAAAATAAAAAAAAATAAAAAAAATTATTGTTATTATTATTTATTTAATAATTATTATTTTTTAACTTTTAGCCAACTAAATTAAAAGGCCCAAAAAATTGTGTAATCACTTATTGGACCACAAATTTATCGAGGACAACTCCAAAAGCTTTGTTGCAAACTTTCGATGTGTGATAAGAATTCTTTTGAAACAAGTTACATCGTAAATATTAGTCAAAATTTCACGTTAAAATATGAATATTAGAATCATACAAATATTACACATCAAAACTCTACACTTCTCTCATTGCAATGCAACAATTTGGACTCTGTTTGAGCCCCATTTTTGTGAAAAATAAGTTATATGATAGTGATTTTTGAAGCATGTGTAATTAAAAAGTAAAGGAATGTCTTGAATTTAAGTGTAAAATTATTTTATTAAAAGAATGTATAATTGAAAATGAATTTGGAAAAAATGAATTTTTAGATAATGGGGCTCAAACAAGGTTTAGTTCTAACCTCTTAGTCGATACTAATTGGCCCAACATCTTCAATTGTAATACATAATGCATTATCTGCACAAAAATAAGAATATAACATATATATATTCATAAATTATAAATAATCAATATAAAATAACTTATAAAACAAATGAATAGAAAACTCAAATACAATAATACATTCTATAACTTTCTCTGAATCATTTAATGTTTCTACCACATCCAAACATATTTACAAATCAATACAGGTTTCCAAACATATTTACAAATCAATACAGGTTTCTTGTTACTATATATGTATTCATGTGAAACCCGCAACCGTATAAGATCGTTGTACAAGTAATAGAAATAATGAATTTCGAGTTTATCTTTCCCACGAGGAATAAAGTTTAAAATATAGTTCAACAGTTTGTATTGAATTCGAGTGAGTAGTGACAACAAAAGAATGATTTTGTGGTTGTTTATACTCCTAATCTATACTAATAAAGCAAGTAAATTTTGGTTTTACCGAATGAGAATGCTTGTATTGAATTCATGATTCCTCCTATTTTCCATCTATTTCAATTATCAATTAATAATCTAGTTAATTTCATGTATTTTTCACAACCGATAACCATAATATGTTATATGTTGTTTTCCAAGGTACATCAACATATGATTAACACGACCTAATTCTATTCATAGTCCAAATTCATATGAAAAACATCCATTTAGATTGGTTATCTACATGATTGCACATGTCATAGATATCATTCCTAATGCCTATTGTCCATGTGTTAATTTTACCACTTTCTAAATTATTATGAGTATTCCTACACTGCAACAAGTAATTAACTATTCAATTGATAGCCAAACAATTAAATAGTGCAATGAAAATGAAAATCAATCAAGAAATAGGGACAAAAATCTAAATTAAAGTCTTAAATTGAAATAAACAAAAATAAGGCTCCTTAATCATTCAATACAATTGAAAAACCCAGTCAACAATCCTAACTATTAAACTATACAAGAAATAATGAAAAAACATCACCCAAATCAACAAATAATGAAAAAAGTGGAGAAATCCAATTTCCTGGCTTGGAACTTGAAAAAGTGATGAATATTCTTCAATAAACTTGTATATATTGCCTTTGGTTGATGATTTCACCTTGTTCTTCGCCTCCAAAATAGTAGAATATGTGATTTTTAGGTCAAAGGGAGGTTCCTCATTTTTTGACTGCCTATGGTATATATAGTGTCAAAAGCTTTGTATATAAAAAGTTTTCAAAACTAAATAAGGAAAAAAGAATTCCTCAAATGAATCATACTTAAGCATGGTTTATTTGGTGCGTAAGCATAGCATACGTGATTTGGTTTTTGAAGTGAATTTTTGTGACATTGCTTTCTTGCACACCTATACTTAAGCATGGTACAATTTTTTGTCGAACATTCTCAAACATGTATTTTGATCATTTTCAACAAATTCTCATCTCATTGACTTCTCTTCAATTCCTTTTGACCCTCGGCATTCTTGAATCATCATTTTGCGATCCGACTCAACTTTTAAAGTATTGCATTTTAGTCCCCAAACTTTGTATTAGATTCGATCGAGTCATTTTCTCTTGTAATCTCGTTACTTTGTCTTCCAATTGTATCCAATTAAATCATTGGGATCTTTGATCTTCATTTCGTTGCCCCTCTCGTCTATGGATTGTTTGTAATTTAGTCCTCAACTTTTGAATTTTGTCATTTTTCACTATTTTTGCATTTTTTTTCTCAAATTCTTCATCAAACATCGAATTTTACCTATTTGACCCAATATAATATGAATTAAGCTATATTTCATTAGAAAAATTACAAAATATCATTATTTATAGCTCTGGATAAGAGTGTAAAATGCACTTATCAATACACTACTTATTTCTTTGTGTAAATCACTGCTCCAACCATCGTTGATTAAATGAACTCCTAAAAGAATCAAGAATACGACTACTAATAGATAATATAGCTTCAAAAGCAACAGTAGATATTTAAATGGCTAACCCATCTTTGGAAATATAAGAGACAATATTGTACTTATATACATTTAATTTCCACCAAAATGATATGTCGAAAGGATTATTGGTCAATCTTCACAACAATCATTCAAGTATTCCAACACAAATTAAAATTTAACCACGCAATTAACAGTAAAATTTAGTAACTAAGTTAAAAATTAATAAATTAAGTTACCTAACCAGGAAATTGAGACATAAATAAACAAAAGGTACTGTCCAACTAAAAATGTAAAGGAACCCTGCACAAATCAAAACAAAAACAACACAACTATAAATAAGATATAATAATTAATTTCCAAAAGACAAACATTTTTTTTGGAGTAAACTAGCTTTTAAATTGAGCCAAAATTCGAGAAAATTATTAGTAGAAGAAAATAAAATGTTGTGAATTTTAATTATTAGCTAGATTTAATTATCTACTCAATTGTGATGGAAATCGAGGGTTGAAAATGAAATATATTGGAAGGTGAAGTGTTCGTATTCAGATAGTACGGAAGAATATGTAGATGATGATTTCAAGACGTACTGACAATGCAATCAAGATGAAGAAGACTATTTTGGGAATATCTCAACAAAATGGTGTGACTGGGAGGGTGACTTAAACGAGTGTGCATATGATTACATGACGAATTATCATGATAGGTTGAAGCTATTAACAGTGCAGCTTATGTGATCAACTAATGTCTTTCAATACTATTGGACTGTAGAATACCGTAAGAGGTTTGGACCGATAAACAAGTTAACCTTTCATATTGATTTTACTGCGAGAACCAAGCTTGATAGTAAATAAAAAAGGTGTTTCTTTATTGGGTACGGTGATAACGAGTTTGGTTATCATTTTTGGAATAATCAAACTCGAAAAGTAATTAGCAAGGTTGTGATCTTCAATGAAAATATCTTGTATAAGGATAGGTTGGTAAGAGACCCTAAATGTACAAGTCCTAAAGTTCAAAAATCTGAGGTGATCCCATTGAAAGACTTTCAGTCATTGAGTTAGAGAATGCTCATGGTGAAGACCGAGAAAATATATCCCTAGATATCATCCCCGTAATTTAACTTAGAAGATCTAACAGATTTAGTAGACCTCCATAGATATTCTCTCCAACGTTGCATTATATTCTATTGACTTATGGACGTGAACCAGAAAGTTGTTGTGGAGATGTACAGGTTGATGAATCAATCGAGTAGGAGTTAGTCATGAAGGATGAGATGATCTCATTATTGTCCAATGAGACATGCTAATTGATAGAGTTACCAAAAGGAAAGAAATCTTGCGAAATAAATGGATTTACCAGTTCAAAAAAACATAATGACAAGTAATATAAAGCAGCTAATTGTAAAAGAATTTCAACAAAAAGAAAATATTGACTAAATTGTTATTTTCTCTTCTGTGTTTAAATTAACCACAATTAGAGCAATACTTGGACTAGTGATAAAGGAAGACTTACACCTAGAGCAGTTAGATGTAAAGACAGCTTTCCTTTATGGTGATTTGAAAGAAGAAATTTACACGATACAACCGTAAGTTTTTCGAAGTATAGAGAAAGAAAAAAATGGTTTGTAGATTTCAAAAGAGTTTGTATAGTTTTAAACAAGTTTCGAGACAGTGATATAAGAAGTTTGATAGTTTTATGGGTAGTAATGGCTTTATAAGGTGTCAGGCGGATCATTGTTGAGATGTGAAAAACTTCGATAACTCATATATTATCCTACTATTATATGTTGATGACTTGTGAATTGCAGGTGCTTGCAAACAAGAAGTTGACAAGTTGAAAAAGAGTTTTCCAAGGAGTTTGCAATGAAAAATTTGGATGTTGCAAAATAAATCCTTGGGATGAAAATTAAAAGGGATAGTGACATCAGGAAACTGTCATAGATAGAATATGTGAAGAAGGTGCTAAGCATGTTCATTATGATTGATGCAAAACCATTGAGACTCATTTGGCAAGTCACTTTAAGCTATCAAATGAATAGTTTCCCTCTGCAAAGTAGAAGTGTGCTTACGTGGTTAAGGAGCCTTGTGCATCTACTATTGACATTGGAAATTGTGAGTAGATATATGAGAAATCTGGGTAAATAGCATTGAGAGTCAGTAAAGTAGATTTACAAGTACTTGAGAAGTACTGCAAATTCAGCCTTGTATTTCAGAAAATCAAGTTTTGTATTACAAGGCTATGCGGATGCTAACATGGCATGGCATATTATGGCAGAAAGAGTACTATTGGATATATATATATATATACATATATACACACACACACTCTCTCTGGCACAGCAGTTAGTTGGATGTCAAAGCTACAGAAGATAATTGCTCTTTCTACTTCTAAGGTGAGGTATGTTGCTATGATCAAAATTGGCAAAGTGATGATATGGTTGCAGTCTTTCTTGATAGAATTAAGTCACAATTATAGGAAAAGTGTGTTATTGATAGTTAGAGTATTATTCACTTAGCAATGAATAATATTTATCATGCAAGGACAAAGCATATATATATTCGTTATCACTTCATTAGATCGACTTTGAAATATGGAATCTTAATACTTGAGAAAATTCAAGGGAGTTAGAATACGGTTGACATATTATTTCGATTGAGAAATTTAAGTTCTGTGCAACTTCAATTAGACTTCTATTTTCAGGAATGAAGAGTTGTTGCCATGCAGATGAGCCATTGATGGTGGATGAGTCTCCAAATGAGATATTATTAAGTTGTGGAGCCTAATTATTGTCTATATGGATCCAATACACAAAACGAAGTTTAGAAATTTGCTAAAAATCTCATCTTAAAAATTTGAGCCTTCGTAAAATTTAGTTTTTTCCTAATTTGTCTTATTAATAGTAGGGATGGCAATTCGAACCGCTAAAATCGAAAATCGCGGTTAACCGAACCGAATGGGGTGAAAAAAATCCAACCGATGGTGCAATGTGGTGGTTATGGTTTTATTTTAATGACCCGATTCGTGGTGGGGTGGGTATGGTATTTAGCGACGATACTCCGTCCCGAACCGATTATCTGTTAAAAAAATTAATTGGATAATTATGCTTTCCATTATTTTTTCCCAAAATTAATTTAGCAATTTTGACAATTTAGTTTCCCCAAAATTCTAGCTCAATGAACATTATTAAATGTGTGTTTGATAGAGATTATTTGGGAAAAATGAATTTTGAAATAGTGATATGATGGGAAATGTGTGGTTGAAAAAGAAGGAAAAGTTATTGATGTGATGGAAAATATTATTTTATTGAAGAATATGTGGTTGAAAATGAGTAGAAGAATGAAAATGAAAATGAAAATGTGAATCAAACGGGGCCTAAGTAAACCCTTGTAACTCATTAACCTAACTCTAAGTCTCTAACCCTACACAACTACATGTTAAATTTGAAAATTGGAAACAAAAGTTACAAAACACTCCTCCACTCAACAGATCCGTCGACGATCTGTTGTACATCAGTTTCCATCGTCAGCTCGCCGCTGGCCATCGCAACTCTCCATCGCCATTGAGAAAGTAACGAATGTCTTCAGTCAAATATGAGTAAAAAGAGAAAAATATCAATGATGAGGAATAAATAACTAGCAACTTGAAGTTTAACCCACTCTTTCATGTTATTTTCTCATCCATTCTCTTTGCTTTCTTGGATGCCTTGGATTTGCAAGTCTTGTACCTTTACCAATGACATTTATAATCTCAAAGACGGTGTTGTTGTTGCACTCACCAATGAATTTGTTAATAAAGTTTTCAACATAATGGTTGAAATAATAATGATACTATTTGCTAATAAAATTTGTGACAGCGATAATGTTTTAAATGCACTTAAAGTATTGATTGTTAGCTCAACTCCTTGTTGCTAGATGTGAATTGGAGATCCTAGATTCGTAAATTAACATCACTTTCCCGTGAAGGTTTCTGAATCCGATCAAGTATCATACCCATTCCGTTCGTTCTGCCTACCCATTCGAATTTTGCATTTGGAAGTTGGGATATTGTTTACATTTTCATTTGGATTATTGTTTGCTAAATTGATATTAAGTAAATTGTGTTTTTGTTTTTATTGACTTTTCTTCATAATTTTTTTTTTCAATTTGATGGTTGGAGTTTGGACTTATAAAAAATAATTTATTTTCGTGGTTATTAATCGAACCGAACCGAGCTGACTTATGTAGTTATGGTGCGGTTATGGTATAACCAAAAATTTGGTGGTACGGTTATGGTTTTAGCCGAACTGACCCCGAACCGAACTGTTATCATCCCTAATTAATAGAAACTCGTAATTAAATTTTTATATTACCATCATAAAAGATAAAAAGAGAGGTAAGAGAAGATATGTGTTTGATTTTCTCTCGTAAACCTCTTTTCGTCATAATGATTTATTGTAGCAGGGAAAAAGGACGTAACATCACTTTGAGGTAAACCTCTATTAGATTTATGTCTTTATTTATTTCTACTCATTGATTACTTTTTTGTAAAATAGAATCGTGATTTCTAATTCTTAACAATTGACATCAAAGCTTTTGATTTTAATTGAGAGCAATGGATGGCGAAGAAGGAATGTCACTAAGGATCTGCACGTTTTATGGTATAGATTTTATTTTCTGGGGGATGCAGATAGAGGATTATTTGTACAATAAACAATTGCACAACCAATTTTGAATGTGAAGCTAAAGGAATGAAGGTTGATTAGTGAAAGCTCCTCGATTGTCAGGTATTAAGTTATTCGGTTGACACTGTCAAAAAGTATTGATCACAACATTGCGGCAAAGAAAACCACAAAATATTTGATGAAGGTATTGTCCAATATATAAATATATAAGAAGCCATCATTAGCTAAATTATGGGTTAAATCCCTATAATCTTGAATATTAATTAGCTTAATATAGGGGTCCTTGTCATCCTCCGGGTTTACCATATGGATATTATTTATATATAATAGATAAATCTACTACATGATGCACTACACCAGAAATAGCTTTTTGCAACGTGCAAAAAACGTTGCCAAAGAGTTTTTGCAGCGTTCGGGTGCACGTTGCGAATTGTGATGTTGCCATAGAGTGGAACGTTTTGACAACGTTCGCTGAACGTTGCGAAAAAGGGCAACGGCAACGTTCGCTGAACGTTGTAAAAAAGGGAAACGGCAACATTCAGTGAACGTTGCGAAAAAGGGCTTTGGCAACGTTCAGCGAACGTTGCGGTAACCCTTTTTCGCAACGTTCAGCGAACGTTGCCAAAACCCTTTTTTGTAACGTTCAGCGAACGTTGCCGTAACCCTTTTTCGCAACGTTCATCGAACGTTGCCGTAGCCCTTTTCGCAAGTTTTTCGCAACGTTCAGTGAACGTTGCGATAGTCGTTTTTAATTCAATTATCATATTTTTGTTTCATTAATTATTTCCTAAATAAACAATTGTGCAAATGTATTTCTAGTACATATAATCCAATGTCTTGGAATGTGTGGAATCAAAATTCATTCGATACATGAAAAAATGGAATAAAATTTAGACAACAAATTAAAATTTGAGAACTCTTCTCTAGATTAATTTCCAGTTTCTACAGAATCTTTTCCTGTCCAAAAAGAGAAGGATACAGAAAAGCTGTGTACATACAATATAATCATTCGAAAAGATTTGTCACCATCAACAGACACAGCTTAGCAACAAATTACAATGGCCAAAATTTCAAAGATATTAACTAAAATTGAAATTTCTCATCCCTCTGAATTTTCATCTTTGGCTTCTTCACTAGTCGCCTCATCTGCTTTCTTACCTGAAAAATCAAATTCGCCAAAGCATTTATCAACGAAGCATAATGATGTATGAACCGCTGCATATGTTGGGAAGATATGATTTCCAGCTTACCTTTCTTCTTCTTCCCTCCACCTAAAGATATTTTATGGACTTGGCAATTGAATCAACATCTTTGAGCTTCCTGATATGAAACAGTGAACCAGAAGAAGGAGCAAAATCTTGGATATTAGGTGCACCAATGACCACATGAACAGACCCTATAATTTTTGCAGTCATATTATCAAATAATAGCATCGTAAAAGATTCAAACACTTATTTAATAGTTAACAACTTGGAAATAGCACAAATTGCATCTCTTCCATGTAAAAAAGTAGTAATGGTCATAAAGAAACATCACAAATTTATTGATAGTCAGCAAGTGGAAAATAAATATAACAAGGTTAACAAAGAATGTCCGAAAACCATTCTATCCTAGAAGTCAGAACTCAAAACTAAAAAAAATTCAACAGAGGCAATTCCAAATTTGCAAATCAATGACCTTGAGCTCGAAATAAGAAAAGAAGAATTTCATTACTGTAGTGGTACGCAACGATCTTAGCTTATTGACTTAAAGCCATCCAAATCTTTTACTAATTATCTCAAGTTTCCGAACTAGAAGTTCAACTTAATATTTTTCAAATCAAGTCAAAACAATAGTAATATGGTTAAAGATATGAAAGCATATCAACGTTCTTCGTATTTTGTCATAATTCCCAGAACTCTTTTGATTATTCACAAATAGTTTGATAGCATAATCATTGCAGAATCTTCATTTCTGTATCTTTCTATTTGTAATTCATAGACAAAATCATACAACTTTTCTTATTCCTATGATCCTACCAACATTTCTGTCTCAATCGTTTTACATTTTTATCAATTATGACATTCAATTGTAACAAGAAAAAAATATCAGAATTGCCTGGTACCAAATACTTTCAACAATCATGAAAAAAGTTACGAATAGTGCATACCTCAATGGTCATCGGGGTAAAGACAAAGAGATTGTTGAGATTGAAAGCAAAGGCAGCGAGAAGGAATCCAATTTGGTACTTCTCAGCAGTGGTTGAAGTCTTCTCTGAGAACTATGTTGAACAAAAAACTGTTACACAATCAAAACCAAACTCATCGGCACCAGAGGAACAGAAATGTAACGCCAGAAATAGGAAGGTAAATTTTGCACTAAATCTATCACAAGCTAAATTAAACAGGTGAAAATAAAAATA
Source organism: Osmanthus fragrans (assembly GCA_019395295.1). Lineage (NCBI taxonomy): Eukaryota > Viridiplantae > Streptophyta > Magnoliopsida > Lamiales > Oleaceae > Osmanthus > Osmanthus fragrans. Next base: position 17,554,944 of record CM033361.1, on the reverse strand, counting down.
AAATGAAATACCAAAGTAAGTTTAAAACCAATTAGCTCATCCATAATAAAGAGAGGAACGAGAAGAAATATATAATAATACCAGCTACGAGGCACTGGAAAAACTTTTCAGTGACATAATTCTCTTCATTCGAGTTCTCAAAAGCCAAGCTAAACTTGTAGCGCTCCAAAGTTTCCACTTTGTCCACTGCAAATAAGTGCACAGAAAAGATTGTCAAATGAGTATAGCTATGTCATACAGATACACATGAGATGCATCAAATAGAGCTTGCTTTGATGGGACAAAAACATAAGGCACATTCTGCAATTAACACCCAAAAGCTTAGCTGTTTTGAGACATTGAAAAATGAAAATTTCAAACTTTCCCAATTTGACCAACAGAGTAACAAGTGAGTAATACTTCAGAAGCAATAATCAATTATTTATTTAGAAGTCAGAGATGTCTTGACGATTAAAAAGTTCATTAACACTTTCTTAATCCACATACACCCACCCAATACAGTCTCACAAATTTAAAGAAAGGGTAAAATCATATTGGTGCTTCAAGTTTTAGTATAAAGTCAGTTTGATACTTCAAGTAATAGAAACGGAAGGCAACAATTTGATAAAGCCATTTTATTTATGCAAGATAAAGTAAATTACTGTTTGATTTACAAGACTTAGTCCACGGTACAAAGAACCATGGTGTAGAAATGGCCAACCCCCAGCTCCGTTGTAAATCTCATAAATGCATACTGGCTATCCTGTTCTTTCTAGCTCACCTTCATCCCTCTCATTCGTTTCAAATTTAAGCTTTTAAGCTTTACGAGCAGTACGATATATTACATCCCACTCCATTCCTATAGACTTAAAATCAACAGTAAATACACGATTTCAAGGCATGACTAACAGAACTGCTGAATTAAATACTGAATTTATCTAAGTAAAACTATGCGTCATGATTTGAAAACACTTGTTAATTTTTCTCAACCATTATATTAGTAAGAGAAAACGGAATATCATGAAATAGAGAAGAAAATTCAACATTATAAATGAGGAAACCAAAAGCATCCATGGCCATCAGCCAGAAATACTACTACCCCTTAAAAAACAAGGATAATCCTCTAGCAGAACACTTAAACAATCTGGTAACTCAATAACAATTTCATATGTTAAGAACAGTAGACAAAACACAAATCAAAATAAGAAAATAAAATAACAGAAAAAAAAAGTAAAGAAAAACTTGAGTAGGCTGAAGGCTTCAAAAATCAGAATCAGGGATTCAGGGGGCTTTACCTTATTCTTCTGTCGCCGAATCGCCGGTGGAAATGTGGACTCGAAGGTCTGCTGTCGTCGACTGCCGCGTCTTGAGAAGTTCAAGGGCTCGAATCGAAGATGCTGCGTCTAGGGCTCGAAGGTGATGTCGGCTGCGTAGTGGCGTCTAGGTTCAAACGCCGGAGGCCGGTGGAAATGTGGAATCGTCCCTGAGAAGTGAGAAGTTCAACGTTGAGGACTTATGGCCGGCGGTGGTGGAGATGACTCGCGGTCGCGGAGGGGAAGTGGAAAATGGGTTGAATGAAATAGGGTTAGAATATGAAATAGATAATGTATTCGATGGACTTTTTGTTGCAAAAAATTTCTCTTTTGGCAACGTTCAAATGAACGTTGTAAAAGTCCATTTTACGCAACGTTCGTTGCACGTTGTGAAAAGTTCCACTTTTTTTCTTCTCTTTTGCAACGTTCATATGCACGTCAAATTTAGCCAGATTTTTGACAGATTATTTCTTTTATTAAGTATTTCATTATGGTATAATTATTAAGATTTTGCTCTTTTTGAGAATTTTCGATAATTTCGTTATTGAAGCTATATAACCCGGCTTGTAGGTTATTTTTTTTTCATTGAATGATAAACAAGTTGCTGCCCCGACGTCAACAATTTTTTTAATTTAACAATTCTTTTTTAATTTCAAATTAAAAAAAAAAAAAAAAAAAAAAAAAAAAAAGTGGTGAGATTGTAAAACAAGTATATATTCTTTAGCCGACTTTTGGCAACGTGCAATGAACGTTGCGAAAGAGGGCACTTTTCGCAACGTTCATTGCACGTTGCAAAATCTTCTACTTTTAGCAACGTGCAGTGCACGTTGCGAAAAGTGCCCCCTTTCGCAACACTTTTCGCAACATTCATTGTACGTTGCAAATGCTAATTTTGGCAACGTTCAATGAACGTTGCGAAAGGAGGCCCTTTTCGCAACGTTCATTGCACGTTGCTAAAAGTCGAAGATTTTGCAACGTGCAATGAACGTTGCCAAAAGTTCCACTTTTAGCAACGTGCGATGAACGTTGCCAAAAGTAGCATTCGCAACATGCAATGAACGTTGCGAAATGGGGCACTTTTTGCAACGTTCAATGAACGTTGCAAAAAGTGGAACTTTTCGCAACGTTCAGTGAAAGTTGCGAAAAGTGGTATTGGCAACATTTTTTTAAAGAATGTTGCTAAAACTCAATAAAATTAACCAATTGCAACATTCATTGATTAGAATGTTGCCATAAACTTCTTTAGCAACATTCATTGATTGAATGTTGCCTTTTGAGTGTTGCAAAAGAGAATTTTTGTTGTAGTGATGATTGCATGGTGTTATTATATATTCACAATTTTAGCGTTTACGAGATTACGTAATCGAATTTTAAATTATGAGTATAATTTCAAAATATACAATCAAAACAATATGTCTTGTTAATGTTAATAAGCTTGAATTTCAAACCTTTTAAAAGAGTTAGTTGAAATGACGATAAATGGTTAAACGGTATTGTTTTTTAATTACCTCCAATTAATTCTAAACTATTATATAAAGACAAGGTGCGTCACATTTCTGTTTAGAGAATGTTTGATCATATGTAGGGGGAAAAAATCTTATAGCATCACGCCAATAGCAATGTTCTCAACGCTATAATTAGCTTATGGTCAAAGAATAATATTTTTATCTAATGAGTTTTAATAGTAAAATGTATGTACAACATCTCCACCACAGTGCATTGAGATGGACAATAAAGGAATGCTAAGAATATAGATTTAGTTTAAACCCATATAAATTTATCTTATGTCCTAACGGATGGTATTTCATAACCCAATTTGAAAATAATCATATGATTGAACTGTTTTGTAAGCATGAGAGAGAAAAATTAATAGTTTAAAAAATACATGATGCATCATATTGTGTTATCTATATCCTTGCACTTGATAATCTAAAAAAATAACCCAATTGCAAGATGTACTTATTGACTTATAAGAGTTCGATCAAATCTCATATACTAGCTGTAGATATTCCATTTCGTATTAAAGTTTTAGAAGGACAAACTATTAACATTATATAAATAACACACATAAAGCAGTCTGATCATTGATTCTAAATATAAAAATTCTCGAACAAAAAGAGAAAATAAGTAATATAGTACCATTTAGAAGATGTATATTCTTAAAGAATATATAGACATTACTAATCATAGAAGAGCTTCAAGTACTTGATATATTAAAGTTGAGATATCTTAATAAGTTATTTCATTATGGAAAAGATATATAATCAAAATGAAAAAGTTTTTGACAATACTTTTGTCATAATGTACAGCTAAACAGAGAGGATATCGAAATATTTCCCTATTTGACAACCATTATTTGTAAACTCTTTTTTTTTACATATTCATTTTTAACCACACATTCACACAATAAAATATTCCACACGCAAACTCAAAATTTTTCTTTAATTTTTAACCATGCATTCTCCTAAAAATCTCTATTCAGAACATTTTTTTTTTCAAATAATGGTTGTTAAACGGGGGCTAAATTCCTCAACTCTTATCGATCGAAGAAATAATTAATAAAATGGAAGAATGCAATCCTAGCAAAATTAAACATATTAGAGAAACCTGAAATTTCTAGACATGCATTTCAAACACCTAAAGTTATATATCTATGCGAAAAGAAAATGAGAAAAATAAAGTGGTAATATGTAATGCGCGACTCTTAACGTAATGAATTTCGAAAAGAATTATGTAAATAGATAAATTAGCATGTGGTGAATGCAATTACATATAAAAGATTTAATATGTCTAAATCATATAACTCAAGTAATATTATTATAAGGGAGTAAATACATGTTGCGCTCTCTTTTTCCTTGAGCTAGGTTTTGACCAGTTGGATTTTCCTTGCAAGATTTTAATGTGGTCACTTTTGTAGCGTACTAAAAAAAAATGTATTTTTTTTCCATCAGTAAGATTTGTTTCATATGATTTTTTTCTAGTTAGCTTTTAATGAGGTTTCCTTATGTAATGAATGTCCATAACATACAAGACATTTATCTTCAAAATAAAACTCTTATTTGTTATAAGCAATGTACAAAACTTCTAAAAAGAGCAACAACAAAATTTATTTTTCAACAAACAATCATGTTGGTTAAAGTCAAACAAGGATGGGTAAATATCTAGTAGAAGATGATATTGTTTAAAAATTTATTTTTCAACAAATTTTTTTTTTTTTTTCACTCTTAGTTTATGACCAATTAATTTATTTTCAAATTTTTTATAAACAATTTGGGGTTGGAAATAGTTTGCAAAGTTGAAATTTAAATCAAACCACTTCAAAGTGATTTAGTTCAGTTCAAAATCAAAGCATTAACAGATCCGCTTGAATGGATTTTTAAAAAGTGATTTTGGTTTGGTTACATGGTTTGGCGATTTCATTGCTCAACGATAAAGATAGGGGCGAGCTAATTTAATTTACAACTTTATTTCTCACAATACTAAATGAATTATACAGCTTTATTAGATTCTCACGATATTATCGTTTTTAGATTTGCTTAAATCGTATTGTACAAATAACCCTAGATTATCCCTATTTGCCCCTTCCGTGACTCGATTACCCAATTAAGTAAGTAATCCACACCTCGTTCAGTAGGCATGGGCGTGGGTTGGGTTGGTTTTTACCCCGACTCAACATGATCGATTTGATCTAAAATCAAACCAACCCAACCCGTATAAATGTTGAAACCCAACCCAACCCAATCAAGTGTCGGTCGGGTTAGGTTGGGTTGGTCGGTTTGGGCAAAGTGTAATTTATTATCATACATTCAAATAAAATCAACATGTTACACGTCATCCAAATAACTTAAATACGATTAATATTTAATACAAGATCCAACCATCCAAATAAAAATTCACCCAAATAAAATTAATACAATCATCCATTGTCAAAACATTTGAAAACTAATACAAATGTATATAATTAATGCGGTCAAGCGATTAATCAATCATGCTACGGATCTGGAAGTTGTACGCATGAAAGAATGCAAATCACTTCTCTTTTACCTTCCAGCAAGAAAAGGGTAACCCTTGGGCTTGGGATGCCCTTCAGGTGGTTGCCCTTGTAAGCCTGTAACAAGGGAGGTCATCTTTCTGACAACTTCAGTGTCTTCACTATAACTCTCACAGCATCTTCTCCATCTGGGATCTCTGCTGATCTAAGAAGATAAATTCAAAAATTGCTACAGAATAATGCTAATAATCCAAAAGAGAACAAAAAAAAGACTCATGAAAACAATCAACATGCTCAAGCATTACATAATTACTTGTTCTCAGAATTATACTTTGAGCACATGCATTGAACTTAAAGTTGAAAACATACCAATCAATAAATGAAAAATCCCACAAACAGTTAGTGTTTGAGGGAGTGAAAGCATGCCTTGTTTATAAATGAGTACCGATAGATGCACAAGCAACAATTGCTTAAGCCTTTTTAGGCAAGATTTGACTTGGCTTGGTTTCAAGGTGCCCATATAGATTTCAAGGCGCCCATATAGATTTCAAGGCAAATTTAGCATTGGGAGCTCATGAACCTGGGTGAGAAATCATGTGGCAAGTGACTGGGTTTCCTTGTTTTACTTACTTTGATTCTGTTTTCCAGAATGCATCAATTTCTGGGGAGATTTAAGTTTAGTTGTTAACTGGATATCCTCATTCATTTTCCAAAAAATATGAAGTAGTGAATATAATATTTAGTTACTCAAATTGACTATACTTAGACAGATGCTTATTAATTTATAGCTGAGTTCTGACTATCTTTAAAAAATCAGTTAGTTATGATAACAATTTTGAAGCTACCACCTAGGTCATTCAGGTATCCTGTTTACAAACCAGTTTAGAGAGTTTCCATCAAATGTAACAAGCTACAGCAAAGTTCTTTAATTGGGATATGCAAATTTCTAAAATGTATAACAAAACCATCAAATGTAACAAGCTACAACAAATTTCCAACATGTATTGTATAACTCCATACAACAAGTTAAAGATGCAGAAAATCAAATTGTATGAAATGTAAAAAAAAAAAAAATATACGAAAGTTTCAAAATACAAGAACTACAAAAGTTGATTATAAAAAGACCCTTTTTCATGTTTTCATATATATTATCTGCACTAACAGATTCAGCAAATTTGAATTTCTTCAAAAAAATGGATAATTGTGTTGGAAAAAAGAATCTACAATATTATTGTACTGATATTAAATATTTACTTACCTTATGTTGTCTTTGATAATTGTAGTAATTACCTTGTATAGAAAGTAGGTTTATTGTATATGTATATGGTTTAGAACATCAATGAAAGTATTCCTGCAGTTTTATTTCTTCTGCCCATTCTTTCATGGTATCAGAGCAGGACAAAATTCCAATTCATTACTACACGCCAATCTCTTGTGAAGAACATCTTCAACTCCTTTTCAATCATCATGGCAGACAATGAAACTCCTTCCTCCGGCAAGGGTGCTGCTTCTTCTGATTTGCCTAAGCCAGATTCTACATCCAATTCTTCAAGAACAGACATCTCGAATCCTTATTTCACCAATCATTCGGATCATCCCGGATTGATTTTAGTCTCCAAATCCTTGAACGGAGACAATTATTCTAGTTGGAAAAGGGCTATGACTCTAGCATTAAACTCCAAGAACAAGCTCGGATTCGTCAATGGTTCCATCGAAGCTCCCTCCGAAAAGGTTGATCCCGAAGGCTATGCGACTTGGTCGCGATGTAATGACATGGTCCACTCCTGGATCATCAATACCCTCAATCCAGAAATCGCAGACAGCATGATTTACTATTCTACTGCTCATGACGTTTGGGAAGATCTTCGTGAGCGGTTTTCTCAAAGCAATGCACCCCGCATCTTCAAAATTCAGCGAGATATTGCTTACCTTCGACAAGAACAACTCTCTGTCTCTACGTACTACACTAAACTGAAGGGATTGTGGGATGAATTGGCTTCATACTCAGACACAACACATGAAGCACAGGCAGACCAACAAAAATTGATGCAATTCTTAATGGGTTTGAACGAAACTTACAATGCAATTCTTGGCAGCTGCTACTGATGAACCCTCTACCTTCTGTCCGCCAAGCCTACTCTTCGATTTCTCAAGAAGAAAAACAATGGCTTCTCAGTGTCACACAGACCGACACCGACCTTGGAGGGAGCGCTGCTATGGTGGTGCGCCACAATAACAGTGGAGGAAAGCAGAATTTTTCAGCAGATCGCCCAGGAAATCATTCGCCTCAGCTACCGGACGCCCGGTGTGATCTCCCGGTTGCACCGCCAGGAGAGCGCCGCTTCGACCACCAGGATCGCCGTCGTTTTGGCTCAGGGAGGGGACGACCCCAGTGCACCCACTGTGGAGAGTTGGGCCATTGGGTCCAAAAGTGTTTCCAACTGAATGGGCATCCGCCGTGTCATCCCAAGGGCACACGCTATTCAGGGCAAAACTCAAATCAACATAAAGGGTTTTCTACGGTTAATCAAGTGTCGGAGGTGCCATCTGCAGTCTCATTATCAGAAACCCAACTTCAGCAACTTTTGTCACTTCTTAATAATCAAGATGAGAGTTCTAATTCGAAAGTGAATGCGGTAACACAGCCAGGTTTGTCTAAAATAATTTCTCGCGATTAGATCATTGACAGTGGGGCGACAGATCATATTACTTCATCATCTCAATTGTTATACAAAGATAAAAATTGCTCTTTACCACCCGTATTATTGCCTAGCGGAGAACAGGCGAATATTGATGCCAAAGGATCTGTATCTCTAAATTCTGTCTATTATTTGCATAATGTATTATCTGTGCCTACATTCAAAGTTGATTTGATGTCAGTTAGTCGTTTGACAAAGAGCCTCAATTGTTCAGTGACTTTCTTTCCTTATTGGTGTATTTTGCAGGATCTGGATACGAGGAGGACGATTGGTTTGGGTAAACAACATGATGGACTATACTATTTGGTGGCATTGGCGACGAAGAAATCTTCAACTCCGCCTTCTTCACACACAAATCGACCAACCTGCAACACCACCATCTCATCCACAGACCTCTGGCATGGTCGCTTAGGCCATGTATCTTCCTCTCGCTTAAGTTTCATTGCTAAGAATTTTTTAAATTTTTCTGTTGAGTCAAATACTGCTTGCCATATATGTCCTTTGGCCAAGCAAAGTCGTTTACATTTTAGTACTAGTACTATTTCCTCTACAAAGCCATTTGATCTTATACATTGTGATATTTGGGGTCGTTATCGACAGCCTTCTCTTTCTGGTGCTACTTACTTTCTTACCATTGTTGATGATTATACTCGTTTCACGTGGATTTTTTTAATGCACCACAAGAATGAAGCACAATCACTTTTACATCGCTTTTTACTCAATTCGACACTCGCATCAAAATATTTCGAAGTGACAATGGTGGGGAGTTTCTCTCTCTTCGTTCTTTTTTTCACGCTAATGGAGTCATTTTTCAACGTTCTTGTATCTACACCCCTCAACAAAATGGGGTCGTGGAACGCAAACACCGCCATATCCTACAAGTGGCTCGTGCTCTCAAATTTCATGCTCACCTTCCCTCACAATTCTGGGGTGACTGTGCTCTTACCGCTGTGCACATCATCAATCGGTTACCTTCACCGGTCATCTCTTTCAAAACTCTTTTCGAACTTCTTTATTCCAAGCCGCCAACTTACTCTCATCTCCGTGTTTTTGGTTGTCTTGCTTACGCTACCAACGTTCACACTTCTCACAAATTTGACCATCGTGCCACGCCCTCCATCTTCATCGGCTATCCCATCAGTCAAAGAGCATATAAATTATTCAATCTCTCGACTAAGACCATTTTTACTAGCCGGGATGTCAAATTTCATGAGGATACCTTTCCTTATGCCTCTGTCCAGCCCATTTTCGATACATCTCCGTTGGTCCATTCTCCAGGCCCAATTCCATTGTTGCCTCATGATGCCATTTCACCCGGTGACCACCTCTCGCCCACCTCTTCCTCACCTCCTACACCACACCGTGCACCCGAGCCATCTCCTTTACCCACCATTGGACCTGTCACCTCCTGTCCCCCATCCCCGGCATCGATATCCTCTCCGGTTTCTCCTCCCTTCCACTCTCTCTCCTCGCCCGTCATCCCCACTCCACCACCCGAACCGCTCCGTCATTCGAGTCGCCCCACTGTCCCGTCGATCAAGCTTAATGATTATGTCTGTTCCAACGTTTACTCCGGTCCATCGCCTTCCTCCACTCCGGTTCCACCCAAAGGTACACGTTATCCCCTGGCTGATTATGTTTCATATCACCGCTATAAGCCTGCATATCGTTCTTTTGTTGCTCAAATCAATAATGTCACGGAACCTCGGTCTTATTCGGATGCCGCCTCTCACCCTGCGTGGCAAGAGGCTATGTGTTCCGAATTGCAGGCCCTTCAGGCTAATGGTACTTGGTCTCTCGTCCCTCTACCTGCTGGTAAATCTCTCATTAGTTGTCGTTGGGTTTACAAGATCAAGCTTAAGTCTGATGGCTTCGTTGAGCGGTACAAAGCGCGACTTGTGGCGAAGGGTTTCACTCAGTTGGAGGGAGTTGATTATCAGGATACTTTTTCTCCCACAGCCAAAATCATCTCTGTTCGTTGTTTATTGGCTTTGGCTGCTACCCGTGGTTGGTCCCTTCATCAACTCGATGTTAATAATGATTTTCTCCATGGTGACCTCCACGAAAAAATCTACATGTCTCCGCCACCAGGGCTGCGGCGACAGGGGGAGGAACACTTGGTTTGTCGCCTCCACAAGTCACTATATGGTCTAAAACAAGCATCTCGTCAATGGTTTGCTAAATTCTCCGAAGCTATCCGTTCAGCTGGGTATGTACAATCAAAAGCTGATTACTCTCTGTTCATCAGAAAGCAAGGCAAGTCCTTTACTGCCCTTTTAATATATGTTGATGACATTTTAATCACTGGAAACGATCCTATAAGTATTGCCAATATCAAGAAGTTCTTGCATAATAAATTTTGTCTTAAGGATCTTGGTGACTTGAAATATTTTCTCGGTATTGAGATTTCTAGATCTAAGAATGGCATTTTTATCTCTCAACGAAAGTATGCATTGGAAATCATTAAGGATGCAGGGTTGTTGGGAGCAGCTCCCATCGATACCCCCATGGACCGTGGTTTAAAATTATCTGATAAGGGTGAGCTACTCAAATATCCAAAGTGATACAGGCGATTAGTTGGGAGATTAATATATCTCACAATTTCAAGGCCCGATATTATGTATTATGTCCATATATTGAGCAGGTTTATGCACCAACCTCGAAAGGATCATTGGGAAGCAGCTTTGCGAGTTGTGCGTTATTTAAAATCGGCACCTGGCCAAGGCCTTTTCTTTTCCTCAACCAGTGATCTTCGGCTGCGAGCCTACTGTGACTCAGATTGGGCAGGATGCCCACTTACTAGAAGATCTACCACGGGGTACTGCGTGTTCCTAGGCCCTTCGTTAATTTTCTAGAGGTCGAAACGCCAGAAAACAGTCTCTCTTTCTTTAGCCGAAGCAGAGTACCGTGCAATGACAGGAGCATGTTGTGAATTGACATGGCTTCGCTATTTGCTCAGAGATTTGGGGGTTTTCCATCAAGAAGCTGCATTGTTGTATTGTGACAATAAGGCTGCATTACACATAGCAGCGAATCCTATCTTTCATGAACGTACAAGGCACATAGAGATGGATTGTCACTTTATAAGAGATAAGATCCAAGATGGTTCTGTGGAAACAAGATTTGTAAGTTCTGCAAACCAACTAGCTGATGTCTTGACCAAAGCTTTGGGAAAGGAGTTCTTCATACCTATGATTCACAAGTTGGGAGTGCAAGAAAATATAGATATATCTGTGGGTGCACAATGCCAAAGGAAGAACTCAGAAGAAATCGACTAGCGAGTTTTGGTCCTTTTGGCTTTGAGGCGACTAGCGAGCGTTATTGCGTGAAGATTAGAGAGAATTCTGATTCTGAAATCTGAAGAGTGAAAAGGGGAAGAGTGGAAGACCGAAGAGTAAAGAGGGGAAGACGGCTTGTAGTTTTCGTCGATTAGGTTAGGGAGTTAGGGTTTTGTTTTTCTATTTAACGTCCCTTTTTTTATGTGGTCTGGTCGGGCCGGGTCAGTTTATATGGGGTTTAAATTGTTAACCCATAACCCGACCCAACCCGACCACCCTACCCAATAACCGAAACCCGCCCAAAAAAAGCAAAAAATCGACCGATGGGTTGTGTGGGTTGGACGATTTTTTGCCCACGCCTACCGTTCAGGGTAGGGCACCACGAGTATCGGGTTTGACAAATTTTTTCGACATCCCTAAAGTTAACATGGATATACATACAAACATTAGCATTCCCCAGTATTTTTTTTACCTCTTGATATTCTTCAAATATTCAAATGTTTGATGTTGTAATTATTTGATCATTAGAAATTCATTTTTCAGAGTTATACTTTTTATAATAATAATATATTGAACGCTATCAATTTTACTAATGGTGCTTGAAACATTGATGTGAAGTCAATAAGCATTGTAAATTATTTTTGGCATTAAATATTGCTTTTGAAACAAAGTTGGGGAAGATGAAGGCATTCATATATTATGTGAAGTCATTTTTGTTTTATACCGCTTTATTAGATTTTCACGATATTACCTCTTTTAGATTTGCTTAAATCATATTGTATGTATAACCCTAGATTTAGTGTTTATACTTTTGGAGAAATGATACTTGTACATTGGGGGTGACCGCATATGAGTGTGCGGGATCCATGTGAATAAAATATTTTTTCCCTCCACACTCACATGTGGTCATCCCTGTGATCATCCCCGATGTTCATATAGCATGGCTGAAAATATATTGAATGCTAGCAATTTTACTGATGATGCTTGAAACATTGATGTGAAGACAATAAGCATTGTAAATTATTTTTGTCATTAAATATTGCTTTTGAATTAAAGTTGGGAAAGATGAAGGCATTCATATATTACGTTTAGTCATTTCTAGTTTACGTTATAGAAATGTGATGAATGTAAAGCATCTTCTGAAATATTCAAATTACGGTGATAAAGTATTTAAGGGTTACTATATATGCCTCCTGTTGATGATTATTATCTAGGTGATAGTTGCGCTTATGAGCTTTTTGTTTGAAAGAGCTCTTTGAAGCAACATAATCTAAATAAATATATTCTAACAAATGAAAAATATACAAAAATGTGAAGAAAATAAAAGCCTCCATTGATTAAGTTCATTTTGAGTAGTAAAAAAAAAACGATTTTTATATACATAATAAAAAATAAAATAAAAACACTTATTTGAGAAAACATAAGTTGTCAAGTGAAACTTTTCTAGTATATGTATATTATAAATTTATATTTACTAATCAAACATTATTTTTTATTTACATGGGTCCTAAAGGATTTTAAATAAAATTATTATTTATGCATTTAATTAAGTTGTTAATTTGATAAATTGGCTCGAGTTGGGATTGAAATTTTTTGTTATTCAAAGATTATTAACATGGCTTGAATGTATTGTGAATAGACACTCAAATCTAAAATTAGTCTCCAAGGGGCTCCATGTGACAACCCAATAATGATGTTTAGCTGTCTTTGATTTTCTTCAAATAAAAACAAAATCCCATCCAAATCAACATAGAAAAATAGATCCGTATAAGAATTAGAAAATAGAAATTTGTTAATTCAGCAAGTCTTAAAGAGTCTCTTTATATAGATGGAGATCAAAATAACATCATTTTTTTTTTCGTTACGCCAGCTTGACAACGTTCCTATCAATATGCATTATGGTCCGTCTGATAGCACTGAATTTCATGGAAAATGTCACATTCGAGAAATTCGAATTCTACTTTAGTTATTTAATACGAAAGTGAAAATGGAGTTCGAATTTCAAGGTACAATCACTTTAAGCTTGTTTTCAACAAATTTTATGGAAAATAATCTCTTATAGTTTATGTGGATTTTTATTTTTCAACTTACATGGAATTGATTTTTATATTATCTATTCTATTTATGGACAAAAATATTTTTAAAGTATTCATAATTAGATTGAAGATACTCGTATCAAATATTTACTATAAGGTGAATTTTATTTAGTCCATATTTGGTTCTCATTTTTTTAAATTTATTTTTTCTCTTATTTTTAGTCACATATTTCATCGAACACACAACCTTTATCAATTTTTCAATTATATATTTTTATCAATTTTTATTAAAATTTACTAAAATTTTAATTTTTAACTAAACTAAACACGAAATAAGCCCATGTTTGGTAGTCATTTTTTTTAATGTATTTTTCTCTCTATTCTTTTCAATTACACATTCTTCAATAAAATAATATTACACGCAAACCAAAAAAATTTCCTTAATTTTTAACCATACATTTTCCATCAATCAACTATTTAAAAATATATTTTTTTTCAAAAATGACTATCAATCAGGGGCTAAATGTAAAGATCATTCATCCATTTTGGTAAGCTAGTTTGTTACAAAGTTTTCTTTATAACTGGCCCGCATTTCAATAAACATCTTATAGATTGACACCATCATCACGTCACATATAGAAAATATTGTGCTGCGTTTGACCCTCGTTTTTTTAAAAACTCATTTTCAACCATATATTTTTTCATAAAATAATTTTATATGTAAATTAAAAAAAAAAATCATATTTTTTAATCATACATTCTATAAAAATCACTATTTCAAAACACATTTAATAAAAAAAAATTGGTTGTTCTCAAACGGGGACTGTATTAATTAAGTTGCCCATTGTTTTTCAACGACCTGACCGGTCCACCGTTGAGTAGTATTTGAGGGGACAAAGTCGGTGGCCCCAGCCATTGAAGATAGTAAAGCTTGAATGGCAAATCGCAGTTATTCTTTGAAAAGTTAAACAAATTACAAAAGTTGTGTTTAAACTAAAAAATTGTGTTTCAATTTTGAAGACTTCTGATAATTGTCATGATTTTACAGGGCAAGTTCGCAGTTTTTCTTTGAATAGTAAAACAAATTAAACTAAAAAATTGTGTTTCAAATTTTGAAAACTTCTGATAATTGCCATGATTTTACATTTAGCATGTGTTAGTGGTGGAGCCAACTTTTGAAAATGGGGGGGGTTTTTTTTTTTAAGAAACCCACAAAAAGGAGAGGAAACAAAAACTCACTAATTGAGTCATTTACTTTCTCTGCGGATAGTGCATCAGTGTAGACATTGCTAATAAGCTGAGAATTAACCTAAAATAAGTTAAAAAAATAAGATTAATTTTTTTCGTAAGTTCATTTTTAATAAAAGAGAAGTTATCATTATTCAATCCTTACAATTTAAAAAAAAAAAAAAATGTCAAAAAAATGAGGGGTCCAGGACTCTCCCAGGAGCCCCCTGCCTCCGCCCCTGGCATATGTTTTGATTCTCATTATTTCAAAATTAGTTTTTTCTCGAACGCATTTTAAATCATACATTTTTAAAATAAAATATTTTACATATAAATTTTTAAAAAAAATTCTTACTTCTTAATAACACGTTATCCAAAAATTTACTATTACAAAACTCATTTTGATGAAATAATGGGCATTGTTGATGATACATATTGCATTAAAAAATTTTATTGATGAAACAATTACAATCGAATATCAATGTAAATACAATCAATAAATTATCTCACCTAACTATGAGTTTCACTTTCTAAACTTATTAATTTAGATGTTTCAACTAGAGCAAGAGGAGAAATTGCTATTTGAGAGGAAAATATTTGAATTGAATGCCCCCTTCTTCAAATGAAAGTGGACATTTATAGATTTCACTCCAAGCGTTGGGGTGCTTTAGTCATTCTTGCGTTGTACCCTCCTTGTTGGCTATCTTCTAACTAATTTGTTTATAAATCACACTTTATTCATTTGTCCATGTGCTCTTTATAGATAGTCTGAAGCTAGCCTGTTTATGGTAAATGGTTCACGGCCTTTATGCAAACCTTCTGTTTCTTTCCTCCATTCGCACCTCACCTTTCATCACACTGACTGAATGGGTTCGCATGCTATATTTCGAGGGTTAATAGGCATCAAACAAGGGTTTAGAAAACTTTTGACAATAGTTTTGACTTTTACTTACGTTACATTTTGTACATTTTTATACAATAGTTTTTACATCTTCAATCAAAATTTACAAGCTTCATTAAAAATTAAGACACTTAAATGAATGACAACATCCAAAGAACATACGTATAACATGTCACAAGGTACTTTACATAATAAAATTTTAAATTTACTCTTACTATTTTTTCTTATGAATAATATTTTTTTTTTCAATAACCGTTTATGTGTCAAAATTCAATAGTAAAAGCATGATTATTTTATCGCTTTCTATGTGATTGAGGTATTGCATCCATATAAATG
The DNA here is from genome assembly GCA_019395295.1 of Osmanthus fragrans. Taxonomy (NCBI): domain Eukaryota; kingdom Viridiplantae; phylum Streptophyta; class Magnoliopsida; order Lamiales; family Oleaceae; genus Osmanthus; species Osmanthus fragrans. The sequence continues at coordinate 17,539,184 of CM033361.1, read as the reverse complement.
AAAAATCATTTTTATCTTAAAAATAATTGCTTAGGCATTTTGCATTTGAAAACATCCTCAGTTCAATCAAGATAGATAATTGACTCAATCAAAATCAAAATAATCCAAAAATCTAGATAGACTTGGTAATATTTTAAATCAACAATAAATACTGTCAAATTATAGATGGCAATGAAGTTGATGGTTTTGGTATTTAAAAATGAGAGGAAAAAGCACCTAGTACAGAAATTCTCGAAGGGGACAGAAGCCATGATAATAAGCAACTTGAATTTTATTTTATATTTTATATTTATCTAGAATTGACTTACCATAAAGTTTTAGAGAAAAAATTATAGCAATTTATTTCGTCTATGTTTGGCCCCCATTTTTTCAAAAACTTATTTTTTTCAAAACTTACTTTTCAATTGCACATTCTCTCAAAAAATAATTTTACATGCAAATCTAAAAAAAATTCTTACTTTTTTAAGCACACATTCTCCAACAAAATAATATTTCAAAATACATTTTGAGCAAAAAATAGGGATCAAACAAGGGCTTCATACCTATAGACTACCACACTTAAGAGTGTATTTGAGTCCATTTAATTTTGAAAAATGTATTATGGAATAGTAGATTGATGGAGAATGTGTGGTTAAAAAATAAAGAAAAGCTTTTTATTTGCATGTAATATTATTTTAATGAAAAATGTATGATTGAAAATGAGTACTGTAAAAAAAAAAAAAAAAAAGTGATAGAATATAAAATAATGGATGGCAAACATGGGCTAAGCAATTTCTTGTGGTACCGTTAGTTAAAGTAACTTATACGTGTATAAAGAGAGTAAAGTGTTATTTTATTTTATTTTCACTTATAAATTGTTAAACCATATAAATGCTTATTTTTAAGTATAATAAATTAATTTTAAAATAAGTAATTTTTTATATTTATAAATATTTTTTTATTATATAATTTTATGGATCATAATTATATAGATTTTAAAAATATATTTATTTTAATCAAAATATGTGTACAACTTATAGATAAAGAAAACAATATGTCCATGTTTGACAATCATTATTTTAAACTCTTTTTTCTACGTACTCATTTTTAACCACACATTCACATAACAAAATATTTTGTACGTAAATTCAAAACATTTTTCTAATTTTTTAACCACATACTCTCCAAAAAATCACTATTCAAAACTCATTTTTATCCAAATAATGATTGTCAAACAAAGGTTGTATATGGTCAAAAGTTTATATATATGTTTATAGTAACTCCAAAATTAACATGTATATACATACGCTCCGCCCTCTTGGTGGGCTACAAGAGCTGCGGGCAAGTGCTTTGTAGGCCAACGGCCCAGTGAACCGGGCGGGGCACTCAAAGAAAGGGGCACACTAAACAAGTATGGGAAATTGGCCCCGCTCTACTTTCTTAAAAGAAAGGACCACTAAACTAGCATTCCACCTTTTTATTTTATAACCTCTATATATACTTCAAATATTTGATTTGAGTGTTGATGGGATTATTTGATCATTTGAAATTCATTATATATATATATATATATATATATATATATATAAGCTATCAATTTTACTAATGATGCTTGAAACATTGATGTCAAGACAATAATCCTTGTAAATTATTTTTGGCATTAAATATTGCTTTTGAATCGAATTTGGAAAGATGAAGGCATTCATTTACTATATAATGTCATTTCTAGTTTACCGTACAGTGATATGATAAATGTCGAGCATCTTTTGAATTATATTCATATTACGATGATGAAATCACTTATTGATAAAGTATTTGAGGGTTACTATATACGTCTTCCGATTATGATCATGATCCAATTGATAGTTGTGTTTTACCAACTATTTCTTCAAAAAAAGCCCTTTCATGCGGTCGCAATCTAAATAATTATTTCTACCAATTGAAAAAATACAAAAAATGTGATGAAGATAAAGGACTCCATTGATTGAGTTCATTTTGATTACAAAGAAAAAAAAGAAACGACTTTTATATGCACATGTTAAGAAAACACTTATTTGAGAAAATATAAGTTGTCGAGCAAAAAAAACTTCCTTAGAATGTATTATAAACTTTTATTACTAATCACATATTATTTTATACGTTTGTAGGGTCCAAAAATTTTTTAAATAAAATTATTATTTATGCATTTAACAAGGTTGTTAATTTTATAAATTGGGCCAAGATGGGACTGAAATTTTTTGTTATTTAAAGGTTACTAATTTATCGAACATTTATTTAGAGCATTTTCAATGCATTTTACGAACTGTTATTTAAGTGACATGTGAATCAAAAGACTTTCGGTCAACATGTCATTGATGCACAGTGAATAGACTCAAATCTAAAATTAGTCTCCAAGGAATTTCATATGACAACCCAAAAATGATATAAGTGTCTTGATTTTTCTTAAAATAAAAACAAAAACACAGCCAAATCTGCATAGAAAAATAAATCATCAAAAGATTAGGAAATAAAAATTTGTTGATTCAGCACGTTTTAAAAAGTATTTGAATCTAGAAAGGATTAATGATTGTGTCTATTTTTCTCTAGGACCTTATTGGATGTACGAAAAGAAATTTCACAGAATTGTTACTGATGACTCACGATGGGGGGTGGATGGAGGATTTTTTGATATTTTTTATTCACACATGGGGCTCACCTGTGTGAAACTTCTATAAAAATTCTGTGACTCCATTTCTGTACACTCATCTTTTTCTTTTTCTCTATCAAGTCAGTTTGATATGTCTTTATCTTTGATATGTCTTTATCAATGACCTTAACGATAATTTTTTAGACACGACATTAGCTATTTCATAATTGGATTGGAGATAATTTTTTGGAAGGTTTATTGTAATGTGAATGTAACAATCACTCCGTCGATCTTGGTAGGCTTTCTTACAAAGTCTTCTTTATATTGTTTTATCTGGCCCCAATAAACATTCGAAATGCTGACCCCCCGTCGTCACGTCACTGATAGAAATGGAACATAGATTCCTTGTATCAAGTTGCCCATTGTTTTTCAACTACCTGAGTCACCTGACCAGTCCACTGGTGAGCAGTATTTGTGAGGAAAATTCGTAGTAATTCTCTGAAAAGTTAAAGAAATTACACAAGTTGTGTTTTAAAAAAAAAAAAAAAAATGAGTTTTTTTATTTTTTTTATTTTAAAGAATTCTGATAATTGTCATGACTAACTTAAAAATTAAAAAAATAAATAAACTAAACTAAACTTTTGACAATAATGGTGACTTTTACATTTTTTTGGTAAGCATTATGTCATCCACATTTTGATATATATATATATATATATATATATATATATTAGTCAAAATCAACAACATTCATTAAAGATTAAGACACTTGGACGAATGAACACGTCAAAAGATATATATAACATTCAAAAGGTCCATTACACAATAATATATATATATATATATATTTTTTTTTTTTTTTTTTTTTTTACTCTTATCCTTTCTACGAATAGATTTTAAAAAAATTCGTGTTTCAATAACTCTGTGTCAAAATTCAATAACAAAAGCATAATTCTTTTATTGGTTACCATGTGATTGAGGTGTTGCATCCATATAAATGGAAATTCCTTATATCTTTAAAAACAATTTAATGTAGGGGCTGCAGCTTAGAGTAATAAAAATTGAACATGCGATCGAAGTTCCATTGATTCCAAATGAATATCACAACACGGCCACCTTTCAGTTTATGTTGATTCCTAATAATACCGGAAATTTAGTCATCAAAAACTACTTGATTCGCGCACAAATACATAGAATTTGGATTTATTGATTTTAACCATCAACCGCTAATTTAAGAAATTGAAAAACTCCAAAATCTATAATTTCAAATCAAAAATCAATTCATGATGACTTAAAACCTTATTTAAAGAAATAAATAGAATTTAGATAAATATAGATAATTACTAAAATCTATATATATAATTATTAAAATTAAAAGATAATGACAAAAATTAAAGTCCTATATCATAATTAATCCGAAATAAAACATAATAAAATTCGAATTTATTTAATAATAATAAAAAAAAAAAAAAAAAAAAAAAAAAAACTCAATCTTCATCACAATTGCTAAAAACCTGGTGCATTTGAAAAAGCTTCCTGAATTCGATCAAGATAGATAATTTACTTAATCAAAATCATTAATCCAAAAGTCTAGATAGAGGTCGTGCTTTATAATAATTTAAACGAACAATAAATATTGTCAACATGGTCATGAGGTCTCAATAATTCTAGTAATTAAATCAGTATTTTAAAAAGAGTAAAGCGTGATTAAGTATGAAGGTCAAGCTTCAAACTAGGAGAGTTTAGGGAAGGTCTAAGCGTATAAGATGTTAATTATTTTGATTAGTATTTTAAATAATCATTCTAAAAATTATTTAATAATTAAAATAATACATACTAAGCATCTAAAATTATAAAATATTATATTTAGTAGAATTAATCAATTATACAATTTTCATATTTCGACATACAAAAGCTAGACTATATTTTATAATTTCAACTTTCAACTAGACAAATCTTACTTAATAGATTCATAGGAATTTCATACATATTCCGAAGTTTGCAACAAAACGATAAATCTTAAAATCATAATTATATAATGTAAATAGCATCATAGGTTAATCTTATCTAAATCATTATCGAATTTTACTTTGTACAGATAAAGTTATTTAAAAACTTGAAACTGAAGTCAAATAAAAGTATTTAAAACATAAAAAAAGTTAATAAACAATCAAATAAAAGTACTTTAAGAAAAGAAAAAATAAAAAGTAAAATAAATTTAATAAATTGGGCTTAGGAATCGGTCAACTGCTACGTCGACAGCTTAATTTGTGCTTACTGTCAAGACAAAGCATTTTATCTATGTCTTGTCATAGGTGGTGCTTAAATGTGCTATTTAGAACACTGAATTAAATATAACAAGAAAAAGCACTGCGTAGAGAAATTCTTAAGTGGGAAAGAAGCCCACATGATGAGGTTGAAATTTTATTTTATTTTTTAATTCATTAGGACTTGCTTTACGATGAAGTGTTAGAGAAAAAAATTACGGTACATTTATTTCATGCTATCGACTATAGATCAGCATAACTTATACAAGTACGAAGACAATAAGTATTTTTTATTTTTTATTTTTTTCACTTATAAATTGTTCAACATTTTAAGTGCTTCTTTAAAATAACATAAAATATTTTTAAAATATTTAACTTTTTATATTTAAATATTTTTCTAAATAATTTTATGGATCATAATTATATAGAGCCAAACTTGAACGCATATTTAAAAATGGGTTAATTTCACAAACGGTCACTGAATTTACATGAAAATAACAAAACAGTCACTAAATTTTAAAACTTGCAGAACGGTCACTCAATTTATATGTGGTTTCACTAATGGTCAGTGAAGGACCTTTATGATTTGAATTCAAACTTAAATGACCAAAACATTTCAAGATAGAACCTTGAGGACCAAACTACCAAAACTTGAAAAATTGAACTTTTTCTCTCTATTTTTGGGTGAGTTTTGAGGCAATTTTTCGGCACCTTCCGACCACCTAGACCACGGGATTTGGATACTATTGGAAAGACTACAATGTCCTCGTCAATTACCATCCAAAATCTTCTCATAACTCCAAAGGATTCGGCCAAAATAAACTCACAAAGTCGGCTACTCGAAAAAGTGAAAATCTGGGCAAATTTTCATTTTTTTTGGACTAGTTTGAGGCAATTTTTCGACCACTTTCGACCACAAATACCGCTGAAATTTGATACTTTTGGAAAGCCCACAATGTCTTCTTCAATTACCATCCAAAATCTCCTCATAAATCCAAAGGATTTGGCCGGAATAAACCCACAAAGTCGGCTACCCGAAAACTTGATAATCTGGGCAAATTTTCAGATTTTTTGGGCAAGTTTAATGCAATTTTTCGGCACCTTTCGATCACCAAAATCGACAGAATTTGATACATTTGGAAAGCCCACAATGTCATCTTCAATTACCACTCAAAATATCCCCATAAATACAAGATATTAGGCCTGAATAAACCCATAAAGTCGGCTACCCGAAAATAGGAAAATCTGGGCAGACTTTCGGTAGCTAACTTTGTAGGTTTATTCTGGACGAATCCTTTGAAGTTATGGGGAGATTTTGGGTGGTAATTGAAGATGACATTGTGGGCTTTCCAAAGATATCAAATTTCGGCGGTATTGGTGGTTGGAAGTAGCTGGAAAATTGCCGTAAACTCGTCCAAAAATTCTGAAAATGTGCCCATATTTTCATGTTTTCGAGCAGCCTACTTTGTAGGTTTATTCCGGACGAATCTTTTGGAGTTATGGGGATAGTTTGGGTGGTAATTGAAGAGGACGTTGTGGGCTTTCCAACGATATCCAAATCCGGCGGTCTTGGTGGTCAGAAGGTGCCGAAAAATTGCCTCAAAACTCGTCCAAAAATAGAGAGTTTATTTTTGTCAAGTTTTGGTGGTTTGGTCCTCAAGGTTCTATCTTCAAGCGTTTTGGTCATTTAAGTTTTAATTCAAATCATAAAGGTCCTTCAATGATCGTTAATGAAATCGCATGTAAATTGAGTGACCGTTTTTGCAAATTTTAAAATTCAGTGACCATTTTATAATTTTCATATAAATTCAGTAACCGTTTGTGAAATTAACTCATTTAAAAATATGTTTCCTTCATGAAGATTTGAGACAGGTTGTCCAATGTAATAGAAGTTGACCGTTTAATTCACGTTTACTGTCAAAACAAAGTATTTTATCCATGTCTCATACTAGGTGGTTCCTAAATGCGCTATTTAGAGCACTGAATTAAATATAAGAAAAAGCACCACGTAAAGAAATTCTTAAGTGGGAAAGAAGCCAAGATGATGAGGTCGAAATTTAGTTTTATATTTTAATTCATCAGGACTTGAAGTGTTAGAGAAATTTTTTACGGCACATTTATTTCATGCTATCGACTATAAATCAGCATAACTTTTATACAAGTAGGAAGACAGAAATATTCTTTTATTTTTTTTCACTTATAAATTGTTCAACCATTTAAGTTCATCTTTTGAAATAAAGTAAATTACTTTTAAAATATTTTTCTAAATAATTTTATGGATCGTAATTATATAGAACCAAACTTGACCGCGTATTTAAAAATATATTTCCTTCATGAAGCTTTGAGAGAGGTTGTCCAATGCAATAGAAGTTTGCATACAACCTTTTAAATTATATATAGTGTTATAAGAGAGAAAAAGAAGAAGAGAAAATTAAAGTCAATAGACTTTTATTTTTTATTAATGACGAAAGCCATATATTTATAGGTAAGAATCAGGGATACAATGGTAATAATTTTTAGGACTACTGGTCATTCACTACAAATCCTAATAAACTTACATTTTACAACATGGTCATTAATAAAACACACAAATCTATTGACTTTAATTCTCTCTTCTACTTTTTCTCACTTTTATAACATTTTATCAGTACGAAAGCTTAATTCTTCAAAGTTTAGAGAAGGTGGTAATTTTTTATTTTTTTTTAAGCATAATTATTTATTATGTGTACCAAAATTAATTTGGTAACACGTGACTTTTACATATTCATACGCCGAAATCATATTATTTTTGCCGGAACACATGACCTCAATGGTAAAAGAGAACACTTGACCAAGCCTCCATGACACATCTCCAAGTGGTAAAAAGAGAAGGTAGAGAAATTCAGCTTTACTTAAGGCTGCCGCGTCAAAAGTTCGAATCCGGAAATATGAATTTGGCTCTTGGATAAATGCAAGTGTACAAGCAGTCTTCCATCCTATATCCTTGGAGGCATAACCTGCGATTTACCTCCTTCACCAAAACTCAGGGTAGGGTAGGTGGAGGCGTCAGTATTGGATCGTAATCCAAAAAAAAAAAAAAAAGAACACTTGACCAAAACTTCTTTTTCACTGCTTTTCCATTGCAACATGCCGATAGAACTATTATGTGTAATGATTACTTCCATTGACAATGATTATTTTTCTTTGTTAATGGATACTTGTGCATGAATTCGTGTATCCCTTGCTTCAATGGGTATGAAGTTCTGGCAACTGCAATTATTGTTAATTTTCGGAATTCTAAATGTCTTGAACACAAATATGTCGCCACATCTTCTCTCTAAATCAATGCTAATTTTTCTAAATGTCCGCCGTGTTTAGTATCTTTTCCATATTAGTTAAAGATAATCAATTTTGTTAACTTCTATATATATATATGAAGATTTTCTTTCCTAATACATGTTTGGTAATTATTTTATATCATATCTTGTTTATATGGTAATTAATATTCTTCAACTTGATCAAATATTTTTAGATGTTCTTCTATAAACTTTAAATTAATAATTTATCATGTTGTTACTCCCGAAGTAGCATAACATTATAATTAATATTCTAGAAAAATATTAATATTATAATTATCTATCATAAATAATTTGTTTTTGTTCCTAAAGTAGCACAACATTATAATTCATATTCTTGAATAATATTATTTGCTCATGAAGAGCATGATGTTACGATTTCAATATTTCAAAAGAATATCGACTCAATGCTCCCAAAGAAGCATAATTTAAATTAAATTTATTTTAAACGAATATGGTGTTGGTGTTCTTGCAGAAGCACAACACTTTATATAAATATTCCAGAAGAATATTTCATTGTTACTCATATAGAGCAGAAATTTTAATATTATGTTGTTTAACTCGAAATGTAGAACGAACCGTTAATGTCAATATTCTAGAAGAATGTTGTATTTATACTCTTGAAAATTATATATCTCGTTGTGTTCTTAAAGAAGCACAATTCATCTTATATAAATGTCCAAAAATTATCTGCTTATGAAGAGCTTGTCATTACCAAGTATATAGCAGATATTCCTGAAGACTATTGATTGATTTTTAGGTAAAAAAAAATACAAATTAAATTACTCATTTTCTTTATGTGTTCATTCTTCTGCATACATATTTTATATATTAATGTTTTAGTTAAATTTTATTTGTTCCAAAAGAGTATAATAAATACTAACATAAATCATATTTTTGCTTTTAAAGAGTAAATTCTTACATAATGTATTATTCTAAAAAATAATATGTTAAGAGCGTAATATATAGTTTTCAATATTCCAAAAGAATATTAATTTATTGTTCTGGAAGAAGTAATAATAAAATATGATGTGCTATCGAAATAGCACACATCTCAAATAATATATATATATCATTGTGTTCTTCAAGAAACATAAATTAAACAATTCAATATTGAGTTGTAATGTTAAAAGAAAACAATTTTTTTTTTTATTATTAATATTCAAAAAGAATGTTAATTTATTGCTCTTGAAGAACATGAATTACAATTTTCAATATTCAGAAAAATATTGACATATTACTCTTGAAAAAACTATAATTAAAGATAATGTGATCTCGAAGTAGCACATTTTCAAATAATATATCATTTTGAATTCATGATCATCGCTGAAGGAAACCACATAGCTAATGTCATGAGTACATTGATTAGTTTGATTACTTGAATGATACATGGTTATATAAACTTTAATTGTATTCTTCGAAATTAAATAATTGAATTATATCTTATATTGAACCAAAAGTTCAATTTGATTTTACTATTTGGCATGACCAATTAAAAATTTTAAATGGATATTCAATGAAGAACCAGAAAATTCTTCGATTCAATAAATTTATATATATCATTTGTTTTCTTTATCGATAATTGATCATTAAACAACTAGCTAAAATAGGGATTGAATTCCCTATATTTTTTAAAAATAATTATGGTGATATACGGGGTTTCGTCACCCACCACGTTGACCATCTAAATATTATTTGTATCTAATAGATTTGATACAAATAATAGAAGCTTGCATGGTGTTCGCAACCTGAAGTTTGTGAAATTATTGTTCAAGTTATGAGTATAATTTTCAGATTATATAATCAATATTGAGTCTTGTTAATGCTAGTGGGTATAAATCTCAACATTTTAAAAAGTGTTAGTTGATATGTCGATAAATAATTGAACATTATTGTTTGTTAAATGCCTCCAATTAATTTAATTGAGAACAAAATATTTTCCCATTTTTGTTTAAGAAATTTCATTACGCATCATTGCCAACATCATAGTTCTCCTTATTACAATTGGTTTACGGTCAAAGCATAATTTTTTCATCTAATTATTTTGATAATGCAGTATATGCAAAATTGATCCACCACAATGCACTAAAAAAAAATTCGAACGAAAATGGAGCAATTAACAAATATGATCTCATTAAAGAGGCGTATACTCTTGATGAGTATTTAGACATAACAAATTGTAAAACCCTCGAAGAGGTTCAGATTCCTGGTATATTGAAATTTGAGATATTTCAATAAGTTATGTCGTTACGGAGTAAGAAATATAATCGAAAAAAGAAAAATTGTCAACAACAATTTTGTACATGATGTACTACGTCATATATGAATCGCGAGGAATCGAAATAAATGTGTCAAAATACATCAATCGAAATAATATTTGGCCAAATAAAGGAACGCAATTCTAAATTGAACTTAATAGAGAAACGTGATATTTTTGGACCTGTAGTCCAAAAATTTAAAGGTATATACTTATACAAAAAGAAAATGAGAAAATTGAAGTCGTAAATGTAATGTGCGACTCTCAACATAGTGAATTTCGCAAAGATCATTGTGGATGAAATACGAGTTGTATCATGTTATTTTGATGATACATGAAATTTGAGATACGTAATAGTCAACTCATTTGACATGACTATTAATATTATTTCTAAAATATTTAATATGCTTGAAGCATAACTCAAATGATGCATGCTCGAGAACCATGTTCTCAATTAAATTGTAAAGATCATTATATGGATTGTGTGGACGCATGTGGTATAATCGTCTTAGCGAATATTTCTTGAATGAGAGTTATAAAAATGACAAATTCTGCCTATGTGTATAAAGAAAACAAATGTTGGATTTGTAATTGTAGTAGTTTATGTTGATGATATAAATTTAATTGGAACTCTTAAAAAAACTCAACGAAACTGCTGATTATTTGAAAAATGAATTTGAGATTAACGATTTGGAAAAAATCAAATTTTGTTTCGAGTTATAGATTGAACACTTCCCAGCAGGATTTTTTTTCATCAATCTACATATTGAAAACTCTTTTCTTTTTTCTTTTTTACATACTTATTTTTAACAACATATTTTACACAATAAAATAATATGAAAGTAAATCCAAACATTTTCTCTATTTTTTAATCAAAATGTATTTACCTTTTAATGTTATTATACAAAACGTCCATACCTTTCATTTTTTGGCATTTGCACCCTTACCTTCACCTTTTATTATGGAAATCATCATTTTCTTCCAATTTCTCATATAAAATGACAAATATACCATCTTGTTTAAATAAAAAAAAATAACAAATAACAAATTACAACCATACTTGTAAACTTTTTTAAAAAGTGTGAATAAATTCAAATAAATTATTAAAATAGTAATTGGCACAAAATGTTCATACCTTTCAATATTATTATACAAAACGTCCATACTTTTCATTTTTTGAAATTTTTACCCTTATTTTCCCATTTCATTGCGAGAATCCTTATTTTCATCAATTTGCTCAATTAAAAGTCATAAAATGACAAATATACGTTTCTCTTTAAATAAACAAAAATAAATAAAAATAAAAATAAAGAACAAATTGTAACTATACTATCAAAATTTTCAAAAAAAATGAACAAATAAATAATTAAAAAAGAAAGTGATTTTTTTTATTTTTTAATTTTTAATAATTTATTTAAAATTTATTTTGTATAATCCATGTTCATGAGGTTTACATAGATTGAAAAATTACTATTTTGATTTTAATTAGGGTAGATTTTCGGAAATAATTGTTTTAGAGAGGATAATATTGAAAGAAAATTATTAAAAAAAAAAAATACCTACCGATTTGGTGGGGGGCGAAATACAAACCTTATAGTAAACTGAATTTTTTCATTGATTGCGATTGCGATTGCGATTGCGATTGCGATTGCGAGGACGGTGCTACCGACTTGGATGCGTTTGTGTTTTTGGATGGCTGTGTGTTTGGATGCACGAAACACATGGGATGGAAACGTAGATACAATGCGGTTGAAATTTAAAAAGTTTAGATGGCGTGAAAGACAAGGAACGGAAAAATAGCTACAATGCTGTTGAAATTTAAAAAGTTTACGTGGCTTAATCATCCCAATTAATTACTAGTGTTGACTAATATTTATAAAATAGTTCGTATTTTCACTAATCAAGAATGTGACTTCAAGTCTTCAATCTATAATATAATATACATTTTGGTCTTTATAGCCTAAACTCTTGTTCCTTGTTGCGTTTTTTCTATCGTAAGTGTACGGTATCGAACGAGTAACATAATAGACATTTGAGTCTAGATTATCGTTCCAACGAGATCTATATTTTAACATTTAATCTAATTTTTCTAACCCCTATTTGATTAAAGCAAACAAATAATTATATGTTGTGATTTTTAATCAAAATATTTAGGGCCTGTTTGGACCAGATTAAAAGCTAAGTTAAAGTCAAACAATCAATATTAAACACATTTTTCATGGGTCCCACAACTTTTCAACCACACATTTCAAAAGTTTCTATTACAATCTACTAAAAAATTTAATTTTAATTCCCACCAAACACCTTCTTAATACTATGTGGATGCACAAAAAAATAAGTTTTGTTTTATTTTATTTTAGGCAAATAAAGCTTCATTTGGCCGTTGGAAACTAATCGAAAAACGAAAAAAAATATAAAATAAAATAATTTCTGACCCAACCCGAACGAGTCGGGTTGGGCATTGTTACAGATCGAGTAGGGTCGGTTTAGAAAAAGTTCAAAAGCCGGTAAGGTCGGGTCGGGTTTACGTAAAACCTGGCCTGTTGCCCACTTCTGGGTTGGGCATTGTTACAGATCGAGTAGGGTCGGTTTAGAAAAAGTTCAAAAGCCAGTAAGATCGGGTCGGGTTTACGTAAAACCTGGCCTGTTGCCCACTTCTAGGCATACTTGGTGTCTAAACACTTTTTCAGCACCAAATTCAACAAGAAAAACTAGGACTGTAACTCTTATCATTTAACACCTGATTTATTTAGCACTGAAAAATATTGGATAAATTAGATAAATAAAAAAGTAAGAATAATAAAATAATTTATTTAGAGCGATATACATATACTCGAACATGAGCCTGAATTAAGAGACAAACAATAACAAAAAAGATCACATTTAGAAAAAATAAAAAAAGGCAAGAATATAACAATTTATTTACATCGTTACACTGACCTAATCCATCACCAACTTCATCATACTTCCTACTTTGCCTCTCTCAACATCCTAAACAAAACAAAATAATAATAATAATAATAAGTGCAAGTAAAAGGGGAAGGTGGAAAAATCCAATTTTGCTTGAGACTGTCAGGTCAAGAATTCGAATCCTGAAATATGGATTTAGTTCATGGGTAAGTACAAGTGTACAAGTAGTCTTTCATCCTGTACCCTTGGAGGCATAACCTGAGATTTACCTCATTCATCAAGGTCTAGGGTAGGACAGATAGTGGACGTCAGTAATGGGGCGTAATAATAAAAAAATAATAATAATAAGAAAACCCATATCCAAATTCAAACCAGCCCGTGCTTCCATTAGCCCAGACACAGACCCAGACCATAAATAAAACAATTAAAACTCAATTGAAAATCTTAAACCACCCCATCCCAATTCACATACCCAAACCCAAATCAAATTCCCCACCATTATTTGCGTCTTTTTCTTCCATTATTCCGTCTCTCTCCATCTCTAAGCAACGCCTCCTAGTCATCCTCGGATTGCACATCGCGTTCTTCTCAAAATTAAGGTTTTTTCTTCTTTATTTTGTATGTCCGCCTTCTTTTTATTTTTATTAGTTTATGTAGCTGAATAAATAATTATGTTTCAGTAAATTAACTATGTCCAAAAGTCTATTAGTTGAGTAATTTATAACAATAATGGGAGAGATAATAATTTGTGTCCAAATCGGAATTATCATTAAATTTTTGGTTTGGGAGGAACACGTAGTAGTATGGAATAACGTTGATTTAATAAAATTATAGACGAAGCGGCAAGTTTATCCGATAAAATGGAATTCAATGGCATCCTCGTGTAGCAATTTTCTTCGATTTCCATTAACGAAAAAATTCTATAGTTTCCATAGAAAATTTCATAGTTTCCACACCAAAAAATAAATAAATAAATAAAAATTCTGACATTATCCACCTTATTTTTATGTGAATTTAGTAGATTTGTATGAGCAATAAATATGAAATTTATCATAAAAGGTAATGTATCGGGTATTAAAATTATATGAAAAAGACTTTTAATTTTATGTATGAATTTGTTTTAACATTGTTTGGGCTCCATTTTAATGGAGTTCGGAGATAAATGTATTTTGAAATAGTAATTTTTTATATAATGTGTGGTTAAAAAAGAAGGAAAATTTTTGAGTTTACATATAATATTATTTTATTGAAGAATGTGTGATTGAAAAGACATAGAAAAAAATGTATTAAAATTAAAATTGAGCATAAACATGGACATTATTGACTTTCTTGAATTTCAGCCTGTGTTTCTTAAATTCCTAGATCCGCCCTTGCCCCAAGACTATATTCCACCATCTTCAGAACATGCACTTTCGATTCAATAATGCCATATCTGTTTCTGATTTATTATTATTATTATTATTATTATTTTCATCTGATGATTTTGACTTTCATTTCAAGAAAAGGTTGAGTAGAAACAATTGGTCCTCATTATTCATTAACATATATCTAAACAAAAACAAAAAAACAAAAAACAAAACAAAAAAAGGGGGGGGGGGGGGGGGGGGGGGGGGGGGGGGGAGGGGGGGATCTTTTAACTAAAAGCAGTTTCAATAGACTCTTTAAATTAACATTTTAATTTAAAGAGTGGGATTGACTCTCCAAATTTGGAGAGTCAAACTCACTCTATATAATTAAATGTATTCAAAGTATTTCAACTTTCTTTGTAGGAAAATAATGAAATAATCTAAAGAAAAGCAAGTTAAAATAAAAGATAGAAAAAAATAATGAATATTTTTTTCAATAGTAAAATTAAATGTTAAATATAAAAAGCTTATTGAACATTGGAGAACATGTCCAATAAAAACGCACACATAACAACTCAAATTTTTAAGAGTTAATTAGCCTTTTTGTACAAAAGAGATTGTTAGAGAAAATGTCAGGAAAATAGGTGGTGTCTATGCATTGACTGTATAAAACTATTTTTTTGTTCAAAGTCCAATGAATTGCGGTCATCTATCCTCTTGTAATGCAATCTAACAACTCTTCCTATAATGCAGCAGGGTTGAATTTCTAAGAGTTAAGCCCTTTGTACAAAAGAGGCTGTCAGAGAAAATGTCAGAAAAACACGTGGTGCCTATGCATTGACTGTATAAAACTACTTTTTGTTCAAGGTCCAATGAATGGCGGTCATCTGTCCTCTTGTAATGCAATCTAACAACTCTTCCTATATATGTAGCAGGGTTGAATTTCTAATTCACTTATACTAGACAGGATGTAAATATCTACTCTATATTGGTGCGTTTTCAAGAAAATTTATAATTAAATTTCTATATTTTTCCTACAAGGGCATATAACTTCGCTCGTCAACAAAACATATATGCTGATACTACATTCATGTGCTAACATATTTCCATAAACACTCGAAAATACGTTCATGCATGTTTACAAAAAATAATTATAACAAAATAAAAAAGATAAGATAGAAAGTTACATCTAACGAATTTTTATTAAAAAAAAATTTACAATCTTTCCCTTTTTTTTTTTTTTAATCAAGTACATAAATGGTTAAATATGATTGAATTTGATAGTTGACAGCTTCAAACAACAAGTAAAGAAAAATTAAAAAAAGAAAGTTCATTCGGCAAAAATTCAATTAATCAGATAAGTTCACTTCAAATCCAGACAAACGGACCAATAATTCTCGATTAGGCTGTATAGAGAGAAAAATATATAAAATTAAAGAACCCTTAAGCCATTTGAAAGGGTATGTAAATATGAGTTTAATATACTTTATGTCTTTATCTTTCTTCAATGTCGAACAAGGGATTAATGTACGAAATTAACTGCATCCGAAACAAAACAAGCACACAAGACATCCCAAAATTTTGTTTTGATTAAAAGATATGATTAATTGAGTAATTTTCCTTGTTATTCTCATAAAGATCATGTGTAACTATATAAATAAGTGCTTGTTGATAAATAAATAAAAAAAGCTGGTCGAACTTTATTTTAATGAAACATTCATTGAACCCACAATTTTAATTGCTTTTTTTGCCATACATTTTATGGAATTTGCCAACTTTTAGTAACATCACACAGTCCCTAAATCATTTATTTTATGAATTGATGAACACTTTATAAAAGTTTAATTAAGTTGTTCAAGGGGTATATAATTTACTTGTATATATTATATCCTTGACATGCCTTAATGTACAAAGGTATGATGCCCGATTTTTTTTTTTTTTAAAAAAATAAAATAAAATAATAAAAGTGACAATTAAGTTTGAACTCAAATTCTCGTCCTCTCTAAATGATTGTGTAGGTTTTGGTACTTCGAATTGAACACGAAAGTTAAATTGAAAATTAAGTGGCATTTTCTTTTGATTAAATGTAAAGGCCTAATGACTTCCAATTTTCATTAAGAATTTACTGATCAAATATATTTTAACATATCTGATAATCAGAACGTTAGCAATTCCAATTTTTCTGATTTCGTTCAGATATCAAATTATATATATATATAAAATGGCCTTCAACTTCTCCGAGAAAACCCTGGAGAGAACCAAATTGAGCAATTATGGCAGGCGAAGAAAACTCTCCAGGAAGCTCCTTGCATGGAGTCACAGGCAAAGAACAAACATTTGCTTTTTCTGTGGCTTCCGATCCAACAATTCCCACAGATTCAATCGCAAAATTTGACTTACCAGTTGATTCAGAGCACAAATCCAAAGTTTTCAGAATCTTTTCTTTTGCTAATCCACACATGAGAACTTTCCATCTCTCTTGGATTTCATTTTTCACCTGTTTTGTCTCCACTTTTGCAGCTGCTCCTCTTGTTCCGATTATCCGGGACAATCTTAACCTGACGAAAACTGATATAGGAAATGCTTCCATCGCCTCAGTTTCCGGCAGCATTTTCTCCAGGCTTGTTATGGGCGCAGCTTGTGATCTGTTAGGACCAAGATACGCTTGTGCATTTCTTATCATGCTGTCGGCCCCAACAGTGTTTTGCATGTCGTTCGTGTCGTCGGCCGGAGGTTACATCGTCGTACGGTTCATGATTGGATTTTCTCTGGCAACATTTGTTTCTTGCCAGTACTGGATGAGCATTATGTTCAATAGCAAGATTATAGGGCTTGTGAATGGCACTGCAGCAGGGTGGGGAAACATGGGCGGCGGAGCCACCCAACTTCTTATGCCTGTCCTCTATGAGTTGATACGCCGGGCCGGAGCTACACCGTTCACGGCTTGGAGAATAGCGTTTTTCATCCCTGGATGGCTGCATGTGGTTATGGGGCTCTTGGTTTTAGGTCTGGGCCAAGATCTTCCTGATGGAAACCTCAGTACGTTACAGAAGAAAGGAGATGTTCCAAAAGATGAATTTTCCAAGGTCGCTTTCTTATAAAAATTATAATTAGAAAAATTCGCATTTTAACATCATGCACACACATCCTTTAAGGGTTAAAAAAATTAGTTCTCCAAGGAAATTAAGGTATTGTTTTTATTTGATCATCATCTTCTTTATTTAAAATTTTTTATCCCGATTTTAATTAATTTTGAGTTGATCATTCAGTCACTATTATCTCGTCAATTGACGTCTTTTTTTAATCACGTCCTCTTTCTCTTTGCCAAGTCAGTATTTTCGTTAGTCGGGACACATACGATGGACTGAGTGACCAAATTAGAACAGGACCCTATTTAGAGTGAGTACTAATAACAAGATTTGTAACCCCATATCCTTAAAAAGGAAATTATTGAACTATGAAACTTTTTATCAAGAATTTTTCAAGAATTAAACAAAAACGTCTAACATGATTGAATATTTATTTCTTCTTCAGGTTCTTTGGTATGCCATAAAAAACTACAGAACGTGGATCTTTGTTCTTCTGTATGGTATGTCTTTGGGTGTAGAATTGACGACGGACAATGTCATCGCAGAGTACTTTTTTGACAGGTTTAATATACAAATCCCATATTGTCTCCAAATTGTAAAAACTCCCAACTGAAAACTATTTTTCTTAACTTCTTCCATTTTCCAGGTTTAATCTCAAGCTGCACACGGCCGGCACAATTGCAGCAACATTCGGCGTGGCCAACATAGTATCCCGACCCTTCGGGGGGCTCATGTCGGACATAGCCGCAAGAAGATTTGGCATGAGGGGCCGGCTATGGAACCTGTGGATTCTCCAGACTGCCGGCGGCATCTTCTGCATTTGCCTCGGCCGGGCCAACACACTTCCTCTATCCATAACGTCAATGATCCTGTTTTCCATAGGCACCCAAGCTGCGTGTGGCGCAACCTTTGGCATCATCCCTTTCATTTCCAGGCGATCACTTGGTGTAATCTCCGGCCTGACAGGGGCTGGTGGGAATTTCGGTTCAGGATTAACACAGTTATTGTTCTTTACAAGCTCGAAATATTCAACTGCGACGGGGTTATCTTTGATGGGGATTATGATCGTGGCTTGCACACTTCCTGTAACACTTGTGCATTTCCCGCAATGGGGAAGCATGTTCTTGCCTCCTTCTAAGGAAGCAAGTAAATTTAATGAGGAATATTACTATGGTTCGGAGTGGAACGAGGGGGAGAAGGAGAAGGGGTTGCATCAAGGAAGCTTTAAGTTTGCGGAGAATAGCCGGTCGGAGAGGGGCCAGCAAGTTGTTTGATCAGTGCCAACACCTCCATGTGTGTGAAAAAAGAAAGCCATGAAATTGTGATTGTTTTCGTGTTTGCAAAAGCTTGTGTATTAAAAATTTACTAATTGATAAGTGGGAGAGCTTCATTAGTTATGCTGTATCATAGAAATTAAAGAGTATCATGTATTAATTTACTCTTTATAATTTACCAAAAAAAAAATATCAACCATGCTAGTTGTACAACATTGGTTGACAACAATGGTTGACAATAATCTCACATGAAGGGGGCCCACGATGAAAAAAATCGTGAGCCCCCCTTCATGTGAGATGATTGTCAACCATTGTTGTCAACCAATGTTGTACAACTAACAAAATTCAAAAAATATATCTTTATAATTTACGAAGAGATTGATCTTACTTGCAGCAGTACAGGATTAGTTTATAAGTAAAATATTACATAATTAATATAACTTATATAAGCCCTGTTTGATTCCCATTTTGGGGAAGAAAATGCATTTTGAATAGTTGATTGATGGAGAATGTGTGGTTGAAAATTAAAGAAAAGTTTTGGATTTACGTATAATATTATTTTATTGAAAAATGTGTGGTTGAAAAGAAGAGAGAGAAAAATGAATTTTGAGAAAATGGGAATCAAACAGGGGCATAATGATAATAACCAAGTTGATCAAATAAGTTCGTGTGGTGAGAAAGTCGAATTCACAAGTCCAAGCCCAAACAAAGAGAAAGGACAAGGCAAAGTTAGGAGAAAGCCAAACCCAAGCTGAGGTGGGTCAAGCTTGGCACCAAACCGAGCGTAAGATAGAAGCATAGACATACAGTTATGCTACAGGTGCACGATTTTTGCACAATTTTTTTTTTTACAAGCACACATGTCGAAGTATCATTCAAAGATGGAAAAAAAAAAAAACACACAAATGGACAGGATGCTGCCACAGCAGCACCCTGTACAAATTCTGTGAGTTATTTCCTATACTTAGGGAATAACTCCTTAACAAAATACCAGAAGACAAGAATATGGCAATAATAGACTTCACACTCCAATTCCCCTCCCTCCCTCCCTCCCCCCACCCACCCACCCAACATCCAACAAGAAAAAGAAAATCTAAGGATGGTATAAATTCGTTCAAATGAATCAGTACATTTAATTTTACCTATATGATGAGAGATGTGATAGTTTAACTAACAAGTCAAGCAGCTCTTTTTCTATGTATACACTTGTTTACCTTTCCATTCTATAACATGAATACACTTATATCAAGCTCGATCACAACTACAATACTAACTTAATTGTTGGAGCGGAATCGACCATCCACATTATTTTCCTAATTTCCAAGGGAATTGGCACCACCACAAAGTCCAAGATGTAACAAAAATCTTTTGTGCATTTTCTATAATTTAATTTCCATCAAATTTACTTCATGTATGCTTTAAAAACTCAAGAATATGTCACATTGTTGTTAATCTAGTATATTAAAATGGGTTGCAAGTACAATCTAGAAAAGAAAGAATGAAAAATTAAAATAAATCACTTACTCGATCAAGCAGGTCAAGCTAGGGCAGAGTGGTACAAAAAATTTTAAAAAATGGATAAATTTTGTATCTGTGTAGATGAAAACTGTATAGGTGTCAAGTTGCGCGCTCTAATAGGACTGAGCTGCAGACACAAATGGCTCCTCCAATCCATTTAAGAATTGGAAAATTAGAATGAAAATGAGAGAAAATCAATTATGCACTGTTTTTGGCTAATATTATTCATGCAAATAATTAGACTATAATTGGAATTGGACTTAAATACAAATATTAATAATTCATTTTACGATTCAAGTTCTAAGCATTCTATTTTGTGTTACCAAATGTAGACAATAGAAATCTAATCAACAAATCCTCTCACTTAGCCAAGATTTTCATCTCCTAAACTCACTAGCTTTGATGGCCAAACTTGGAGCAAGATGAGAAATGGCTGTGGGAGATATTTGAATTGCATGTCTTTCTTTTTAAAAGTTGATATATTTATAAATATTCCTCCAAAATTTGGCGCAATTCGATCATTTAGGGAAAATGACAGATGGCAACCTCTTCTTGGCTAGCTTTGTAACTAAGTATGTTAAGAGTATCACATTTTATTCATTGGCACACGTATATTTTATTGCCGGCCTGTATGGGGAGAAGGTTCGCCTACTTTTTGAGAAACTTTCACGCTCTTATTTCCCTCGCGTGTTGCTTTTACGCTTCACCAACTTTCCATTTTCGAGTTTAGCTAACAAGGGTGCTCTTCCTAAATGATCTTTTAGAGCCTGGAATACTTATTCATTGCTCCATCCAAACTTCTTTCCTCTTTTCAACACTTGAAAGAAAGGAAAACATTTGTCCGTTGCTAGTGATACGAACCTACTTGGGGAAGCGACCTTTTCCGTTAGACTTGGTACCTTTTTTAGTTTAGATAGGGACCACAATTTTATAAGGGCCTGAATTTATTCGGGATTTGCTACAATACCTTGCTGATTAACCATGTAATCAAGGAACTATCTGAATTTAACTCCAAATGTGAGTTTTAGTAGATTCAGTTATATCCTGTATTTTTGCAATACGTTGAAAACCTCTTCCAGATATTTTAAATGGTCTCTAGCCTGAAGGCTTTTCATAAGCATCTCATCGATGTACATTCCATTTTTTTGTTCGCTAGTTTTTGATGAGTAGCCCCGCATTTGTTAGCCTAAACGGCATTACTTTATAACAGTATAGTCCACAATCCATCATGAATGTGGTATATTCTTTGTCAAGTCCATGAAAGGAAATCTGTTTATAACTCGAATATGCATTCATGAAATTTAACAGCTCATGTCTCGTAGTTTCATCTACCACTAATCAATTTTGGGGAGCAAAAAGTTGTCTTTAGGACAAGCTTTTTTAAGTCCGTGAAATCTTAGCACCTTTGCCATTTTACGTTGCTCTATGGTACTAGGACCGGATTACGTACTCATACTATGTACTGAGTTTCGCGGATAAAGCCATTTTTTAACAACTTATCCACCTCGTTCTTCAATGCCTCATACTTTTCAACTCTCATTCGCCGGCTCTTCTGCATCTTAGTCTTGATCTTTAGATCGAGTTTTAGGGCGTAACAGACAACTTTGGGATCTATTCCCATAATATCCACATGTTTTAAAGTGAACACATCTAGGTTTATGACTAAGAACATTTTTAGCAATCCTTTTATAGGTTCGCTCAACCTCTTGCCAATTTTTAGACCCGTGCTCTCATCTTCTGAGCTCACGAAAAAACTTTCAAACTCTTCTACCATGGCCACCTCTGACATGTAGTCATCTATACTAGATGATAGAGTCATCAATCTCTAGTTTTATCCAAGGGTTATATTTCTTCATTTAGGCAAACGCTTCATCATATATCGCGTTTTTCACATTTTCATTGTCTAGGAGTATACGGTGAAAATATTATCTCGTTATTACTGCCTGAATCACAACCACCTCATCTTCATTTCTTGAATTTTGATTCTAGGCTGTATAGATTTAATTGAAAAGGTCAAGAATTGTGGTTACCTATACACTTACCTTTTTCAATATGCTTACTTTCTAGGCTTTGTATCTATGCACACAGAGAAGTACGTTTTGCCACAACCCTTCGAGATACTCGGTTATCTTTTGGATAGTCTTCGTTGCTGAATTGATCTCTGCACTGGTTGAAACGCCGTTAATCTTTCAATTCCCATTCTTTTACGTTCCAACTAATGCTTGGATTTCCTTTGCTTGGATCATTTTCTCAGATTTCAAGTATTTCTCAGCTAGAGCATAGAATTTCGTGGTTTACTTCGTTCAAATTTCCTGCAGACGGCGCCAATTTATTAACAATAGAAACCTAATCAACAAATCTTCTCACCCAATTAAGATTTTTACCTCTTAAAATCGCTAATTTTTTATACTTAAACTTGGAGCAAGAAGAGAAATAACTATTTGGAGATAAGGTATTTGAATTGTGTGCCTTTATCTTTAAAAGTTGGGGTATTTATAGAATTTCCTTCAAACTTTGGGATAATTCGGTCATTTAGGAAAAATGAAAGATGACGATCTCTTATTAGCTAGTTTGTAACTGATTTCGTTAAGTATATAAAGTTTATTCATTGACCCATGTATATTTTATTAACAGCATGTAGCCTGTTTGGATAAGAAGAAGGTTCCCCTACTTTATGCGAACCTTTTGAGCTCTTATTTTGCTCGCGTGTAGCTTTTATGCTTCGCCATTAATTGACAAGATTAGCGAATTGTATTTCGAGTTTCAACACTGAACACAACACAAATTATTGAGACAAGTTATCATCTAAGGGGAAAAAATATTGTTAGTCCGGCCTTCCATGTTGTTGATTGATTTGAAGATTAATAATTTAACTTGCACAGTGACAAAGACAGACATTCTTCATTGTGGGGTGAAAAATTAAATTTTAAATATTTTTTCTGAACATCATTTTCTCTTAGGCACTCGTTTTACCAATATTTTACTCTTCATTCAAAATTTTAAATTATTTATTTAAATTATATTTCATAATTGCCTAACATGAAATTCAACATATAAATTAATACTAATCTATTCATAAAAATAATTTCAACCAATTTCAATAGGCAAATAGCAAAGTCCCAATATTTCATTTAGATCACAATAGAAAACAACAAATTCCATAAAAGTAAAAATCCAAAATGAATTTCAATATTTGAATAAAGTTTATAACCACAAAATTAGGACAAGTCATTGCTTACCTTGGAAGTGAGATTGCGGTCAAAACTTGAAATTGGCACAAATGTCTTAGAAAAATACAATTACTAAAATTACATATTAACATCATGAATTTTAATGGATAAATATATTCAAAACATACATCTAGATATAAAAAATAATAAAGACATAATAATACTGTAAAATTATAAATTAAATACATAATTTATTAAGTAGAAAGAACGAACCCATTTTTTAAAAAAATAAGTCCGAAAAATGCTCAATAATGCACGAACTCAAGCATATACCTCAATAAAATTTATAAAAATAAAAATGACATATATAATTCTTGAAGGAAATATGAGATTTAAGACTTGAGAAAAGTTGGAAGCGGAATTTTGAAGAAAAAAAATTCCCGCAAACAAGAAAAAGGTGAAAAAGAAAAATTCCAAAAAAAATTTGTGGGGTCAGCTTACCCCACATGCACCCATGTGCATCCCCCCTGAAAATGCATAAAATTTTATTGAACTCGATGCTAGGTTTTTTTTTTTTTTTAATGCGTAAATTATATTAGGAGCAAACTTCAAATAATTCCAATGAAATATTTGAGTCAAATTTTTCGACTGTAATAATTAAAAAACTTATGTTTAATAAATTTAACACTGAAATGTTTCCATTAAATAAAATAATATAAATATTACAGCCAGAACATTCCATAAGTAATAAAATTATAATTGAATATTAATAACAGAGTTTTTGATCATTCATAATTTTTTTTTTAAAAAAATCATAATAAACATACTTTATTTATATAAATTCCATTGATAACTAAAATGAAACTTTACAAAATAAAGATGACATGGGAAACTAAGGGTTCGTTTGATTGCAAAATGAAATTTAGATGGAAAGAAAACGAATTATAGAAAATTGAATTGTCTAGAAATTGTTTTACCGGGAATTGTCAATTAATTGTGTTTGATTGTTATAATTTTCTACGCGAAAAATTTTGAAAATTTGAATATTTTGATATTCGTTTAGCTTTGTTTTTCATGAAAGTTTACTTTTGAAAAAGCCGTTCAGTAATTTTAACTGTATATGTACAAACTGGTTGAAGACTTAAAACTCTCTTCTTTTTCTTTGTTTTTATCTCTCATGAAATCACGAATTGGAATTAGTTTTGTAAAGATTGGCACACCAAACTAGCTACAATTCGTGCCCATTGCTTCAATCTCGCCTTCACAATTTCTAGATAATCATCTAGGTCAATAATGAATATAGAGCTTCTAGTAGATGATGTGTATTGGGCTCTGAACTCCGACCTAAATTAAAACATGTATATTTTATGAGTACCTAGTCTGTGTAAAAATTCAAATCAAATCACCAAGGTCAACTCAAACCTATGATCGCCGTATTTCTAGGAGACATAATGATTACAGATTCATTGCTACACTGTTGAACCACCCAATCCTCCAATCAATAAGCAACACATAGAAAAAATGACATCGCACCTTTTCCACCAAAATCAGCTGCCATAACTTCTTATCCATATTCAGCTCATCATTCTCTGGCAATGCAACAGGGTCGACATCTTAATGATTTGATAAAGGTCGACCTCATCAACCAATCAAATATAAGATCATTGGCACACCTTCCAAACTCAGCACTATAGCTAATTTGATTTACAAGACATGAGTCTATCAATAAGAAGCCCTTTCTCCTCATAAATAGAGACAAACAGTCCCTCCCCCAAAGGCGGGGCTCGGCTTACTCTACAACTTCGATACAAACACTGTCGGTTAAATATTAAAATACACAATTTACACCATTGTTAATAGAGAATAATACTAATGAGGAAGATGATACTATTAAAGACGAAGAGAATTACTTTGGTGAGAATCAACTGTATATCTAATTCATGAGGATGAAGAGTTATGTTTTGTAGGTGCATAATAATAGATACATAGCATGTTTGATATACTTTTTTTAAGTTTAAATGTGACCACATTTAGTGAATGATTTTTATGTGTGTTTCGATGAAATATTTTGGATTCAATGTTACATTGATTGACACTACATGTCTTAATTAATTTATTGTCTTTTTGTATTTTTAAATTATAAAATATTGTAATTTCTCACTATGAATTCTTTCATAATCTACTATCTACATCTACAATCTACAATATATTAAAAGTGGGGATTGAGGAGAAACTTTTGATTACCAAATTTATCCTTACATATTTAGCTATATGTCCAATATACCCTCATTTATTCTTATATATTTAATTTTTCATTTTACCCTTACATTTTTATGTTTATGGTCAATAATACCCTTAAAATTAAATTTATTTCAACTAAATTTAATTATTATTAAAATTAAAATTATTTATTTTTTAAAATTAAGTCAATTAATTTTCACTAGACACTATTTTTACTAATTATTAGTATATGATTAATAAAAACTTGTATAAAATTAAAATCAAAATCATAATAATATTACATATATTATTAACATGAGATGGCATAGACTATTAAATCAATTAATATTAATATATAAAATTTATAAATATAACAAAATTATATACACAATTAAAATTTTTTAAGCTTAATATTATATATTAAGAATATTACATTCCTAAAAGATTCCATTGAAAATAAAACATAATAAGCAAAAAAATCCCGTTAACTAACATTCACTTGATAAGAATTAGATGAAAAATTATTTTTTAATAACTCATCAACTCATTAATCGCCATTTAATTTACATTAATTCGATAAACTATGAAACAAAAAGTCAATTATCAATTCATTTTACATTTATATTTTTATATTTATGGTGAACAATACCCTTAATATTCAATCTATTTCTTCTAAATAAGATAATTATTAATTATTAATGATTTCAAAAAACTAAGTCAATCAATTTTCGCTAAATAAAAATATTTCTAATTATTAGTACACAATTAATAAGAACACTATTACATAAAACAAAAAGAAATTACAATAATGCTATATATATAATTAACTTGAAATGACATATTTTATTAAGTCGATTAATATTGATATATAGAATTTATAAAAAAAAAAAAAATTACTTACACAATTAAATATTTTCAAACCTAATAATACATATTAAAAAGTAATATTGCACTTCTAAATAATTCTATCAAGTCTCAATTATGAATTTGTCATCCGTAATCCATCACTCAAAGATCACATGTTGAGTATGGTTTATAAATTGATTTCTTTCTTATCTTAATTTCTTTAAGTAATTGTTGATATATAATATATTAGTAACTAATTATCAATTTATTAATTAAAATTATATTATTTTTATGATGATATGAAATTCAAACGTATCTCTTTTGATCGGAATGATGCCCAATTTTTTTTTTCTATTTTTTTATATAGCACAACAATTAATCATAGATTTTTTTGAATTTTTATTTTTGTTTATGATAAACTTTTTATTAGGGTTGTAGAGTATTGACAAAAAGGCTTAAACAGAAAAAAAAAATGTTGTAGAACATTGGCAAAAAATATTGTGTACAAAAAAAAAATGTTATTCTAATGAAAATAATACATTTCAATTTATTCAACATTTCACATTATATACATAATTTTAAAAAAAAAAAGTTATTCATATATATTACTTTTTTAACAATTTAAAATTATCTTTTAACAATATCAATTACTTAAAAAAGAATTATTAGTAGTTAAAAAAAAAATTACA
The DNA here is from genome assembly GCA_019395295.1 of Osmanthus fragrans. Lineage (NCBI taxonomy): Eukaryota > Viridiplantae > Streptophyta > Magnoliopsida > Lamiales > Oleaceae > Osmanthus > Osmanthus fragrans. Next base: position 17,511,658 of record CM033361.1, on the reverse strand, counting down.
CATATCATTCTTCTGATACATAAGACGTGCAACGCATGTGCTTACTACTAGTATATTAAAAGTGTGGATTGATGTGAAACTTTTGATTATCAAATTTACCCTTACATCTTTAATTATATGTTCAATATACCCTCATTTATTATTATATCTTTAATTTCTCATTTTACCCTTACATTTTTATGTTTATGGTCAATAATACCCTTAAAATTAAATTTATTTCAACTAAATTAAATTATTATTAAAATTAAAATTATTTAATTTTTAAAATTAAGTCAATTAATTTCCACTAAACACTATTATTACTAATTATTAGCATATAATTAATAAAAACTTATATAAAATCAAAATAAAAATTATAATAATACTACATATATAATTAACATGAACTATTAACATGTCTTCTCCTTTAAAAATATCAATTACATCAATTACTTAAAAAAAAAAAAAAAATTATTAGTACTTAAAAAATATTACGCATAACATTCTTCCGATACATAGGACGTGCAACGCACGTGCTTACTGCTAGTAGCCTAAAAATATGCTTCACCATGAAAGATTATTTGTAGAGAAAAAGGGTTTAGCCCACAAAATAATTTGTACCATGTTGTCACAAATTTTTAATTGTTGGAAAAAAATGTGTCTATTTTAGCCCTCAAATATTATTTTCACAAAAAAACAAAAAAACAAAAACAAAACAACAAAACAAAACAAAACAAAATTGTAGGGAAAACCAAGATTTAGCCCACAACATAATTTGTAGGGAAAAGTGAAATCAATTCATAGGCAAAATTAACATTAGCAAACGAATGATTTTGTCAAAATAAAACTTATGCAACGTATTGTATTCACGTCCAAAGGATTTGTAGGGAAAAATTTTAGCCCACAAATTTCAAAAACCTATTGTCTTTTACCTATCCCTCGGTGTTTTTCACAACAAATGTGCTTACAAATTTTTCTTGTCTGCAAAGATTCTTTATATACAAACAAAAACATTTCTCTACAAATAAATTTTGTAGGAAAAATATAAAATTCTTGTAGTGATAACATTTTTAGAAAATTATGTCGGTAGTTAAATAACAATCAGTGACAGAGCTAGCACCAGACGAAAAGGGCCACGATTGCACATGCTGGATCCGTCAGAGTCGCCATTGTCATCGTCTGTCAAGAGCCACAACCACTGTAAAAAACACAGACCTGAGGTTGAAGATGAAAGCACAATTGCTTGGGCATTTTTTGCTATTGGGCCTCTTGTATTTTTCTCTTCTTTTTTTTAAAATGGCCCAAATGCACAATTTTATATGAGATCACTTGGTTTGTATTGAGTCAAACCTCCAAATGAATTTCAATTGCAATGAAAATGCAATTGTGCAAACCCTATTTGCTATCTCTATTCTCTGCTCTCTCTATTCTCAAAATCTCAATCCCTTACTTCTAGTCTCGTACCCGCTCCTGCCTTGTGACAATTGGACATGTTGTCGGACATCGATGCATAGCCTCCAATCTCCACCACTAGCCTTCGTTGTTGTGAGTCAATGAGTTTACTGCTTCACTTTTCTTTTCTTTTCTTTTTTTTTTCTTTTTTTTTCGCTCTTTTAGAGTTTAGTTTAGTTTTTAGTTTTTTTTTTTTTTTTTAACATTTATGATATATGCTTATGAGTTATGTTATGAGTTAAGTATGTGTTTGTGAGCCTATTGACTGTGAGGATTTTTATTTTTGTGAATTTGAGGATTGGGAATTTTGTAAATTCCAAAATTTGAGAATATTGAGAATTTTGTTACTGAATGCTGAGATTTATGATTTATGAAAATTGAAAATTTATGAATTTGAGAATATTTGATAACTATAGACTGTGACTTTGATTTGTCATAAATGACAATGATAAATTGGGGAATGTGATAAATAATAAGTTCTTGAAAATTGGAAATTTAAACTTGGTGATAGTTTAATTTTTCATTTACACTTACAAAAATATTAATAAATGATCTCGCTATTGTCATTTTTCATATAGATTGGAGAATTTTTAATATTATTTAATTAAATATCAATAAACGACATCGTTATTACAATCATTGACTGTTAATGGTCAACAGTCAACGACCATCCTACCTAACCTCCTATCATGAATTCGCCACTGATAACAATTAATAAACTATTTAAGATTACAAATAGTTGAATAAAGAATACATGCTTCTTCGTCAATAATTAGTGACTGAAACACATCAGTTATTATGGATGACACCATGAACAATATTACTGCTCGGTAATCTCTCACATATGTATGTCAATTATCACTAATAGAATTATAGTCGTCGATTGTGTATGACTTCTTTAAATATATTGATATTCATTAGATACCATCATTGATTTTGTGGTCATTTTTTTATTTAAATTCTTTTTTGGGAAAAATCGCAGACTTGATCCAAACCTTTTATTTGTGTTACCTACGGTACCAAACCTTTCAAAAATTCACACCCAGAGTCCAAATGAATAGAAGCTATTAGTTTGTCGGTTAGTCAACTACAAAATATATTGATCAAATCTATGAAGGGAAAATGGAAACTTTAGAATTTTTTTACTTAAAATATTAAATAAAAAGGAAGAAAAGAAAAATAAATTAAAACATTTCCCCAACCCATCTACTCCCCAACTACGCCCTAAAATGGGAAAACCTATCCCTAACACCCACTTGTCACTGTCGGCACCACCATGCAACACCGTCGGCACCACATCAAAGGACCTAAAAATCGAAAAATCAATTATCTCCTTCACCAATACCCAGTGCTTCACTCCCGCTCAATTCATTTCTCCCAAAGGTATCCCGCTTTGCCTGCTCCAATTGCTCCAGTATACTTCCACTCATTTGTCTAGTGTAGTTGATGATCCAAGAGAGTGAAGAAAGCGCAGTTATCCTAAATGCTTCTGATGTCAAGAGCCCAACCATCGTCAAGCAGATAGTGAGCACTGTCGGGACCAAAATTGGGATGAAAACTACGAATAGTCGTGTCGTGAGAGCAAGCCCGATAAGGGAGCCGACGAGAGTCAGCCCAGCAAAGCAAATGAAAGCGCCGCCTAATGGTAAAAAAGTGACCATTGCCAAGACTTGTGAGGTTGAAAGATGACACCGAACCTTCTCTATCTGGTGGTGCTGCAGGAAAGGGGGTGGGTGGGGTTGGTAAAGGATGGAAGAAACTGATAGAGACAACCTTTTATTTTGGCATAATTGCAGAATACTGATCTGGGGGAGGTCTTATGATACTGAAGGCAGAACAAGCAAAATTGAAGGTAGAATTTAGATGGATGGTAGAGGTTGTAAGTATTATGCCCTACGTCCAATCAACTTTGGGTATAAGTACTTTTGATATATGTTTAATGCATTTATTATGGCAAGATCTATTATATTAAATAATAGAGTCCGTAGATTCAAGTCTCGGTAATTTGTTAATCACAAGGAGTTGTGATTGTGAGATACAAATTACATATAATTGAATCTTAAATCATCCGTGGTCGTAAGTAATAACGAGATACGGATATCGTTATTACGGATAGACCACCACGTGTGGCATTCCTTACTTGTGAAGTAAGTAGCTGATCTCACAAGCTAAAGTGTAGTGACACTTAAATGAACACGTGAATGTTTTGTTATAGAACAAAACATTGGAGACCCGCTAAGAGATTCCACATGGATAACTATCTGAGTGTCAGTGGTTAATCTCTAACGTTCGGTAGTGGAATTGATCCTTCGACTTGAGATCATCATAGTACCTTATGTGGGGACAGTCATGCTTTGGTGATGCTAAAAGTTGCTCTGTCAAGGGCTGCTAATACGGCATCGTTCGGGTATGTCAAGAATCATATGAAGGTTGTGAATGATCAATAGAGGATTTGTCGCTCTTAGATAGTAAGAGTTTATGATCTACATTTCATCCAGTTAAGTTGATAACGAAATCCTTGGCCAAGGTTTACATATAAGTCGAAAAGGAGTTTTCGACTTACATTGACTTAATAAGTGGAATGAAAGACATGATTGATAATCGAGATTGACACAATCCATATCTCGTAATTGATCGGATCATATTGACGAAGGGATTATAGTTTCACGATAAACGAACGGATTTGGTTTTGTCACACCACGTGACATTTCCCGTCACATGTATTGCCCTGACACATTGCTAGATGTCAATCTGGGACGACGGATGTGAATTAGAGATAAATCAAAATGGTGTTTTGATTTATCAATTTTGATTAGATCAAAATAATTATTCACGTCGTTAGGCATCGTGATTGGGAACCTAATGGGTCACACACAAAAGGAGAACTAGAAGATTGAGATCCGCCAATTAATTAATTGACAAGTGTTGTATAATTAATTAATTGGATTGCTTATTAATAGGCCCGAATTAATTAATTGGATTAATTAATTCATGGACCGGATTTAATTAATTGGATTAATTAAATATTGGACCAGGTTAAGTTGTAGAACGGGCCAAGCCATTTTGGGCTTATATAAATAAGCTGCTAGGGTTTGTAAACAGATGATGGATTTTCATTATTCTTGCTAGCACAAGAAAAGTAAAACTCTAATTCTCTCAATCTTGTTCCCTGTGTGGATTCCATTGGAGGCTGGACAATTGGACAGCTGTGGGAGGCAGATCGGGATCGCTGGAACTGCAGGAATATCAAAGGAGTTTGCAGATCTGCTAAAAGGTATGATTCCTATCACAGTTTCTATCTAAACACAAAGCAGATCCTTGGATGGGAATTGAAATCTATTTAATTTTCCGCTGTGCATGATAAGTAAATTCCCAACAGTGGTATCAGAGCCTACTTTGTGTTTGTTAGAAGCTGTTTTGTTTGATTGAACAATCAAAAGTTGATTGTGAATACTATTTTTGAATCTAGCAATTATAGAATTGATTTCTTATATTCAAAAATATGTTTTGAAAAGAAAATAATTTTTGGATTCGAAAAAAAAAAAAAAAAAAAAAAAAAAAAAAAAATACAGGCGACGGCGACTGGCGGGAGAAGTCGCCGCTGGTAGCGCGAGGCGGCAGCGAACGGAGCGCTGCCGCTCGCTGGTGCTGCGTGCGACGCAGCACCGCACCACATGCACGGTGCTGCGTCGCGCACAGCACCCTGCGTCTGCAGCGGCGACTGCTCGCTGCTGTTACAGCAGCGATGGTCGCTGCTGTGTGGCGACGCACAGCAGCGAGCAGTCGCTGCTGGGTAGCGAGGCACGTCGCCACTGGGGCGACGTGCCCTTTTTCGTTTCCAATTGGCGGCGCCGGAGAGCGCCGCCCTTGATTCGTATTCCTAGGGTTTTCGAAAACGGCAGAGGTGATTTGGGGACGGGGGCCTCACGTGCAATTTCAGAAATTGGGGGCCCCAGATGCAATTATCAATATGGGGTCAAGCTTGCAATTTCAATTGAAGGGCCTTTCTGCAATTTCGAATTTGGAAAGTCTTGATTGTAATTTTAGAAGCAGGGGTCAAAATGCAATTTTCAAGAATGATTTTAAACTTGAATTCTAAAGGGTTTTAAAATTGATTTTAAATAGGTTTGACCTATATTTTAATTTTGACCCAAGATTAAAATTTTATTTAAAATTGATGACTTTAATATTTTCGTTAAAATTAGATTTTAATTTAAATATTAAACGTTGACCCTTAATTGACTTTTATTTTATTTAGGAGTTTTATCCTAAATTAAAATATTAATTCATTTTAAATTAGAGTTTGACTTTAATTTAATATTTAATTGAAATTTGATTTTAATTAAATAATTCTCCCCATGTACTCTTCAAATTAGAATTTGATTCTAATTTGACATTTCATTAGAATTAGATTCTAATTCAATTGTTTCGCCCTAAAATTTATTCTTGAATTAGAGTCGGACTCTAATTTGGTATTTAATTAAAATTTGATTTTAATTAAATAATTCACCCTAATATGTTCATGAAATAGAATTGAATTCTAATTTGACATTTAATTGAAATTAGATTTTAATTAAATTGTCTAACCCTAAAAAATTTCTTCTTGGAATTAGAGTTTGACTCTAATTTGATATTTAATTAAAATTTGATTTTAATTAAATAAGTTCGCCATAAATCGTGGAATTGGAGTTGGACTCTAATTTTGCTGTTTAATTAAAATTTGATTTTAATTAAATATTTTCGCCCTATATTATGAAATTAGAGTAGGACTCTATTTCGGTATTTAATTAAAATTTGATTTTAATTAAATAAACCCGCTAATTAAATTAATTGATTAATATGATTAATTAGTTATTTAATTATTTTCGATCCATTTGTCTAAATAGTTTAGACGATTTTTAATTGCTAGATTCTCGAAACATATTTGCATATAATATTAGATATTATATAGGACACATTTATATGATAAATGTTTATTAGTGGATAATTATGGATTCGACCATGTGGATGTGTTGAATGAATGGTTTAATTCCTATTGTTTTATGGGCCTGCGAGCTCTTAATTGTTTTGGGCCTGTGAGCCCGTTACTATTGTTATTATTATAGGGCCTGCGAGCTCTTAATTGTTTTGGACCTGCGAGTCCACTATTATTATTATTATTATTATTATTGTGGACCTGCGAGTCCAATTCTCATTTAGGCCTGCGTGCCAACTAGTATAGGATACAAGTTGTAGCTGATCTGATTGAAGACACGGGAAGAGGAGGAAACCATGGAGATGGCGCATTGATAATGATTCAATGCAATACCCCCTAGGAATTGACCAACTAGTCTTCCTTTTGGCTCGGGAAGACTAGATAGAATTAGTCCATAATCATCCACACTATTATATATATGTTTATTTGCATGATTGATGCTTGTATATATATATATATAATTATTATGAGACCTTTGCATAATGAATCCCTCACTGAAATATTAAGTCGATTTTATTATTCGCCTTCCATCGTTATAGTGAAAAACGAGAGTCCTAAATCGTCTCAGCTTGTTGAGTACACTCAAGGCTGGTCCATTAGGGATATGTTTGACACTATGAAATATTCGATATTTCTGAATGATGGGTTCGACTTAACTAAAATTATCTTTTGTTGAGTACACTCAAGGAGATAAATTTTAGAGGCATGTTAAGCTAACACATAAGATGTGTGAAGACAATGAGTTGTCAGCTTAATGATCTGGGAGTTGTATGGAGAGACAATTGATAACAGTATCTACTCAAATGTTTTATTAAGGTTTGTTGAGTACACTCAAGGTCTTAATATAACAAATGAGATCCCAGCCCACTAGGAGTTAAGTATGAATTCCATAAATTTATGCGAGAGGGTCATAAATTTGAGTTAAATAGTGGGAGTACAATTAATTTGATAAAAGACCATATTAAATTAATTGATGCATTTTTCTTTTATTTTTCGTCATTTATATTTGTTGAATCATGAGTAATCATATGTGACATGCTAGATGTCAAACAACCAAACCAAGCTTTCTTGATTGACACTGCAATATGAGAATTGTTCTCAGGCATGAGAAAATTGGTTATGTCCTTAAGTAGCTTTTTCCAGAGACACCTGTTGATGACTCAACTAAGGAAAATGTGGCTACTATAATAAACACGGAGATAACGATAGTATTGCAACATACTTGCAACTATGTCACCTGTGTTACAAAAGCAAAATAAGAGTATAGATGCTAACACATGATTTTTCATTTCAAAGAGTTGTATGATAATAATCATGTGTGGAAGGATATGAGACTTCCAAACAACTATACCAGTGCAAAATGACAGAGGAATCTTCAGTCGGTGCTCAAGTGCTGAAGATTATTGCAATTGAGAAATTGTCTCGATTAGGTTCATTCATGAACCATGAACCAAGTGTTGACTTAGTTCTATAATTTCTGTCAGAGAGTTATTTATACCGAATTATGAATTTTGATATTAATAAACTCAAGTGCACACTTATTAAGTTGCTAAAGATGCTTAAGACTGTTAAGCCCAATATCAAAGTTATGATTGGGCAAGCCATTGATTCCTTAAAAGATATTAAGAGGAAGTCTAAAGGGGCTTTGGGAAAGCATCTAAGATGGCTAAGACAGTCAAAATAAATAAGGACATTATCAAATCCGCTTGAGTAAGGCCTATATTTACTTCACTAGTCTCTTGGGTATTAGATACTAGATATGGATCTCATATTTGTATAAGTATGCAGAAACTAAATGGAAGTAGACCACTGCACAAAGAAGAAGTTGGCCTACACATTGAAAATGAGCAAATGTTGTTGCATTGTCTGTAGAAGCATACTTCCTACCGTTGCCTTTAAACTAAGTATTTGAATTAGAGAAATGTTAGTTTGGACTCACCAATACCAGAATATTATTTGAATTTCATGTTTAGACATGAACGATATTAATGTTAAGGACAATTGTTGTTCCTTTTAATCTTAATGGTTATGGTGAATTACAAAATAACATTTATATTCTAAATATTGAGTATTCTATAGTAAGTATAGAAATGTAGAGGCATAAAGGTGATAATCTAAATACCGCCTATATCTAGCATGTAGACTCGGTCAACTAATTACATATAGATGTATATTTGGGGTCAATTGATTTTGAATCATTTGACAAATGTGATTGTGGCCATTAGGCACAATGACCAAATCTCCTTTTACTTAAAAGGTGAAAAGTCTGCACAATTGCTGGATCTAATACATAGTGATGTATGTGGATCCATGCCGATTAATGCTAGATGAGTTTCTCTTATCACACATACTAATAACTATTTCAGAAATGGTCATGTATGTTTGATAAACCTTAAACATAAAACTCTTGAAATGTTCAAGGGATTCAAGTTAGAAGTAGAGAAACAATTAGTAAAGATATTCTCACACTAAGATCCGATCGAGGTGGAGATATCTTAAAGATAAAGTTTAGATTATCTAAAAGAGAATGTGATTCTCTTGCAGTGAACTCCTTATATACACTACAAAATAATAGTGTCTGGAAGGAGGAATCGCAAACTATCAGATATAGTGCGATTAATTAATAGGTCGTGCAAACCTTCCAAAAGGTTTTGGGGTCATGAATTGATTGCAGTGTTCTACACACTAAGTCATGTCTCATCTATGTCGGTCGACAAAACTCCATACGAGTTATGGAAAAGCAAAATGCCCAACTTGTCAAATATGAGAGTCTGGGGCTGTGACGCTTATGAAGCGCACTGATTCGAATAAGCTTAAGGCTAAATTCGATAAATAAATATTTGTGGGATATCCAAAAGATAAAATTGGATATCAATTCTATAATCTCATTGAGAAGAAGATGTTCGTCTCAAGATATGTTAAACTCCTAGATAAAGAGTTTATTCTAGGATAGGACAGTGAGAGTAGAATGGATCTTGAAGGAGTTCAAGAATCCACAGATATAGTTGACCAAGTAGATAAATCTGAGTGTGATCTCACACCTGATGAGGGACATACTCTTGATTTGGAAGTAGAGACTTCTGAGAACAGATCAGCTCTGTGTAAATCTTATAGGATCATTCAACCTCTTAGAAGGTATGAATCCATGATTACTAATCAAGTATTATTAATCTAGGATGATGAACCTATTTGTTACACAAAATAAAGTCAAGTGTTGACTCAAGGAGATGGCGAAAGGCCATGAAATTCGAGATGGACTCGATGTATGTAAACAAGGTTTAAACCTTGATCGACCGCCTGATGGGATAAAACCCATAGGTTGTAAATGAGTTTATGTAAAAGGGGTCAACATGGATGTAAACGTCCATACATACAAAGCAAAGCTAATAGCAAAATATTACAACAAAGACAAAGAGTTGACTTTGATGAATCTTTCTTGTCTATAGCCATGCTAAGGTCCATTCGAATTTTACCTGCGATAGCTACATACCATGACTATGAGTTATGGTAAAAGGATGTCAAAACTATATTCCTTAACGGGAACCTGCAAAAGAAAGTGTGCATGACACGACTCGAAAGTTTTGAATCCAAATATGCTTACAAAGTATGTTAGCTTAATCAATTCTTGTATAGATTGAAGCAGGCCTCTTGGAGTTGAAATCTTCGATTTGATAGAAAAATCAAAATGTTTGATTTTATCAAATAGTGAAGAGTTGTGTGTTTACAAGAAAATAGTGGGAGCGTTGTCGCATTCCTAATATTATTAATAGGAACGACATTCCTACATTTCAATCGTTGAAATTGTGGTTGTTAAAAGATTTCTTCATAAAGATATATGAGAAGCAACTTGATCTATAGAGATAGATCTAGAAGATTGCTTAATTTATCGCAATCTACAAAAATGAAATCTTGAGAAGACTTTATATGGAGAAAATGAACTGAGAGTTCGTGAATACACTGATGCTAACTTCTAGTCAGACTAGAAAGATAGCAAATCTCAATCAGGATATTAATTTACTCTTAAACGGTGTATTGGAAAGGTTCCAAACAGGAAACCACCGTTGATTCAATAGCGAGAGTCTTATACACTATTGCTTTAGAAGCAACAAAGGTTGTGGTATAGGTCAAGAAGTTCATTAATGAACTTGGTATAGTTCCTAGCATTGTTGGAACTAAGGTCTCATCGATGATCCAAACAAGTGTTGAGGCGGTACCATCTCATCAAAGAGATAGTACAAAGAAATGACGTAAAAGAAAGAACAAATTCTCACAATTGAAAATATTGCAGATCCACTGGAAATGAGTTGTCGCAGTATAAACATGATCGTCATGTGAGCTCTTATGATATTAGATACATAAGTGATTGGATCTAGTGCAAGTGGGAATTTGTAAGTATTATGCCCTAGGTCCAATCAACTTTGGGTATAAGTACTTTTGATATATGTTTAATGCATTTATTATGGCAAGATCTATTATATTAAATAATAGAGTCCGTAGATTCAAGTCTCGGTAATTTGTTAATCACAAGGAGTTGTGATTGTGAAATACAAATTACATATAATTGAATCTTAAATCATCCGTGGTCGTAAGTAATAACGAGATACGGATATCGTTATTACGGATAGACCACCACGTGTGGCATTCCTTACTTGTGAAGTAAGTAGCTGATCTCACAAGCTAAAGTGTAGTGACACTTAAATGAACACGTGAATGTTTTGTTATAGAACAAAACATTGGAGACCCGCTAAGAGATTCCACATGGATAACTATCTGAGTGTCAGTGGTTAATCTCTAACGTTCGGTAGTGGAATTGATCCTTCGACTTGAGATCATCATAGTACCTTATGTGGGGACAGTCATGCTTTGGTGATGCTAAAAGTTGCTCTGTCAAGGGCTGCTAATACGGCATCGTTCGGGTATGTCAAGAATCATATGAAGGTTGTGAATGATCAATAGAGGATTTGTCGCTCTTAGATAGTAAGAGTTTATGATCTACATTTCATCCAGTTAAGTTGATAACGAAATCCTTGGCCAAGGTTTACATATAAGTCGAAAAGGAGTTTTCGACTTACATTGACTTAATAAGTGGAATGAAAGACATGATTGATAATCGAGATTGACACAATCCATATCTCGTAATTGATCGGATCATATTGACGAAGGGATTATAGTTTCACGATAAACGAACGGATTTGGTTTTGTCACACCACGTGACATTTCCCGTCACATGTATTGCCCTGACACATTGCTAGATGTCAATCTGGGACGACGGATGTGAATTAGAGATAAATCAAAATGGTGTTTTGATTTATCAATTTTGATTAGATCAAAATAATTATTCACGTCGTTAGGCATCGTGATTGGGAACCTAATGGGTCACACACAAAAGGAGAACTAGAAGATTGAGATCCGCCAATTAATTAATTGACAAGTGTTGTATAATTAATTAATTGGATTGCTTATTAATAGGCCCGAATTAATTAATTGGATTAATTAATTCATGGACCGGATTTAATTAATTGGATTAATTAAATATTGGACCAGGTTAAGTTGTAGAACGGGCCAAGCCATTTTGGGCTTATATAAATAAGCTGCTAGGGTTTGTAAACAGATGATGGATTTTCATTATTCTTGCTAGCACAAGAAAAGTAAAACCCTAATTCTCTCAATCTTGTTCCCTGTGTGGATTCCATTGGAGGCTGGACAATTGGACAGCTGTGGGAGGCAGATCGGGATCGCTGGAACTGCAGGAATATCAAAGGAGTTTGCAGATCTGCTAAAAGGTATGATTCCTATCACAGTTTCTATCTAAACACAAAGCAGATCCTTGGATGGGAATTGAAATCTATTTAATTTTTCGCTGTGCATGATAAGTAAATTCCCAACAGAGGTGTCATCAACGGTGGTCGGTGGCGTGGGTGGTGGTGGCCAAGAAGTGGGTGGGTGGGTTCTGGTTTTTGATTTTGCGTTTGGGTAAGGTGGCTATATGGGGGTGAGTGGAGAAGATGTAGTGTTTTTTTTTTTTTAATTAATTAATTAATTAAAATTGTTTTATTATAGAATATGTAAATTTACAATTTTAATCATTTAAAATTAATCAAAATTTGGTCAAATCATTGCCTTTTAGTCAACTAACAGTTTCCTTCCGTTTGGACTTCAGATGCAAATTTTTAAAAAAGTTTGTATCGTGGATGATACAAATGAAAGGTTTGTGTCAAATCAACAATAAAATGAAAGATTTCGTACCGTGACTACAAATTTCCCTTCTTTTTTTGATTAATTTCTAAAGGACCCCTTGAAGATTTTGTGTAAGACTCTCAAATTGTTAGAGCCTATATTTGACTGTAATTAATAATTAGTTAAATTAAAAAGTAACATACTCGCACATACTTTACTTCGACACTGTTTGATAGAAATTAAAATCGAATTTTTAGCATATTTTAATAAAAAATTTTGAAATGTGTCGTTTAAAAATTATGGATCCCATAAAATGTATAGTTAAAATTAATTATTGATTTAAACTTAAATTAAAATTTTGATTTTAATCAATATCAAACATGAGCTTAGTCTTTGTTTGGTAGGGATTAAAATCAAAAGTTTAATAAATTTTGATAAAAATTGATATAATGTGATTGAAAAGTTGCGAATATCATAAAATATCTGATTAAAATTAGTTATTGACTTTGAATTAAATTAAATTTTGAATTTTTATTTATATTAAATATGGGCTTAACTAAAAGGAACTTTTTTACATGTTTAGCCAAACATGCTAGTATGAGTAAATAATTGCAATAGTGTAATGGTGATGACTTTTGGTTGGCAAATGGAGAGCCTTGGCCTACCATTAAATCATGACCGAAAGCATATGCAAATTTGCAAAACAACGTGCTTTCATTAAACTATTGCAGAATTCTAATGTTCATGTCTTCTTTGTATATAAAGAGATTTAATAGCACGAGTAATCAATTTCTTCCTAAATTGGTATTACTTTATTAATATTTAAGTTTATTCATGTTGGATCCGCACGCTGTGAGAGATTGTCAACGTCTATGTCAGTTTTTTCTGAAAGTGAAGTTTTTTCCTTAATAATAATATACTAAACATTCTCTGAGAAAATATTTTTTATGTATTATTAGACAGGATTGAACATTTTAATATATCAATATTAACTTCTTTTTCTATAATATTATTTATAGTTGTCTCATATATTTTACGGAGTATATCTTGTCACAGTATATGTCGTGTGTTAGATTGCACAATACTTAAATATGATTTAAATATATAAATAAGCAATATATGCTTGTTTATTGTTCTACTCAAGGTATAATAATGTATATTACTTATTTCTTTGTTTGATATTTTTAAAATATTAATAAGAATGGTCTTGCAAATAGTAAAAAAAGAAATCACCCACCGAAAAAGAATTAAAAAAAGAGAAATGCTACAAGTACATCATATTATACAACATGATGTACAGTCCTCTCATATGAGAGGGGGTCCACAAATTTTTTATTCATGGTGGTGCTTTCCTCATGTGAGAGAGCTGTATAGCATGGTGTAAAAAAGACATTTCTCATTCAAAAAAAATAAGACTATTAAGGCCGTGTTTGTCTCCCTTTAAAATAAATTTCTTTAATTCTCATACTCATTTTTAACAATATTTACATAATAAAACATTTTGCATATAAATCTAAAAAAATTTCATACTTTTTAACCACAAATCCTTCAAAAGAAATACTATTCCAAACATTTTTTTTTTTTAAATAATGGCCATCGAACAAGTTTTAACTGTGGGGAACCTGATCTTTATGTTGCTTTCTCCATTTTATCAAATGTTTTAATTAGATTTAGTTTATTAGAGAATAGAAACTTTTCTACTTATAAAACGTTTGGCCTCAGTTTGGCTCCATTATTTTACATTATAATTTTTCTTTCTTTTTATTTTCAATCTACGATCTTTCATAAAATAATATTATACGTAAAAAAAAAATTCCTATTTTTTCACTCACACATTCTCCAACAAAATATTATTTAAAAAATTATAATATCAAATAAAGGGGTCAAATGGGTCTTGGTACTTAAATTTATAGTTTTTGTATTTGAAAATTGATAATAAAAAAATATATTTAAATACTAATGTTTTGTGATCCTTGTGTACTATCCCTAATTATTACGTATACATTCTTGAATTTATGAATTTTTATTTTCTGGAAGAACTGCAGAAAGGTCGCATCACACTTGGTGCACGTGCAGTTGAGATGAGTTTGTGGGTCTGTTTGGGCCACTCTTTTAATTTTGCAAAAGAATCATGAATTTTGCTATTTGTACAACTGCGGTTGACAATATTAGTTGACAATCTTCTCACATGAAGGGGGTCCATGATTTTTTTATTTATCGTGGGCCCCCTCCCATGTGAGTAATTGTCAACCAATGTTGTCAATCGAAATTGTACAAATAGCATGGTTCAAGAATTATTAGCTCTATATCGATTATGAAGAATGTTGAACCTACTACTTCTTCAACACATTGTGTTTGGGAGTGATAATTTGAAGTGAAAAAATTATTTTTTTGAAAATGTGTGATTAAAAAGTAGGAATAAATTATGGGTTTATGCTGGAAAAATGTATAGTTCCAATAAATCTGATGAAAAATAATTTTCAAGTAAACTCTGCCAAACAAAACGCTAAAGTTATCAGTGATGGTTTAGAAAAATTATCACCCTTCACCTACTAATATGTCACTTTTTTCCAACAGAAGTCAAATCTATAGTAAAGCTTCATAAAAAATGATATTAAAAAATTAGCTTGAAGATGATATTAAAAAATTCAGTTTTGTTATATGCACTCGAGGTTTAACACTCTGAATTATTTAATCTCATTCGTCCTCTCACATTGGGAGTGAGACTCACATATTTGTCGAAAGTGGGGCCCGATTTCAATGTGAGGGTGTCAATCGGGTTGAGTAACTCAGAGTGTCAAATTCAAGGTACAAATGACTTAATTCTAAAAATTTATTGTTGGGTAAAGATGTCTTTCCTCAAATATGGTGACAATTAGATTCACATAATCCCTACTGCTGTATGCAATATTTGTCTTCTCTGAAACTGATTCTACTGACTATGATAGTCATAATTAGCAATAATTAGCAAAAAGGGTTAGGAATTTTTACCAAGACTCACTTTTTTTTTTTTAACCTATTTATTCAGTGCAACACACTCAATCATAGCTCCTCGTAATCGTCCTAGATTTCCCAAATCCAGAACAAAAAGGCCCTAAAAACCAAACCCTCTACCAACAAATACACTATCAATCTGTGGCTTCCCGAAATCAGCTGGTTCAGGTGATAATAACTCATGACTGGTAGCGATGAAAACGGTGGCACCCGGGGGGCTTGGGATCAGGCGGAGGTGGCGGCGGCGGCATCAGAGGGTTCTGAGAAATCATTCAGCAAGAAATGCAGTCATGTGGCGAAGAAGCAGCGGGCCAAGTTCTACATTCTCCGGCGTTGCATAGCTATGCTTGTGTGTTGGCATGAGCGGAACGACACCTGAGTGGTAACGCAACCTTTGTTTATTTCAAAAGATATAGCAATTCGACGGTGTATTTGTATTATATATATATATATATATATATATATATATATAAATTGATTAAAATTGATCTGGGGTTTTCGTGCTCGAGATTTTGCTTTGGATTAAAGGGTTTCCATGACTTCATTTCGAGTTACGGTATGTTATGTTTTTCGATTCTAATTAGAAGAAAAGAAATCTTCTTCTAGATCAATTGAATATTCATTAGATCTTTTAATATAAAATTTTCTCAATTTCTGTATTATACACAATTTGTTTGTTCGATTGCATCGGTTTAAGATGTAATCAAAATTTGCATATAGGATAGGATCGTCCTCTCAATTTCTTCAAGTTATTTTCTCAAGTTTCTTCTAAAAGACTCGTACATAAATGTTTTCTTTTTGTTGCAGAGTATTTTGGTATGGCATATAAATGAGAAAATTGTTTATTTATTTATTCTTTTTTGGCATGTTGTCGTGTAAAGAACTTTTTTCATGAGTAAGATACGGCGTTACAATCATGTTATATGTACATCACTTTTTACATTATTTTTTACATTATCTCACATGACAATATGTTATTGGATAGTTTTAAAAAAATAAATAATTTTTTTTCCAATCAAAGCATGACAACTTGGATGATGTCAAAGATAATGTACACTTTTGACGTACAATAGCTTAACTCCACAAGATTATATGTGCACTTTATTTACTTTGAATGTGTTGATTTGACTTTTATATTCTATCATGTCCTGTATAGATTAACATGTTTTTTTTTATTAAAATCTATGTTTAATTTAAGTCAAAATCAAACAATCAATATCAATCATATTTTTTTTGAATTTCTTAACTTTTTAACCACACATTTTAAAATTTTCTATCACAATTTGTTAAAAATTTAATTTTAATCCCCATCAAACACCTTCTAAAATTAAGTTTGTAATATGATGATCAATGATTTTTTCTCACCTAACCAATTTTTTTCCCCTCTAAAGCTTTTGTTAAGCTATCTGATATGAAAAATAGTTATTTGAGATGAAAATATTTTTATTTCAACATGTCATTTTTCATTTCAAGCATGCCTATTTATCGATTTATATTCAGATTTTGGGGTAAATAGGTCTTTATCGGTTGATGACATGTGGTTGTCATTAATTAATGGTTAATTGGTACAAAACGTCCCTACCTTTGGAGTGAATTGTGAATACCGTCCCTACCTTTCATTTCTTGACATTTATACCAATACCTTCCACTTTTATTGCGCTAAACGTCATTTTCGCTAATTTTTGACGATTTTACCCTCCATTCAAGTAAAACAAAAAAATATATAAAGAATTAATTGCAATGATAACCCCAAATTTTTAAAACCTACTTTTCAATCACAAGATACTAATTTTTTGCCTCCAACCAGCCACTAACTTTGGAGCCATTTTCAGCCACCTTCTGGTCACCTTTGTTGCTGGACCAACATACCATCTCAATGCTCTTACTTCCCTCATCGCAACCCACCCAATCTCTAGTCATAACACCAATCAATTTGACCAAAAATTAAAGCTAAAATATGGGATCTACCACGTATTAATTAGTGAATGATTACATTCATAGGATCTACCACATATTCACTAATTCACTCCAAAGGTAGGGACGTTTTGTGCCAATTAGTCTTAATTAATTGATTCCTAATTGATTTTAGTATTATTTCACATTTTGTTCTAATAAGCAATTGTGCTTAGCTTATATTAAATACCGATGACATGGCACACTAAAGAATTGGTGAATCATTATACATATAGACAAATGATCTAATGAGTACTGTCGTTTAGCTTATGTTATGCACCGATAACATGGTACACCAATTAATTAGTGAATGATTACATTCATGGGATTTACCATATATTCACCAATTAATTGGTCTGTCATGTCACATATACTTAACATGAGCTAAGCATCATTGCTCATTAAAAATATATTGATTATTCTTGAATTATTTTGTATTTTTTTCCGTAGAGGGGCCTTTTTATTCTGACTAATTTCGATTGAAATTGGTTATTTAATAGTAAATTTTGATAAATAAAAATTATAAAATGTGTGGTTCAAGAGTTACCGATCACATGATTTATTTATAGACATTATTATTAAGTTTCAAACCAAAGACCGACATACATAATTATTTTTGTCAATAATTAATTTTTAAAAATTAAATCACATTATGTGGGTATTTATTGGTAAGAAGAAAAATAAAAAAAGAGCTACATCCAGGAGGACATAGACCAAACCTCTAATAAAAGAAGAGTAAATAATCATATTCGAAGATGAAAAGTACAATGAAACAGAGCTCATGTTTGATATAAATTAAAATTTAAATTTTAATTTAAGTCATAATCAACAATTAATTTTGACTCTTGAGAATATATCCTAATCTAAATAAGGTATAATAAGTAAATCAATGAAACTCTTGAGAATATATCCTAATCTAGTCGTCATAGGTATGATCTTCTTACATCTTATGCGAAACAGGTCATATAATTGACATATTCGAATAACTAGCAAAGGGGAAGGACTTGCATCTTGGGAGGGAGCCCCACCAGAAGGGCACCTGTCGTATCCGACTGAATTTGTAAACAGCACGTTGAGCTGCAGAACTCATTCTATTGACCATTGGGGCCATCGTGGAAAGTTTTCTATTTGTGTGATAAGTTTACGCTTTATCTATTTCTTTTGCTTAAAGTGGGATTACGAAACAGAGAGCTAATTTAATCAATCATCACTGAACTTTACTATATATTACTACTTGTTCATTGAAATTTAAAAAATTATTCTTTGTTCACTGGATTTTTTTATAGGTTACTGTTTGTTCATTGAAATTTAGAAGCTGGTCTCCTAAATTTATACAAAGTTACACATCAATCACCCATATCATTTCCATCAGTGTTACTTATAGCAAAATTCAGTAAGCAACAAGTAACTTTATTCAAATTAAAGTGAGTAACAAATAACTTTTTAAAATTTTAGTGAGCGAGTGATAATCTATAACAAAGTTTAGTGACAATTAATTTAATGGATGATACTACAAGTACAAAATTCTTGATAAAATGATTGACAAACTCGACAAGTGACGTCCCCTGTTGGAGCGAGTGATTTTGTCAAGGATTTTTTACAAATAGAATTTTCCTAATTTAATTATCTCCAAAACAGAAGACAAATAGATCCCGTAATTTCAAGTATCCCACGGATGTCCACATATGAACTCAACATTTGGATTAGCCCCCTTCGACTCTTATTAAATTAAATTTTATTTTTTTTTCTATTATTCTCAGTCACATAATATTTCATAAAATGGTATTACACGTAAATTAAAAAAATTTCTTTCTTTTTCAACCACTTATTTTTCAAAAAAAAAAAAAAAAAAAATATATATATATATATATATAATTTCATCCATTAAAATCAAATAATGGAGGTCAAACGGGGGCTAATAACGAACACAAAATCTGACTGCCATATGAAGCCACTGCTACTTTCTACATATTTTTACTATTACTGGTCATGCCGTTGGCTTTTTCGTCTTGTCAGCTTTCCCAATCTAGTAGTTGCAGCGAAATAGTGTAAAAATATTAGGGCCTGTTTGATAGGCTGTGTTTTTCGTGGAAGGTGGAAAACGTTTTCCGATTTTTTACTATTCACCTGTTTGATTGCACTAATTTTCCAGGGAAAACATTTTCCAACGTTTTCCAAGGTACAAGCGGTTGATGCACAAAAGTTAGAAAATGTTTTTTCACCATAGTGGTGGGAAAACGTTTTCCAACTTTTTGACAAATTTTTTTTTTTAGCAATTGGAAC
Organism: Osmanthus fragrans; assembly: GCA_019395295.1. Taxonomy (NCBI): domain Eukaryota; kingdom Viridiplantae; phylum Streptophyta; class Magnoliopsida; order Lamiales; family Oleaceae; genus Osmanthus; species Osmanthus fragrans. Next base: position 17,491,845 of record CM033361.1, on the reverse strand, counting down.
ACATTTCAAAGTCAATGGTAAAAAAATTTATCCATTTAATTGACAATTTGCATAAAAAACAAAGCCAAACGAAAAATTTGTCAGGTGGAAAATTATACCAATCAAACACCATTAATTACAATTCCCTGTAAAACGTTTTCTAGGCAATTCAATTCCCTGCCATTCATTTTCTTTCCACCCGTTTTCCACCCTTGCAATCAAACAGACCCTTAGGGTAAATTCTACGTAATTTCCAGCCTTTTGCAAGTGTGACACCTATATTCCAAATTTACCATTTGTTTTACGTAGCAGTGGGCAGGTGGCTCGACTAAAAAAAAAAAAAAAGCTCTCAGAGCTTGTTTGTATGAGCCAACGCTCAGACAATGCCTCAAATATGAACATAATAAATTTTTTTTTTTTTTTTTCAAATATTATCAAGAATTATTAAATATATTTTTAACTGTCATCTTAAACTCGTTATTTTGAACTCATCGTTTAGCAATTCAATTCAAAAGATGCTTCTCAAACTTTACCATAGATACTTCAACATGGTACTAATAACTTACTTTGACGAGTGATGAATATAATCCGAAAAAAAGAGGTGTGGTCGAAATGAAAAATAAGAATAAAAATAGATTATTAAATCCAATTTCAATAACCATATTTAATTCATTATTTTAATTCATCCATTAACCATTTTTCTATTCAAGATATGGAGTTATGGGTTGTGAAGAAATCAAGCTCCCTCGAAAATATTCTGACTCCATCACTGATCGAATAGGTCAACCAAACTTCACTAGTTGAACAAGAAACTCCGGAAAAGAATTAAAAAGCAAGAAAATGACCAATATTTTTCCGTAAGGGAAACCGGCACAGCGCCACCCCATCCCACCCTCCAATGGCGTCCTTATTTAATCTCGAGACGTATAGCACAGACTTTCCATAAATGGATGAAATAATTAACATTGTACTACTACATTGAGGCCAGCTAAGAAGAATTTTGGTAAACGCGTGCAGAGTAATAGGAAGCAAGAAAAAATGTGAAGACGTGCATCTCTGACAGTATACTTATGGGTTATTGCCAGCTTTTTCAATGCTCCCACGTGGGAACGCACGTGTGGGGACATTCAAACCAGGACAATGGACTTGCAAAGTGAAAAGGAAGGAAAAATGACCTCTCTCATAATATGAGTTGCCCTTTTTCTCTTTTTAACTCATCTATTCACTATTTATTGAGAGAGAAATATCCCTCGGTTGCAGCACGTTCGAGCTTTAACTCCTCATGTCATTGCCTTTATTTCTAAGACTGGTTGACTGTCGACGTCTCAGCTACACAAATACCTACATGGTGTAGGGTCGATTGCATGAGTTATGTTATAGGGTCAAAATTGGTTACAAATGTCCCTGCCCCCTCCCCCTCCCCCTCCCCTTTGGTTGGACGCCTGCGGCGCAAGCGCCCACTCAAGGGGGAGGGGGAGGGGGAGGGGGGAGGGAGGAGGGTGGGATCTGGCCAGAGTCGATCATTGACCTTAGCTAACAATCATTTTCCCAAATGCATAGTTAAAAAAAAAAAAAAAAGAAAGATGTAAGTCTCATTTGTTAAGGGATATAAATTTATATCGAATAAAAATAAAAATATAGATCAATTTATAAGAATTTGAGCTATTTCTCTTAACAAAGTTGGTCTTTTAAGATGAAACTCAAAGTCTTAACATGATATCAAAGCTCATTAAGTTCAAACGAGCAATTTGATCCTATTAAAACTCAAAAAATGAGCACACGAATTTCAAGATTGATTTACTCAAAAGAGCCACCATCTTACGGGGCATGTCAAGTGATATAATTGCACATCGAATGAAGATGAAAATATACTAATTTATAAAAATTCTGACTACTCCTCTAATTAATGTTAACATTTTAAGATGAAATAACCTAAATTCTTATAAATTGATCTATATTTTCATCTTTATTCAATGTGAGATTATATCTCTTAATATGTCTCACAAGAGGTGACTCTTTATTCGAAATGTATCATTAAAATTAAAATTTAACTAGTTGAAAAGTTGATAAAATTTATCGAACGAACACTATATATTTAGGGGAATACCTAAATTTGAAATGCTTCTAGTGTATAATTTTAATTTAACGTTAAAATTTTATGCACCATATTTTTGTGATTACCTGAATTTAAAGAATGCTCATAGTGTACAATATACTACCAGAATAAACAGATGATTTGAGGTGTGAATTAATAATGTTATTTGCAGTCGTTCACTGCGATATTCACTTTACGTGGCTACACATAACATGTAATTATTTGATATATTAATGTGAGAGTGTTTTATTGACTCGTGCATCAAATAATCATATGTCATGTGTTTGTCGTCACATAAGGCGACTGCGGTAGTAAGTAACTGTGAATATCATTATTCTATAAATATAGGATTAAAATTAATATATGACTTTATTTAAATTTATAAACAATTTCTTTCTATGCGGAAGCTAACATTCAGAGTAGGGTTTGACTTAAATCTTAGGGTCCGTTTGATATAAAGATGGAAAATAAATAGCAAATAAAATATTTGGTAGGGAAGTGATTTGCCTAGAATTTGTTTGAGAGATAAAGGTGTTTGATTGGTATAATTTTTCACCTGACAGATTTTTCGTTTGACTTTATTTTTTATGCAAATTGTCAATTAAATGGATAATTTTTTTTACCATTGACTTTGAAATGTGTTCCAATTGCTAAAAATTAAAAAAAAAAAAAAAAAAAAAAAATCGGTCAAAAAGCTAGAAAATATTTTTCTACCATTTTGGTGAAAAAATATTTTCCAACTTTTGTGTATCAACAACTTGTACCTTGAAAATTTTGAAAAAAATTTGCCCTAGAAAATTTGTGCAATCAAACAAGTGAATAGTAAAAAGATAGAAATTTTTTTCCTAATTTCATGACAAATTTGTGCAATCAAACAAGACCTTATAGTTGGCTTAAAGGGTACCAGACTACCAGGAATTAGGTTCAGTGCGAGAGGCTAAAATGAGTATATATATATATATATATATTTTTTTTTATCAAACAAAATAATAACGATATAATATATTACAAAATTTTACATATCTTCGATTCGAATATTCATAGTCTCAAAACGGCATATAATGAATTCGACATCAATTGTATCAAATATATCCTTTTGAATATACACAATCAATCTGTAATCCACTAATCTTCAATTCAATTGTACAATCAATTCTTATCGTTGTAATTCTCTCTTTATCCGCTTTCGTTTATCATCTTGCAAGTACTTTTACCGTTTCTCGCTCTTGTTCTTAAATTCCCATAGAGTATTCATTATTTAAATGATTTTTCCTTTTAAAAACTCTTAATCTAAGTTTACTATTTTCAAAATTTTGTGAGTTGAGAGGTGTTATTTGATTTATACACTAACTTATATTCCCAATAATTTAGAATCGATTACACGTCGTTTGCTTCTTCACTAAAGCCGGGTCCAACGTGAAAGCCTTGTAACGGTCAAGAAATGCATTTTGGGGGTGAAAAAATTGCCTCCCAAACAGGGGCTTATTTTATTTTGTATTTGTGACGATTGGTTTAGTTTCAATTTCAATATGTTAAAGGTTTGACATCTAAAATCTTATCGAACACAAAGTTAATTCTCTAGGTTTCAGAAACTATCTGCTATAAAACACTCAAGAATAGAGTATTTAAAAAAAAATTAAAACAATCAAAGATCCATTCATGATTAAGTTGACCCAAAATATTACAGTTTCATCGGCTCACAGAAAAGCTTCATAGGCTCCCAATGCACAATTTTTACTTTTTTCAAAGTTCCTGTGGGGTCCATTGTCCTCGCCCGAGTGGCTAATGATGTAAATTTTTTTTTTAAATATATATTTTTTGAAAAATAATTTTTTTCTTTTTTTAGAAAATGTATGATTAAAGCAAGAAAAAAATTATGCATCCACATGTAAAATTATTTTATTAAGAGAATATGTGATTACAAATTAATTTTAAAAAATATGTTGCAAACAGGGTCTGAAGGTCTCAAATCATGCATGATTGAAAAAGAGCAAACTAATAATGTGTTACGGTTCGTAGGGGTATAAGATGCTTCCCAACACGAACAATATTTTAGTTGCAGGACATCATGTGTTTTCTTAATAATGATGCTATCAAGAGGTCTACGGTATGGTTTGAATTGTTTGATGTTCCTTATTTTCATTGTCAATCAACCTTGAAATTACATTAGCTGCCGACAAACCATGTTCCCCCCAACTCTAAAATTTCTTGGTGTGGACCAATTCCAAGTTGCACTAGAATATAATACGAAGAAGTAGATATATATTACTAAAACGATTAGTGTTAGATTTTGATATTCAATAAATTTGTGGCGATGCTGATAAAATGATGTCGAGAATTTTATCGACACCAATGTGATGACTCGACCTGAAAATAACTTTGAACACTTTAGAATGACCCAAGTAGTTGTTATTGAGTTAAAGTCATTGATTGGTAGCTTTAGATTATTGTTGGCTCATTTGGAGGGCCAATTACCTTACCTTATCTCGAGGAGTTTCCGCAACAAATTGTATTAGAGCACATCGTGATAAGAAATTTATGATATTTTGGGGGCAAAGACCGACTGGAAGTGGTAGAAATCGAAACTGACAAAAGGCAAATAGCATTGTCCAATTTTTCCTTCACCTGCCAAAACTATTTTGCTGTTTTTCGATCAAACCATAGACCTGGTAGAGAAAACAAGATCACCGGTAGACTCAAAAGACCTAGGCGCATCAGGTGGCTGATGCATGAGATCTGATGGCGGCGTGTATAGTGGCACGTGGAGCTAGTGGTGGCATGGGCGGGCCGGCTCGGTCCGGACCGCAAACCGCGAACCTTTCGACCCGGACCGATCCGTGAACGAAAAAAGCCCGCATCATTCGGGCTTACGACCGGCCCGGACCGCAAACTTTTTTTTTTTTTTTCCAAAGATCATTGGTAAAAAAAATTTTTTTTAAAAAATATAGGCCGGCGTTAACCGCGGGCCGGTTTCCCCCAAGCCCGGTCCGGACTGCTGAATAAAAATTTCGGCTCATGAACCGGTCCGCTCGGTTCGCGGGCCGATTCGCCTACGAGCGGGGCCCGCCCATCTTGACACCACTACGTGGAGCACATGCACAAACATCGGCGAGGTACGTGGCGGTGCATGAGGCTGATTTCGAAGGTGGTCTCTTCAGGCAGTTTTCTTCTGACGATGAGGTAGACCTTATGACGACGTCCTTTTTTGTTTGAGCAATACAGTGAAATTTGGATGATTTTCCCCTTGAATGTTTGGGTGTCGAGTGTCATTTTGTGTTGCTACAATTGCTGGAAGCTTTAGGGAGAATAGTTGTGACCCTAAAGTAGCAAATTCCTCTCTCTCCTAGTTTACAGACTTGCAGTTATGGTCCGCTCATTATCGTATTCTTTTCCTTTTATGATTACAGTTAAGACTAATTTGTAGGATATTCATTTACTTTTTACATTAGAAGTCATCGTGTGGGGGTGAAATTATGTTACCATGTGGGTTAATCATTATCTGTTACTAGATCTAGGAATTATTTGTAATTATATTAGTCGTTGTTGGTTGCCATTTATGTTTTGCATATTTTTGGTAAAATGACATTTTTCTAATAAAAAAATGTGAGTTTTCAATTTTACAAAATGAAAAGTTTTTATAAAACTTTTGATGGCAAATGTAGGTCTGCAACAAGTGTGAAAAGTAAGAGGTGTTTTTTAACTGTAGTATTTTTTGAATATGTTGAAAGAGACTATCTTAGGAAGTATAATAGGAAGAAAGATAACGAGGGATGCAAGGCGAATGTTGCTTTTGGGTCAAGTGATGATGACCAAAGTCAGGTTTATTGAGAGTAAACCTAGTTTTGCATGTGCATCTATTTGTAATCCTTTTTACATATGTGTGTTTGCTTAATTCAGTTACATGGTTATATGTTGCATTTTCAATATGTTTTGCATAAATTTGTAATCAGGCTAATTACTTAGTATAATGCGTTTGCATGTATAGTGTGTTGTGATGTGTTAACAATAAGTGTGTTGTGTGTCTTTTGGTAAGATCGAGAATAGACGCCTAGGGGTATATTGGTGGTTTGTACTGGGATGTGGAGTGTAACATTTAGATCACGGGTAGGGAGATGATTAAATCTCCGAATTCTCTATCTGGTAAGACCTTGATCAGATGGAATATGGAAGATACACTTCTATAATTTCTATTAGGTAAAGACTCATTATCCACTTTGATTGAGAGAAGTGAGGTAGAGATAAAAGATTATCCCGTGGACCTAGGATATATATAGTGATTTACCATTTAGACATAAATTAGTGATCAGTTAGTGAGCATGGTAGGCGATGAGATGAGATATGCGTTCTCGAGGTACAAACAACATGGAATGTGATAGGGTAAGTCTGGTGAAATCTTTCGTAAGGCCATTTATGCATTTGTTGCATATATGTTTGTTATTTGATTGATTAACTTTGTGTTAGCATATTGTTCTGTGTGAATATGTTTAAAAGGATTTATGTGTTATCTTATATTATATCTTCATCGCACATTTATTTTCTCTTGATTGATTATTGTGATTAATAGCTTCTACTTTGGTGTTCTTGACCTTAGCCATAGTGAGTATATGGAGTTGGTATAGTATGTGTTTCGAGTTCAAAACACGAGGTAAGTTTTGTTTTTCCAATTTTATTGGTTACCATGATTATGCAAGTATAATCTTCGTGTTTTGGTTACTTGCATGTTGATTAGATATCAAGGTGAAGATTTGTTGGGTTTTGATTCCCAATAAATCCGTGTGATGATGATAAAATGATGTCGGAAATTTTATCAACCCCAAAGTGATGGCTTGATCCAAAAACAACTTTGAACACTTTAAGATGGGCCATGAATTTAGTCCAAATAGTGGTTATTGAGTTGGATTTTTTATTGGTGGCTTTAGATTATTGTTGGCCCATTTGGATGCCCAATTACTGTAACTCTAGTCCATTGGAGTGACCTAATGTTGGGGCTTATATTTCCATTGCCTGCAGCTAAGGATGGTAATGGGGTGGGTTCGGGACGTGGCGAGGCAAGATCTTGTCCCATTAATTTTTATTATTTTTAATTTTTTAACATTTTCAGTATTTTGAGTTTTACTATTATTATAGAATAAAATACAATTGTCCATTTTCACTTGAGTTTGAATAGGGGTAAGTGTGCAATAGTGGAAACAAAACGAGAAAGAGGAGGCAGCCATTATTTTTGTTGGTTTGGAGAAATTCCACCGTTGTTTTCTTCTACTTTTTCTTCCACCATAGTGGCTGCATAATCCCCATTTTAATCTCCATACTTGAGTGGAAACCATAGTGGCAACCAAAGTGTTAAATGTTATGGGTCGAACTTTGGTTCTTATAGTGTTCGTTTGGTTGATTTCTAAATCTGGGTCGAAGATTTCTCGAGGAGTTTTTGCAGCAACTAGAAAAGCAAAGAAAATATGTTGACGAAACAAAGCTCGATTTGCCCTCAAATCAAGGCTCTTGGGACCGTATAATTATATATTACACTCTAAATGCAAGGAACATAATGAAAAGGCACACTATCTTCATTCATTAGGTTTGGCTAGAAGAGCCTTAAACATGCTGGCAAAATTTATGTTTCTTTTGTTTTCTAGATATTGTTGAGCTTGACCATGTTTTAAGTAGTGTTCTAAAAAGTTTAAAATACAGCTAGATGAGGAGCTAAAATTTCAAGTTTTACGAGTTTAAGCGAGACTTAGACGTAAAAAATGTTTTCTTATTTATAATTTTATTTTTATTTTTTAATCATTTAAAAATTATTTAATAATTAAAATAATACATGTTAAACATCTAAAATTATAAAATACAATATTTACTTAATAATTCCTACCACTTGTCAATTATACAATTTTTCGAAATGCAAAAAAATAGAATATTTTTCATAGTTTCAATTTTTAACTAGACAAATCCTGCTTAATAGATTTATAGGAATTTTATACATGTTTTTGGAGTTGGTAATAAAATGAATCTTGAAATCATAATTACATAATGTAAATAACACCATAATTTAAATCTTATTTAACTATTTAGATAAAGTCATTTTTAACTTTTGTAATGATAATCTTTCAAAAACTTGAAATTAAAGTCAAATGAAAGTTTTTTTTTTTTTTTTCAAATAAAAGACTTTTTAAAAAGATAAAAAAAATTAATAAAGCGCGTCTACGGAAGATGAAAGAAACGAAGGAAAAATTCAACCGTTTAGAAATTAGAAAAAAAAAAAAAAAAAAAAAGGTCTAGGAATGAAGCGAATCGTTTTGTCCGAGCTTCGAGTCTAGACGGCGCCTAAGCACCGTCTAGTCGAGCTTTTTAGAACACTGATTTTAAGAATTGTCAATACATTGAAAGTGGATTAATAAGAAGCAAAATAAAAGCATAGGATAGTAGAATTAGCTTAAAATAAGATACAAGTCACTTTTATTTTCATTTAAGCAATGTTGGTTGGTGATGATGGTTTAGCGTTGTGTATTGGTGAATTATTGTTGGTTCTATTCTGTGTGGGGAGTTGGGCATTGTTCGTTACCCTATTATTGGAGGCTAGGACACTTAATTGTAATGAATCTTTGTTTCTAATTTTTTTTTCGTTTAATTTGTTGGGAATGAATTTCATGTTTTGGTGTTATCATATTTCCAAAAATTGGTTGCTGTTCGCGAATACATATGGTGTTTACATGCCAAGATCAATAATGGTGGTTGAATACAATGGTAGATAGTTAGAACATTTGTAGTTCAAATGTAGAAATTTGAAAAAGGCTATCGCAACTTAGCTTGGCAAATATCGAGTTAGCTTGTCAAATCTTGAGCTTGTCTACACAATCTTGAGTTTGCTAAAAAAATGTCGAGTTGTGCAAATTTCGAGTTGATGAGTAAATCACGAGTTTTCTTGTCAAATGTCTATATTGGTGGCCAAACCTCAAGTTTGTTTGCCAAAATTTGTGGTATTCTGGGTAATAGACAAGTTAAGGTTCATGAATGTTATAATGGTTCGACCTTTGGAAAATGAGTTACATTGATTTGAATTGCATATCTTACATGTTAATTTGTGACAATGTTGTTTGTTTGTTGTGGAGCTACATTATAGAATTACGCAATATGTATTCATTAATGTGGATTATAGAATTTGCGGAAAGTAGTTTGTGATAGTATTTGTGATTTGACACGAATGCTCACTTGATGCGATTTGGGATACAAGAGTACGATAATTAAATGAATGGGGATGAGATGATGACATGTTGGTGGACAAAGCAGCAGTCGTGTTGACAAACGGGTAGACAAGGCGATATATAAAATTTACAATCGATTAAGAATTGAGATTGCATCTTAAAAAGTTAATCATATTAAAAGAAGTAATTCAAACACTTATATTGTGGTCTATAATTTTATTTTTATTCGATTTGGGATTTATACCTTAAGACAATCGCATTGACCAAAGCTGACATTAGTTGTTGGTAGATGCTCACGGAACTCGTTAAGATTTGATGCAACACTTTGACAGATCGTAATAACGACCAAAAGATTGTTTTCAAACCTAGACGACTATAACTTTTCTTTCCCATTTGTTAAACATGTCCAATGCCCAAAATAAAATCTACCAATTTACCCAAGTATCTGTTAGGAAAATAACTAGTTGCAGTAATTTGCAGAACAGTAAAGTGCAGAAATAAAATTTATCGACTGATCAAGTATCGTGACAGCACGATGTCCTAAAGTGAAATTGTCCGCCGATAACTGCTGCGATCTCTGTGGACAATCACTCCCAAAATACAACGATCAAATAAACCAATGTGCAGCAATCACAAAATGGTTTCAGAACTCTCAGGCGTACTCCAAAAAATAGAAAAGAAGAACTCGATTTTTGCAATATGAAAAATGATTTAATTTTTCTATGTATTTTTCCAAAACGAGATGCATGCTTATATAGGAAGAATAAGGTAACTGCCTCCCCCTTAATCTATAGTTAAGTGCCTTATTAAAGAAGAGGGTAATGGATGGTCATAAAACTGTTACAAAATACTGGCTAGTTTGTGAGGGTAATGAATGGTTAAAACTGTTACAAAATACTGACTAGTTTAACCCATTAAATAATTTCGAAAATGATTAAAATAAATAATAAAAAGTTAATTATTTTAATCAAGGAAGCCCAAGAGTCCAAGACCCCTATCAAAAACATTTGTATTACTGTGTGGACATGACCCGACCCCCCAACCTCCCATACAAATGCTACACCTCCCACTACTTAAGCACTTTATGTTAATTAGTTATTTCTTTCACATATTATATTTATAGTAGATATATCTAACAGTATCTACTTGGTTTCATTATCAAAATAACTTGAATTCAATTGACCTACCTATACTAAAAGAGCCACTTTGTGTGGCACTATTTCTATGAATGCGTGCCCCCTTTAAAAAAAAAATACCTATCATACCTCTACTTTTTTATTTTGTTTTGTTTTTGTTTTTTTTGCTATACCTATATTTAAAAAGTGAGTTTTGAAAGGCAATGTTCTAAGAAACCATGCCCATTTACTATTTTCATCTTATAAGGGTCTGTTTGATTGCAATGGTGGAAAATGGGTGGAAAGAAAATAAATGGCAGGAAATTGAATTGCCTATAAAACATTTTACAGGGAATTGTAATTAATGGTGTTTGATTGGTATAATTTTCCACCTGAAATTTTTTTGTTTTGTTTTTTTTTTATGCAAATTGTCAATTAAATGGATAAATTTTTTTACCATTGACTTTAGAATGTGTTTCAATTGCTAAAAAAAAAAAAAATTATCAAAAAGTTGGAAAACGTTTTCCCACCACTATGGTGAAAAAATGTTTTCTAACTTTTGTGCATCAACCGCGTGTACCTTGAAAAACGTTGGAAAACGTTTTCCCTGGAAAATTAGTGCAATCAAACAGGTGAATAGTAAAAAGTAGGAAAACGTTTTCCATCTTTCACGGAAAACTACGGCAATCAAACAGGCCCTAAATGTTTTGTTTTTTCAACCACAAATTTACTCTTTCATTTCTCTTTTCCTGTGCCTCTGAATCGTTTTGTTTTCTCTTCCTCTATCTCTCTCTCTCATTTCTCTTTTCATTCATTCACAAACAAATCCTAAATCCATAGGTGGACCTGAGGAGAGGCCCAAGAGGTTTCCGCCTCAAGCCCCAACACTTTAGGTGGCCCAAAAAAAATATTGCTTCCATTTTTTTTTTTTCAAAAAAAAAAAAAAAAAAAAGTGACCACTAAATATTTTCAAAACCAACCCTCCCATAATTTCCCCAATAGGCACTTGTATATAGGTGAGAGACTCATAGGTAAAACGTAAATATAATTTTCAATATTCCATAAGCAATTGCAATGTTTATTGTATTCTTTTATGTCTTTGAGGTTTTTTTATTTTCTGTAATTAATCTAATGTTAGGAATGTTCGAGAGTTAGCCAATGTTGAATGTTCAGATTTTGAAAATGGAGATTAGTTTTCTTGAGGTGAGTTGGAACTTAGATAGATATCATGAATTTTCTTGTGATTTCATCTTCTAATTATATAAACTGCTAAATAGGATTTATAATTGAATGAAACTTTAGTTGAAAAACGAAGTGATGAATTAGACCATTGACAATTCCAATCTTCCATATAGAGTACTAAATTATCATATTTCGTTGTAAACTTGACTTGTGTGTTAATTTCTAGTACCGGCAAATTTTACAATTGTTCCCTTACAATTTTTTTTTAAATTTTATTATTTAGGTATTTTTCCTTTGTCGAATTCACAATGTTGTTCAATTTTAAAATTTATTAATTATGGTTAATGACCTTGTTGGTACAATGCTTTGACAAAAAATTATATCTTTTAATCTTTCTTATACTAATTTGAGCCTTTTTTTTTACACTCAAAATTTAGGTAGCATTAGCTGTTGAGTGACTTGAGTCCAATATTATGGCTCCTGAATATGTGTCTAGAGCTTAAAAAAGAAGAAGAGAGAATGTTGTGATGCATTAATTCAAAGCCGGATTGGATATATATATATAAGTACTTTAATAGTAAGAAAATAAAAGATAATGAAGGAACACTAGAAACTTAGGGGGCGTTCTCTTCATTATTTTCGAGCTGTTTTCTGTTATCAATTTTTCAAAACATTGAAAACGCGTTCTTTTTCCCATTTTCGAAAACGAGTTTTTGAAAACAGTTGAAAATTTTGTAAGAATACAGAAAACGATTTTTTACGTTTTGCCTGTTTTCTTCACAAATCTGTCAAAACTCAAAAAACACGAGTTAAGAAATATTTTTTCAAAATGACAAAAAGAACGAATTTTCAACAATCTCAAAATGGACACCCAAAACACAAAATACAAAACGAATTCAAAACTCAAAACATAAAATTGAAACACGAAGAGAACGTCCCCTTGGTGTTTAAAAAACAACAGAATCATAATGACAATGGTAATGTAGATGAACCGAAAAGAGAAGAATGAAATGATTAAACCTGTGAATGTGAATGAATCAAAGCAAAATAATGAAGATAATGTTCAACATGAAGATTAAAATAAAAAGAATTATTTTTCTTTGAATTTTGATGATCCTGAAAATTGAAAGGACATTCACATTTATCAAAAGATGATAAACTTTTTAGTTGAAATAGGTTCAAAAAGAGTTAATGACATCTTATTTTTCAAATATAGTCAAGATAGACATTTTGAATCATTACAATATAAGCAACCAATGGCAAATAGGCAAACAACCAATAAAAATGGCTAGTGCATTCAATTTCTTTGGACAAGATTGAAAGTTACGGGATAGTGCTAGACCGTTACTAATTACCCGTTTTTAATTTGATCTTATGTGCGGAATTAATCTAACCAAAGCAACAAGTCACTTTAATTAGTTTCTAGACAATATGGATTACAGTATGATTCCAGACTAGTAACTTCACTCATTCTAACTGTTGTAATTCCTGCAATCTTCAAGATCTGCTGTTCCTTCCAATCTTACAATCTACCACTGTAGATATTGTCTAACCAATCTGTTAGACTTCCCGATCTTCCTCCTGTAGCTTCCTGATCTTCTTCTATTGTCTCTTTCAAGTAGAGTTCCAAGAACCTCCTGTTGTTGTGCTATTCCTGTGCTTGTAGTCCACCTCTTCCAAATCCCAATGGAAGAGTAAGTTTCTTAAAAGATTAAAGACGCCAGATGTTTTGGATTATGGAACCTTTGATGTTTTCCAAATCGGGTTGCTGGATTTCAAGAATAAATGTATGAATTCTCCAGTGTATTATGTTCTTAGATCTCTCAAATCATATAGTATGTTTTTCTCTCAAAGAATGATGAAGCAACCTCTCATTAATTCGTACACATTGCCTCTATTTATATGTAGGGCAAAACAAATCTTTTGGGCCGAGTAAAACTTTCCAAAATCGCGAACGCGCATTGCCCGTAAAAGACTGTCGCTCGAGCGAGGGAGGATGTCGCTCGAGTGAGGGGTTTGTCGCTCGAGCGAGGGTCGAGCGAAAAGGTCTTTGCATGTACTACTTGAGCGATCCATTGTCAAGTAGCTAGCAAAATTGCGACAGATCTTTAACCTTGTTCCAAACTCGAATTCAAACCCTAACTCAACTATACATAATTGCACCTAGGTCCTTGAATTTTACAAGTGTACATTTTAGTCTCTTTTGTGAAGTCTCTTTTGTTCACAAACATGCCAATTACAATTTTTAACCCTAACAAAGATCTTTTGTTTTTGCTGCAAGTTGTTTAAGACAAAACGATGAAAAATATTAGCTAATTAGGTAATGACAAATACAAAGATTGGCATAATGTGTATTAGCATCTTATAAAAAAATAAAATAGATAAGGAGCATATGGGTTGTATGACTAGTTGGATAGAATTAAAAAATAGATTTCAAACAAAAACATACAATTGATGAAAACATACAATTGACCATCAACAAAGAAGGATATCATTTAGAGATAAGTGTTAACAATGATAATTGCTATTGTGAAAAGACTAACTAAAAATAATTTGACATTTCGAGGAGATTGTAAGAAACTTTATATCAAGAATAATTATTTATATTTTTTAAATTTTTTTAGAAATGATGATAGAAATGGTTGTTATGTTTGATTCAATAATGGAATAACACATTGATCAAGACTTATTTTCGATCAACTATGTCACCGCAAAGATTGAATGTATTGGCCATGTTATCCTTGAAAAATATATGGTTGAACAACTCGACTATTTAAAATTAATTGATATTTTTTACCTCTAAAATCGCAAAACGAGTTTTATTTAAGTGATCATTTAGATTATTTTTGCATTTCTATTTGATTGTAATATAAATATTTTAAATATTTCATTTTATATGTTGTTTTATTGTCGATTTTAAGTTAACAAATTTAGTTCTATAAAATTCTTATAAATGGAAAAAAAAAAAAAATTAATTGATTGCTACGATTTAGAAACCCAAAATTCTAATGGTTGCCTCAAATCTCGCTAAACACTGGTACGACCCCGCCTAAATCTCCTTCTTAGGCACGAATTTTCACTAATTTGTCTTTTCACGTTTTCCGTTAAGCTCGATCTAGGTCAGAAAATTTACCTTTTGCTAGATTGTTGCTTCTTGGTGGATTTCTTTGTTATTTCTTGTAGTTTTACTTGTGCTTTTTCCCATATACGTGAAAATTTATTTGGGTTAGACTTAGTTTACTACGATGCACTTCATAAGCCACAAATCTTGCTCGATTAGGTTTTTTTATTTTCGATTTGTGTTGTCTTCGACAATTCCAACTATATTTGTCGTTTCTACAATACTTTCAGCACGTTTGTAGCAACTTTTAGCTGAGTTTAGGTTGATATAGTTGAGAAATTTTAGTTCTTGCTACATTTTTGCTTGTATGTGGATTTCTATATTACTTGTTCTTTGTTTAGTTGAATCTAGCTAAGAAACTTCAGCTTTTGCTAGATTCTTGTTAATTCGTAAATTTGTTTGTTAATTTTTTTTTTTTTAGTTCTCATTACCTTTAATATAAAAGAGTGAATACTTGTTTTAATGTTTATTTTTCTGCCTTCAACTTTCACACTAAACCAGTCCTAACAAATGAGTTCTTCACTGTTCATATGTAAATGATGTTGTATGATGAGTTCTATGCTTGCAATTAATAATTAGTAGTAGCATGGATTGGGGGCCTACTCGCAAGAAATCGATTCCATCTTCCATACTAATTCTTCTCCAAATGTAAATCCTCCATGTTTGTTAGGTTTTTCCTTGTATATTTTCTCCAATTTTTTTGATGTTATGTCCAATTTTTATGTATGCAAAACATTCGTCCTTTATGTTACAAGATCCCTTTATTTTTCAACAAACCCCATTTTTGTTTCTCATTTTTCTTCTTTTTATTCTCTTCCTCTATAAAAAAAAAAATCAAGCGAAAAATGCTCTTACAATGTCAAATTTTCTACTACACAAACACAGTTTCCTCTTGGAACGGCTTCACAAGTTGTATCTATTTTAACCTGTGTAAATGATCTACAAAAAAAAAATAATAATAAATAAAATAAAATTCCAATTTCTACCTTTTTAAGGTATCCATTTTTTTTTTGTTTAATATTGTGATTTATCTTCTAACGTGAAAAATTTTCATTTACATGCTTTGGTATTCAAGTATTGGACCCTTCTTCCTGCTCAAGACAATCTGGTAAGGCTAATTTTCGCACTTTACTGATTTTTTCTTTATTTTTTTTTAGCTGTCATGTGTATGGATTTTGTTCTTTATTTTTTTATTTCAATTTTTGGATATTTGAAGAATTTGTTATTGATTTTTTTGGTTATTTTAGAATTTCTTTGCAGTTAAGTTTTATGACAATTGAAATATCTGCATTTCTAGATTAAATGTAATGCTTTTAACTATGTGCCTAACAAATTCTGAGACTTAGTTTTGAGCTATCATCTATATATTCTCGAATACATGCTCTTTCAGAGCGTTTTCATTGTAGAAATGATGTAGGGCTTGATTAAAGATATTATGTTGGCAATGGTAGTAAGGTTTTTAGGGAAAGGATGGCAAAGATCAATCACAAGTTAATCCTAAGTTAGAGAAAGGAGTGTAGCTATAAGCAGTTTAACACCTAAGATTGTGAACATGAGTTGCCTATTTCCATATTGGCAACTAAGGAGATGCAGATTTTAGATAACATCGCAAAAGAGGCCAAATTTGTGGCATTTCATCCAATGGTAAAACTGTTCGTTTCATAATATATGTTTTGAAGTATCATTTGATGGTAGCTACTTGCACAAAAATGTCTATAATAAGTTTTTGCATTCCTATTTTAAAAAGAGAAATCTAACTAATAATGAATTGAAATTCGAGTTTTATGAGAAATCGTCGCAATGTGATAGCTGGTTGTTCTCTCTCTCTCTCTCTCTCTCTCTCTCTCTCTCTCTATATATATATATATATATATATATATATATATCTTTGCCTAAAGCTTGTGCAACTCATATTAGTGATTTAATTAGTATAACAAAAGTTTTGTAGTAATTCACTTTTGTATGCGTATTTTGATCTCGACATGACCCCCATTTTAAGGTATAATTATGCTACTTTCTCTTAATTACTAGAATATTCCATCATGGAGGAGCAATAGCCTTGTCTGTACCCCAGTCCCAGCCGATTCCATTACATGATGTTTTCGTCAATCCTTTATCATTGCCTTTAATCTATGAGGGGATGCTTAGGTTACTGTCAGTTTCTCGCCCTCTATTTCACACCAGAACTGGTTCAACTGTTCTTCATCATTAGGTTAGTTTACTGTTCATCTAATGGAAACGACATCGTATGAATAAAGGAATAAAATACCTGCTTTTAGGAAACACATCCAACCTCTTCCGCCTTTATTTGCTTCTGTGTTCGATTGTATCTCTGGCTTCCTCTGTCGTTTTACATTACATTCCCATCGTATTTTTCACCGTTTTGTTATTCCTTTAGCTCGATCTAAGTGAGAAACTTCATTTTCTAATAGATTGTTGCTCCTTTATAGAGTTTGCTATTTGCAATGAAAATTGCATATGATTTTTATATTTAAATGATATATTCTTGAATTATTTTAGATGGACAAGGCCACGTCGAATCAGTCCCCACAGGCCCCCAACCTTGGATGGACAGGGCCGACGTGGCCCTATCTGTCTAATATCGTCCTATATATTTTTACCTATTGTCCTTGTAGTACAGATATCAAGTCGAACATGAGTGATTTACTTCTTGTACTTTTAACAGCTATGAAATCTTCCTCTTTAGCCCATGGAATTTCAAAGACTGAAAGACAATCCAATGGCATTCATAGGGATCATAATGATGGAAGTCATATATGCATATATGGCTTATCTCTTTTCGATAAAAATGATTCATGATTTTTTACTCTATTTACAGGATGGAGTGGATACTATTTTTGTGAATACTATTTTTACTAATATTCAGCAGCGGAATTTAGAGGCAAGTTTGCTATATTGGTTGCTTTTCGTAAATAATTTCAAGATCTAATACCTTCTTTTTATGGACTTTCCTGAATTTAAATGGTTGTAGTTATTCCTTGTATACATTCTTTCAAAGAATGCCTAGGACAAACCTTTATTGGACCGTGTAGGTCTTATAGTATAGATATTTACTGCTCATGCTCAAACAAAGAAAGAAAATCTACAGGTTATCTACGATTTCATTTCATTCCTTTCAGTTTAGCAAAATTATGGGTTTCAATGGCTAACCATATTTTATATCCTTTATCAACATAGAGGCTGAGTTAGCAAGAATATATACCCACCTTAATGATACTTTTGTATCTTGTAAGTTAACTGTGATGGTGTATGAAATTCAACTTTTGAATTGTAGAAATCACCCTTTGTTTACACAATATATTATTATTTTAAACTTTTTCTTCGTATATCAAATGTTTTCAATACTAATACAAATAATTTTTTTCTCTATATCTACACTATTACATACTCAATTAAATCGTATCACGTGCATTGCACGTACGTCCTACTAGTCTTATATTATATTAAAGGAGCTTAGTTGCAACAGTATTCCCGCCACGGAGTGATTGACTTTGATTGACACAATGTGAAAAAAGCAAAATAATACACATTTTGAATCCAATTTTTTCTCCAAAAAAGTGTTCTGCACGTTTTCCTCTAATTTTTGTAGGATGAAATTGATAGAAAAGTTAAATTATGAGGACTAAAAATTACTAGATGAAAATTGAAAGACTGGACGCGCAAATACTCTAAGAACTTAACTGCTAGAAATGAAAACAAAAAGATTAAAAAAAAAATTATCTCTATGGTGGAGAGTTCTTTCCAAACCACGGCGTGATATGGAGAGACTTTTGGAAAGAACTCTTCGTGATATGAAGAGTTCTAAATTTTTTTTTAACATGTCCTTTGTGTTTTTTTTTTAATTATTATTAACTTTTCATATTTTGACCAAATTTTAAAAATTGACTTAAAAGTTAAATTATGAGGACTAAAAATTACTAGAAAAAATTGAAGGATTGGACGTGCAAATACTCTGAGGACTTAGCTGCAAGAAATGAAAACAAAAAGATAAATAAATAAATAAATAAATAATTCTTTCTATGGTGGAAAGTTTTCTCCAAACCACAGAGAGTAACAATTCTTTGTGATATGGAACTTTCCGTGATATTGAGAGTTCTAAATTTTATTTTATTTTTTTTTAACATGCCCTTTGTGTTTTTTTTTTTTAAAATTATTATTATCTTTTCATAATTTTTCATATTTTGACCAAATTTTAAAAATTGACTTAATAAATAATTATGCAAAATATTTTAGTATTTCGACCAAAACTTTGACTACGATTATTAAAATCGCGCTAATGACCCTAATTCAAAAAGCTCTTTTCGGTGCGCACGTCGTGGCCACTAAAGTTCACTGGTGCGAGTCGTTTTGGAGGCCAAAATTCATTATTTTTCTTTCAATTTAAGTTATTTTCTTCTTTTTATGGCAATATGGAAAAATATGTCGTCATATTGGACTTTTCTTTCAAAAATTTATTCAGACGGATATTCACCCATGAATAGTGTAAAATCAGTTTGTGAACAGTATAGAAACCAGTTTAGTTGTACAGTGATATTAGAGAGAAAATTATTGATTATGAACAGTGTCACTCAAGTGTAAAATTACTCATTCACTAGCAAGTTAATTTTTTTGAAGTGTTTTACATCTAATTGGATTGGAAAATCAATAAGCATATGTTTCTCATATTAGAATTATTTATCGCTTAATATAAACTTGTGCATCGCACGGGTGAAAGACTAGTTTTCATAAAAGAAGCATTCCATGAGCTGAAACTCCAGATGGTAAAAATTAAAGTTTTAGGACCACCATCACCACAAACTTAAAAGGTTCGGGACTCAGTTATAATTTACCCATAATTAATTACCATTCAAGTCTCCTGGGGGGTACTTTTAAGTTTGACCCAGTCAAACCATTCAAATTCCACTTTGACTTAAAAAATTTGAAATTTTCCACAATGACCTCCAAGCTGTAAAAAGACAAAAACGACCTTAAGTATATAAAACAATTACTAAATATTGATTTGTTTAAAGACAATAATGTCCTTTATTTCACAAATAAAAACCAAGCACTACGTAAATTTTCAAACTTGTTCGCTTTTTCTTATCTGTCCATTCCAACACAAATAAAAAATTCTCTCAACTTTCATCAGCCTCAACAATAAAATCTGGGAAATAGATGAACGCTGAAGGCCGAAATTTTTTTATATCAATCACTATAATTTCAGTAAGTACATTTTACGCATATTTAATTTCGTTTTCATCAAATTAGTATACGTTTTTATCGATAAAATTTATTATGATGCATAATTAATAGATCTATAAATTTTTTAAGCATGAAGAAGAAAAAAATTCATCTGTATCTTTCAGAAATTAGTATACGTTTTTTTCGATAAAAATTATTATGATGTATAATGTGTTAGTAGATTAAATTGTTAATAGATCTATAATTTTTTTAAACATGAAGAAAAAAATTCATCTGACGAAATGAATCTGATAGAAATTGGGATAGACGAAATAGAAAGTCGGCTGTTTTAGCCGGCTGTTCCCACAACAGCCGGCTGTTTTGGCCGGCTGTTTCAAACAGCCGGACAAAATAGCCGGCTGCTTACATTTTTTTTTTTTTTTTTAAATTCCACTGTTTTCCCCATGATTAAATGTAAATTCTATTTCGTCATACAGATATGAATGTAGTCCCGGTCTGTTACTTTGGTGATTTCGAACGAGATGAAAGAAATCGATGGATATGGAAATATACGAGCGAAATACGTACTATCGCGATTGCCTTATCATCAAGTACATCATATGAAGAATTGTATAGTGATTTACAGAACAAACTGAATGTTGATACCTCTCAGTACGATATGGAATTGAAATTTATATTCATCCAGCACGAAGCAATTGTCATGGCACCTATAAGGATTTATTCTAATGCTGAAGTAAATTATTTATTCCTTCTGAACCAGAAGGAGACGACTCCTCTTTGCGTGACTTTAGTGATGAAGGATGTCGTCGAAGGTAATTTGAATGGAGGGGATCACAATGGTAATGATTTTTGGGCTACTGTGGAGATAGCTCGTAATGATAATGTGGTTATTCCAGAGACAGATGCTCCTCAACGTGATATCGTTGTTACGCATAGAATTCCATCTGTAGTTGAGGACAACGAAAATCAAAATGAATTTACAAATGAGGATTTGTTTGCTTCTCGTCAGAGACATGAGCAGGGTGGGACTTCATCAGTTGGAATGAGTGGACCGTCCTCTAACTTTTCGCGCGTGGTTCCCGATGAAGATGATTTGGCTGTCGGACAACTGTTTCAAACAAAGAAAGATTTGCAGGAATCTCTACACCTACTTGCAATAAAATACAATTTTGAGTTCAAAATGAAAAAATCATCGCAGTCGTTGTTGTCGATCGCATGCGTCGGTGACAATTGCAATTGGCGTCTGCGAGCGGCGAAGATGGACACGAACGCGTGCTTTGTAGTTCGCAAGTATACACGGGAACATACTTGTGAAGTGGGAATTGGTCGAAGTGATCACAGACAAGCCCGTGCTTGGTTGATTGGTCGACAGATAATGCACAGGTATGAGGACCCACGGACAATCTACAGGCCTTCGGACATCATTAACGACTACCGTCAAGATCATGGAGTGATCTTGAGCTACCAGAAGGCCTGGAAGGCCAAAGAATGCGCATTTCAGGATTTAATAGGATCAGCGGAGGAGAGCTATGTTAAATTGGGCAGGTACTGCCACAACATGGAGAAAACTAATCCTGGTTCGGCATATTTTATCGAGACGGAGGGCGATAATTGCTTCAAATTTTTCTTCATGGCTCTTGGACAGTCCATTCGGGGATTTCGAAATGCCATGCGACCCATAATTCTAGTCGATGGTACAACTCTGAAATCTAAATACGAAGGCAAGTTGATTATTGCTACATGCCAGGATGCTAATATCCAAATTTACCCTCTTGCATTCGGCATAGTCGATAGTGAGAATGATCAGTCTATGTGTTGGTTCTTCACAAAGCTGAAGGAAGTAATCGGGGAAGTCGAGGACCTTGCATTTGTAACTGATCGGGGACAGTCTTTGATAAATGGTATCGCTGAAGTTTTTCCCGAGGCACATCATGGTTATTGCATGTACCATATACAAGGCAACCTGAAGACTAGGTATCGGGGCAAAGGCATCGGGAAATTATTTAGAGGAGCGGTCGAAGCATACAGTGTTGAAGAGTGTAACAGGTTCATGGAAGAAATAGGAAGCAAATCATTCCCGACTTGGGAGTATCTGACAAAAATGGGCATCGAACATTGGACTCGCTCACATTTTCCAGGCCGTCGTTACAACATGATGACGTCGAACAATGCGGAGTCTCTAAATGCATTATTCAAGAAGGATCGAGAGTTACCCATCCTCGCAATGATTGAGAACATTCGTAACAAGTTGCAGCAGTAGTTTCACGATCGGCGTGCGGAATCACGTAATTGTTCGACCATGCTAGCGCCAACTCAAGAGGAGAAACTCTGTAAAGCTGCAGCTGTTGCGAGAAAATTTAATGTGGAACCACTAGATGAGTCTCGATTCTTTGTGAAATGTACACGTACTACAGCATACATGGTTGACTTGAGTGATAACACATGCACTTGTAATCGATTTCAGTTGGAGAGTTTTCCATGTCAGCACGCAGTCGCGGTGGCTATATATCGAGGCTTTGCAGCGAGAACAATATGCTCTCGTTATTACACGGCTGATTCTTGGAGAGCAGCGTATGCAGAGACTATATTTCCTCTACCTAATGAAGCTGAGTGGGAAGTTCCCGACAACATTAGCCACCTTAATACTGTTTCACCACCAGAAGTTCAACCACGTGGTCCAGGACGTCCACGTACGTCTAGAATACCATCTATCGGAGAGTTTCATCAACCGCGTAGGTGTGGCAGGTGCAGAGCCGTAGGCCATACTCGTCAAAATTGTAACAGTCATGTTCCCCTAAGTGACATGTAAGCAGATTTACGAAATGAATAATATTTTTAATATTTATGTTAGTAAAAATTCAGTATTTAATTTTAGTCATCATCAAATTTTTAATTATTATTATCGATGTTCGTTAAATAATATATTCTATGGTAATATTAATTAAACATTAATAAGTAAATATTAATTACAAAAGATTTACTTTCTTTAATTTATATTTAATATATTTATATAATTAAATAAATTTTTATTTATAAGATGTAATTGTTAATTTTTTTATACCAAGTTAAAATTTAAATTACAATTGAAAAAAAAATTAATTGTATAAAGAATGCAAAATTACAAATGATTACAATGTATATAAATAACAAAAATTTTAATTAAACAATAGCTACAAAATTACAAAGAATAAAAAAATTATAAAAATTATGGGTCGCAGTTAAATTCTCATAAATCCGCTGCTAACTTATTGCGTCAGTTCTGAATCCATGACTGGTTGATAGAAGCAACCTTCTGATCTATACTCAAAAACTCTATATATTTGATGACGTATATGCCGCAATCACCGCTGCAATTAAACAATAACTGGTTAGTAATAATAAATAAACATAAGAGGAAAGTCTAAAATTTTAAAAAAATAACAAATACTTACGATATGGTCTGTCTCGCCGTAGTCGTGTCCCGCACGATGGCTAGTCTGTCCTCCACGCAGATATCCGCTAGTCTAGCCATCCGGGGAACGATCACAGCCAACAGCTCGCAGATCTGCTCGAGCTGCATCTGTGTCAAGCACGAGTGATCGGGGTCATACACATACACCTTCGACTCGGTCAAGACGATCTCCAGTGCAATGTAGTGATGGTTAGCACAGACTGGAATGTACATGTGTACAACCAGTCCATGGCCTCCTCCCGACCTTCGGTGACAACCCGAAAATTCAATCGGCCAAATAATCCGGCACTACGTAGTCGCCAGTCTGCTGCTTGAACGACTCGTACTCAATGGCAATAGCCTGAAAGAACTCCATATTCATAATGAGTCGGCCTGGGATGCAAAAGGACTTCGAGAGTCTCACAGCTCGGTCACGCAGCAGATCCATAATAAGGTCGATGTGCTGCATTCAAATGCACATACATCAGTTAATCAATTAATTGTAAAATTATATACATATAATTAATAACTTCACTTACATCGTCGGCGAGCCAAGTACCAGACTGGGTGACGTCATGGAACCAGCTGTAGACGTTCTGGATCGCCTTTCCCGCAATCGTGCGTGGAACCCTGAATGTATACAACCAAAAACATAATTAAACATGTTGTAACGAGTAATTATTTCGCAATTCACAAACCAATTAATTACAATACTTACCCGGGCCTCCACCGTCTCCACTCCGTCTGGAACGCCTTCCATTTGACGCTATCCACCTCCCTAAACATGTTCGGGACGCCTCCATCAATAAACGTCCTCCTCTTGGCCTCGGCCGTGTAGGGAGAAACAATGTACTGTGACGGCATCCTAGGCCTCTTGCCAACCGCCTACTCAAGTACGTCAACAGAACGCTTCTTACCCCCAGTCACGGCCGGCGTCCTCTCCCCCCCCTCAACTACCTCCTCTGTCCTCCCGTCCTCCCCCGTCGGGGCTGCCTCCCCTCCTCCACCACCTCCTCCGGCAGCCCCTCCTCACCCGTCGGGGCTGCCGCCTCCCTCCCCTCCTCCGCCGCCTCTCCAGCCCCCTCCTCCGTAAACAACCAATCCGAGAGGTCCACATCTCCCCAGTACTGTGGGTGATCTCCCTCTCCGTCCCCTCCTCCATCCCCCTCTCGGCCAGCCTCCCTGACTCCACCAGATATCACAGCCGACCGAAGCGACGCGACCTCTGCCTGAAGATCTGCAACTTGGCCACGCAGCAGAGTCACATCGTGCGACAGAGAGTCGACTCTGCCTGTCAGATCACGACCATGATCCATCAACTCCCGGCGCAACTCAGCAATCTGTCCGGTCAGATCACGACCCTGATCCATCCACTCTCGGCGCAAATCTGCAATCTGGCCGGTCAACTGTCGACGTAGCTCACCGACCTCCCCTGTGATAAGTACAGTCAACCGGGCAAATAAATCATCGCTCTGGCTCTGACCGGGTGTAGGGGGGACCATGTTGGAGCCGGAGGGGGAGACCACGCTGGGGTCGGAGGGGGCGACCATGCCATGGGCGCCGGAGACGCCCGCGCCCGAAGGTGACACAATGGGCGGAGGGGGCGACCTGGGCGCCGGGGAAGCCCTCCGCGAAGGTGACACCATGGGCGGAAGGGCCGCCAAAGGCGGAGGTGATCCTCGATCTACTGGATCGCGCTACTACAAAAATGTCAACATACACAATTAATAACTTCAATCTTATTGAAATTGTTTGTACATAATTTATCGGTCAAATCACATACCCTATCTCGGTCCAAGACCGGATCGGTCGCCTGGTCGCCTGGACCCTCCTCCATCGACGTTGTCAACTCTGTTATTACTTCCAGCTGACATATTGACGTTTGAATTATTATTAGTTTAAACTGCATCGATATTTTAAATTGCATAAAATATAAATGAAAAATTTACAATACTCACAGTCGGATCGTCGAGGAGAGTCGATAACTGTCTCCCAGATGGGCAGCCATCCTGTCGAGATGATCGCCAATGATGCATCCGGGGACAACGTGTCTCCAGCCGCTTTGCATAGCGGCTACCCAGCAGGGGGACGGTCTCGTACGCCCAGATCTGCAACATATACAAATATGTTATACACAACATAATTTTTTTTTTCAAGAACGCTTAGTACGTTAAATATGTACCTGCACTGCTAGGGACAATCCATAGACATCGTACTTACGCACTGCCCCCTTGGGCTTCGAGTGCGATCGGGTGAAGACGTGGACGGTGTCATCGTAACACCTCCGGCTCCAAGGATAGCTGTTGAAGCCATCCAGGTCATCCACGATCTCTAAGTGGAGGAGATCGATCGCAGTCTTCTTATGGTGACACCGCAGAACGTTTTCCAGAATGTAGACCAACCCTAACTTCAATCGATCTAGCATGTGGTCACATCTCCTGATCGCGTCGATCAACTGCGGCTGAAGCACCGTCCCCTGTCCCGGAAAGTAGGCATCCAGCAACCTGTTGCTTCGTCGAGCAACCTCATCCCCGGTCAGCTGTAGCCCAGTCATAAGTGTAAACTCGGCAGGACCGAAACTGGCGACCTTGCCCCCGAGGTCGAAGTGGAGGGCATCGCCGTCGACAGGACTCAGCAATCGACATAATAGTGCATCGATCATCTGGCCCGAAAACTGTATCTCTCGCAACTCACGTAAGGGCCAGATGAAAGACTGTCGCAACATCTGTATGTGCTGATCATCCAACAGCCCCTCCACTATCGAAAATGCGTCAAAGCTACTATTCCAAGTAGCTTTACCCGCCATCCGTCTCAACTAGTCATCCAGATGATATTCCATCCTACAAAAATTCAAAATGAGCAATGTTACAACACTGTACAAGATATAATATAATAACGTATAATAACATCACATTAAACAATCTGAAAAACAACTACTACCAACAAAGACATAGAACATGTTTAATAATTAATTACAATTATTTGTACTTGCAGATTTTCGATTTCAAAAATACAGTAAATAAAAAAATTACAATTTAAATAAACAATTTTTATTTAATTATCAAATTAAATTTTTGGGAAAAACTTAATTTAAATGAATAAATAAATTTAAATGAATAAATACATTTTTACATTTAAAAACTTTATTTTTATATTTAATTAAAAATATTATTTAATCTTTTATTTTTTTTAAAAAATATTAACTCATAAGAAAATTACAAAAAAATTATAAATAATTACTAATTTATTATTTGTTAATTATCATTGAAACTAAAAAATTAGTATTTAATATTTTACAAATAAGATTTTTTATTTTATTTTTCAGCATTATTTAATTAATATTAATTACCGATTTTTATTTTTAAAACTACATTTTTTACTATTTAATAACAATTCTTTTTAATTACGAATATTCATTAATTTTAAAAATCAAACAAAAATAAAGAACAATTGAATTATAAATAATAAGTTAAAATTTTTGGTAATTATCAATTTACATTTATTTATTTAATTACGTAAATAACATAAATTACACAAATTTAATTTAAATGAATACAAAAATTATTAAAATTAATTCAAGAATATTGAATTAAATTATCGAATTTATTTTTTAAAATTATATATATTTAATATTTAATACAATTTTTTTAAATTACAAATATTATTTAATTTGAAAAATAAAATAAAATAAAATTATCAATTTGGAATTATTTATTTAATTACATAAATACAAAATTTAAACAATAACAAAATATTATAATTATATAAAGAATTTATTTATTATTTGATTTAAATTATATTTTAATATTATAATTATATAAATAATTTATTTTTAATACGGGGCCAAACAGTCGGCCCATCTGATAAGTTGGGCCGACTGTTTTGTTTATAAGGAAAAAAAAATCAAAACAGCCGGCCCAAAAAAAAAAAAATTTGAAAACAGCCGGCCCAAAATAAAAAAAATAAATTAAACAGACGGCCCAAAATTTGGGCCTTTTTAACAACAGCCGGGTTTACACCGACTGTTTCGGGTCGGGTTGACCCGACTGTTTCGACTGCTCCCTTACGCGCGATCGTCGGAAAACGTCATTTTCGACGATTCAAAGCTCAACTAAGCCTAATCCACCTAATCTAAACCTAAATACCCAATCATTAACACTAATAATCAACAATTCAATTACCAAAACTTCAAAACTCATCAACCTCCATATATATATTAAAATGAAATCGTAATCAATATTTTAAAAAAACTCACCTTGTGATGAGATCGAAGATCCTATTGACATTGTCTGACTTTGTGATGATCGACGTGCTCTCCTCCCTCTGATCGACGCCGACGAGTGAATATCGACGTGTGATTTTTTTTTGGTCCGATTGGTTCAAACGTAAAAGTGACGTTTTGAGGGTATTTTTGGTTATTTGTCTTCACTTTCAATTTTTTTTATTTTTATTTTTTTTAAATCTGGTCAAAGGTTATTGTGGAAAATTGGACTTTTCAACAGGGCATTTACTATAATTTCCTCGTCTCCTGGGTACATGAACTTTTAATCGGTAAAAAAACTGTACTTCACCTGGCCGGCCACCGATCTACTATTTTTCTCTACAGAAAAACCATGGGTGCGGGTTTCGCCGTCGGTGTTCTCGGAGTTCTGATTCTCTCCCACGCAGCCTACTCCACTATCCAATGTACCCTCACCTAACCGATTCCTCACAGTTTTGGGGATTAGTCAAATAAATTACATATTTGATTCTTTTTTCAATTTTCGATTTTGCAGACAGGTCCTTTCTGAAAATAACTGATGAGCAGTTTTCTGGTCCGCCCATCAATGTACTTCTCAAATCCTGTCCTCATTGTTATGAATAATTATATGTCTTTGGTTTTGGTGTTTATTTGTGTGTGTTTTTAGATGTGTTTGTTTATGGGTCTAGGGTTTTGTGTGGATTGCAGGTGGTGATGGAATTGATTGCAGGGTTAGTGTTATGCATGTGGGCTGCTTTAACTGTGCCTGGAAAGTTCCTTTCCATACTTCCCCAATCAGATGAGAACCGGTATACAATTTTTACAAATTTTTCTGCAATTTTTGTTGTCTTCATTTTAATTTCTTTTATTTTACCAAGCGAAATGGACATGTATAGTGTGATAATTATTTTGAGAATATTCAAATTCCAGTTCAGTATAGGATGTTTTGATGTAATGTTGCTTATAGAGAATGCTTGAAGAACCTGAATGGGATAAATAGAGGGAGGGTGTTTTCTTCTGAATTTGTGTAGTATGCATTTTGTTTAATGGTTCAATCCACTCTATTATATTGACTTTTGTTGAGGCTTTATCCGTTTTAATAATCCTACACAGGTATGCTATGTGATGTACTAGGGAATATAATGACTTAACAAATTTGCTATGAAGATTTGCTTTTTGAATTTTGTAAGAATTTTCATCATATCTTCTCCCAGTAAAGATGAAAATTTACACAATATTTCTTGATGAAATGTTGTCTGAATTTGAATCTTTTGCTGCTATGAAGTGGTCGTTGTTGCTAATATTGCTCAATATTAAGAGAATTTTGTAGTTGAATGGAACTTTCGCTTATTTAATATTCCTTAGATATCTTTCAACTTGATCATTTTCGGAAGTTATATGTTTGACTTTTCATTGTTCAAAGCTTAAACTTTATCTTTTTCTCATACAAGACGGACATTTCAATCATGTCCAATTGCATGTTCAAACTGCAGGATTAGTTAATGACTGATAAGGAAAAACTTAAATTGATACTCAATCACCAGTGGATCATTTAGAGGGGATTAGATCAAACATTTTGTGCAGTCTCCTTTCTTTTACTGCATCTTGTTTGGCATCAGTTGGTTTGCTTCATGTAGTTTTATCTTTGTTCTTGTCTTTCAAACTAGCTTTGAAAACAGATATTGGGTTCAATGTGTTCCAAACAGAGGGTTTCGTGAAATATTAGAAATAAAATAACAATTATTCTTCAAATTTGAAGTTTTTGGTGGTCCGTATATAGGGAACTGGTCAATAAGCAATGAAGTCGTGAAGATGCTTCAATAAAATTGCTATGAATCCTTTAAAAATATTTCCATTCCTAGAGTCAAAGATGGCTTACACCTAATGTTATTTTGTTGTGTACAACATAAAACTCTTGCACCTTGATCAGACTGTTTTGAGTTCAATAAAATGATACTTTACAAGCAATTTTAGCTGTTTCTCCAAAAGAGTTGGAAATAGGTAATGTGCATCATTTATAATTTCCAATTCTTTCCCATTTTGGAATTGGATAGGTAAAATTAGAATTTGAGAAAACATGGCATTCCCCAATGGAAATAACATTCTGATTTTTGACACACATGCATGCATTCTCATGAGATCTTTTCCTCATTTGCACCATTACCTTACCAAGCATCTGAAGTATAAATCCTCCTTTTCTGTGGCTTTTCCAATTTGTTGCAATACACTATTTATGTGATATTGAAAATTGAAGTCCAATTCACTACTTTGTGAAGAGAATGCTTCAAAATGTTATTTACATAAATGACCGAAATTTGAGTCAACAAACAATTTTTGTGGAGAATTTTGGCCTTTTGAGACCTGATCCTTGGGGATAAAAATGAGATTCAAGTTAATAGAAAATAGCTAAATTTAACTTAGATTACTTTCAGAAAGTTTACTGTGCAATTGTGCTTCCCATGTTCCTTTTTATCATGCAAGCCCTGCTATTCTAATGCCCCATAATTATTTCAGAAAGAAACAAGTAGTGAATGGGATGTCTAAGGAACTTTTCCATTTCTATCCATGCGTGTTTATATCGCAAGAAAAGCGAAGATGTATTAGCAAGTTTGTCTTCTTTTCCAAATTTGATTATCCGTGTTAAAGGTGAAATATAGATTCATTTTCTGAAAGACTTTATGAAGCATAAAACCATATTGTGAAACAAATAGAGCCATTTGTGTTAATTCTTAGAATAAGTCATATGATCTTTTGCCCCCCAGTGGGCAGAATAAAAATTTCTCGTTGTTGACATGGCTAGATAATCTTAGTTATGATTCTCTGAAATGGTCATAAATTCAGAGAACCATAATTAAGGTTTTCTTGCCACGTTAGCAGTGGAAAGTTTTTATCTTGCCTCTGGCAAGAGATCAATTCTATTCTTAGAATACAAGTCTAAATTACTAATTTTGTCAAGGTATCCTGTCTTTTGGAATGTAGGGTTGTTGCTTTGCCTGACAATCTAGATTTTATGATCTTCAATCATCGTGGAAAAGCATTTCCTTTGTCCAGTGATGCCAAGTTGAAGTGATAGAGAGGTGCTCCCGTACTATTATTGAACCTAAAGGATGAAGCCGTGGAAAGAAGTTGGAGGTGATTTTTTCCAACAGATTACAAGATTGGAGTTTTTGATATTGTAATTGTCGAATTACCTACATTGCATGCTCGTGGTATTTGGGAATTTAGTAGACCGCAGATACTAGCCTCCCCTTTTTAGCATGTTTCAAGCACACTATGATTTAATGATTTTGTGATAATGTTTGTTTGGTTGGCTTTACTTGTGCCTACTCTTTGTGAAGGTACTTTGTCCCTATTTGGGAGGTTAAAAATTAGATTTTTAGTAGATTTTAATAAAATTTTATGAAATTTAACGTTAAAAATTGATGAAAGTTTTGGGTTTCATATAATGTGTGGTTGAAAATAAATTTGGAAAAAAATGAGTTTTAAAAAACTCGAGCAAAATAGGGATTTTTTATCACAGTTAATTGGCACAAAATGTCTGTATTGTGTGTGTGTTTTGCACAAATCGTTATCATTTTATTTAACATTTTCATTCTTGGATCATTCAAACTTTGCGCAAATTGCCCACGCTGTTCATTTTCCGTTAAAATCTTGTAAAATGATGAATTTATCATTTTCTTTAAATAAGCAAAAAGATAAAGAAATAATTGCATCTACAGTGCGAATTTTTTTTCAAAAAGTGCAAACAAATCATATTTGAAACAATTAAAAAAAAAAAGAAAAAATTATAAATAATAACATTTCCTCTCCAACCCAATTACCTCTGTCCAATCCTTTTAGGGCGGAATACAGTCCGATTTGGTTCTAATGAGAATCGAAATGGATTCGAAATATTCGGGTATTTAGTAAGTGGAACCGTCGGGTTCAAATTTAATTATGGAACTGTTCGGGTTTGATTCCATTCGGTTCAGTTCCATTCGATTTGGTTCCATTCAATTCTCAAATTCTGTATTATAATTAATTGTTTTAATATTTACAAAACTACATTAATTCAATTAATGACAAATACAATTTTAGCTCTTACAAAATAATGTAGTCCAATCTTATATGTGTTTTACGTCTTTCTTTGCTGAATTTTTTGTAGATTTGATTGTGAAAATCACATGAAGAGGACGATAGTGAACTTACAATAATTAAGAGACGCATTGTCGAGTCTTAATTAGATTTTTTTAGAAGAAACGACACTATGGTAGAATAACAGATTTGGATAAAATTTAGGTCAATTTAAATAAGTTGGGCTTAGACTCAAAATTAGAAATAGAAAAATAATATTTTTGGATTAGCAAATTCATTTAGAAAATAATAAAATAAATTGGCATATTTAAAATAAATAAATTCAAAAAATTTGGGAGATTCGATTCTCATTCGGTTCTTCAGTTCTTGATCTAAAACCGATAATCGAACTCGTCGGTTCTTAATTCAGATATTCATTGTAGCACTAATTTTCTAGGATATTTTTCTTCAGAATTTCATTTTCTCATATTTCTCCAGTTTCTTTTTTACCATGTATTTATTGCCTTAAATCTTGTATATGTAGAATTTGTTTTTCAATTATTGTTGAGAGTTGATAGCTTTGCTCTAGGAATCCAAGAAATTCTTGATATTTTGATCGTCTCTTTTAAGAAGGGAGAGAATCTTATGAAAACTTGTAATAAGCTTGAATTTTTGCACCGAGAGGCAACCATGAGGGTGCGGGAGTTGAGCAATTGCACAGGACCTCAACTCCGTATGAGCACCAAATTTTTTTTGTTATGGGTGTATAAATATAATTATATATTTAAAATATATTATTAATTTTAATTTTTAAAATTATTATTATTATGTTAAGTTAATTGGCACAATAAATATGAAAAAAGAGAAAAAAATACAAATACAAATACTGATTCTTATTTAACATTATTGTATTTCTTATCCTAATTGAGCATCATACCAAGACGTTTTTATTAGACCAAGGGAAAGGATTCATATGATTTATCATATTATATCATTTGGAGTAGCCGCACCTAGGGGTGGCAAAATGGCTCGGTGGCTCGGGCCGCTCGGACTCGGCCCGTGAAAAGCCCGGGCCAGGCTCGTGGCCCGGGATACCGAGCCAAGGCTCGGGCCGAGCCTTATTTTTGGGACTCGGCCCGAGCCGGGCCGGCCCGTTATCTACGCGGGCCGGCTCGTATCAAGGATTTTTTGGGTTTGCGATAAAAAAAATGTAAAAAAAAAATAGAATAATACTGAATTTTTTTAAAAAAAAAATTAAAAAAATAGGAAAATACGGGCCGGCCCGGGCTCGGAAAAAGCCCGAGCCGAAGCCCGGGCCGAGCCCCAAAAATTTCACCGAGCTTTGGCTCGGCTCGGGCTCGGAAAAAGCCCGGATCCTCCGAGCCCGGGCCTAAAATTTCGGCCCACGAACCGAGCTGGCCCGACTCGTTGCCATCCCTAGCCGCACCTCTTATATTCATTTTTTATATAATCCTCTATCCGTGATTTTTTTCCGTCTTAAATTTTCATGTAAATTTTGTATTCTTGTTCTTGTTCTTGATCTTAATTTTATATTATCTATTCTCGCTTTTTTGTAACAACTATCTTCCAAGCTCCTGTATTAAGAGAAGTTTTACTTGAAGTTGCTGAAATTGAAAATGACAATGATGGAAAGTGTCAGGCTAATGCTTTAGCAACCCTTTATGTTGGAAATTTTGAGTTTTTAGTAGCTATGATTATATGGTATGAGACATTGTATGCTGTAAACTTGATTAGTAAACTCTTGCAATCTAATAATATGCTTATTGGCGTTGCTATTGCAGAAGTGAACGGGCGCATTTCGAGATTTACATGTGATATTTGTTGTTTTTAATTTCAAAGTTCGTTCATATGAAATTGCACTAAGAGGTTAGTGTCTTGGATGATTTTTTTTGTTGATGACATAGGAATTTTGATGAAGTTCGAGAAGTAGTTTTGAACTTTACTCGTACTTTTCTTATTCACGACATCTAAAAATATAGACAAATATTTAAATGTCATATTTTGATATAATATTATGGAATATATTTTATTTTTTAATTACATAAAAAGAGCACTATTTTAAAATGTCAAACGTGACATCTAAAATATGAGGGCCGGCCCTGTTCGCACCCTCTTCATAAGTTTGCAAATAATGTTAGTTCATTTGGTTCTTTGAAGCCTCAGATTCGGGACATTAGGTTCAAAAGAACAACATACTCCCCACCCAAATTGGACACTTTTTTTAAACATAAATTCACCACATATAACATAACAAGGGCTTAACATTAAATGATCTCTCTCACCTCTCACAGTACAGCATATCATAAAATCTATCAAGAAACGAGTTACAAATTCATCATAAGTTGGAGAGAAGAACAAATTTAGGAAGGAGTCCGAATCAAGAAATATCAAGAACTTGAAGAATCAAATATTGGGATTGATGATCAAGAACAAGAAATAGATTTCACATCTCATTCTTGTATTAATAAAATCCAGGTGATGATTTTTCAATTCTTTTGTTGTTTTATCTTTGGAAACATGCTAGGTTAGATTTCTTTTGTGTTGGGATGAAGATGAACCTTATTATTATTTATTTTTAATTCAAAAACCAAATAGGTTAGTATTTTTTTTATTTTTTAATTGAGCTTGTATGCTTTGTTGAATTATTTAATTACTTGATCATCAATTAGGCGATTAGTTGCTTATTGCAATGCTGGGAGGTTCACAATATGTTTAGAATTTTACAATTTCAATACACAAGCAATAGATGTTAAGAATAACATGTGTAGTGTATGCAATCATATAGATAATCATGTAATTGAATATGTTACTTTGCATATAAATTCGGATTAGGAATAAAATTGAGTCGTACTTATAATAGATTTAATTTACCTCGAAAGATATAGTTAAATAGAGTTGGATTATTGATTGTCATGAATATACAAATCACACTAAATTACATTGATCAAGAAATGAAAATATGATATTAATATGTGGATTCAAAACTCAAACACATTCATCTCATATTTTAGTTAGACGTAATCTTAGATAATTACTAATATTAACTTAGAATAACAAAAATAAATCTGTTTTCTTCACAAACATTCGAATTTGATTACAAATTAGTAATTTAATTTGAGTCTTGTTTCTCGTGAAATAGTACTCTTAACTTACTAAATCTATTACTTATCGTGCGCTTGCGGAATTTATCCAAACACTTATCAAATTATTTTGATTAGACTAAACAGTAATCAATAGTTACCCCCATAATTTCGCAATAATTACTATAAGAATAAAAAGCGATTCCAAATTCCAATAGGAACAAGAACTCGGTCTTTTTCTTTACCACTTTGAATTTCGTAATGCAAATTGGATATGAGATATATTGTTTCTACATAATTTTTATTTTATTTTGTCAAATATATAGATACTTTAACTTTATATTCATGGGGCTCAAATATGAGGGGTCATGGTGTAATCCCACAAAGTATAGTATTTATATCTACGAGTTTGAAGTTCACTAAAATCTATTAAAATCTTTTCAACAAATGAATCCTTGAAATTTACAAGTTATTGTCCATACCTAGATCAAAATCTATGTCGAAAATACCTATATTTAAATATAACATTTAAAATTCATTAAAATATAAGTTGAGAGCCACCTTTGAATCTCAAGATCATATTTTAGGAGACATATTTCATTATTTTGCCAACCAATTGAAATTCTTATCAACTCCAGCAAAATGGCTAAATAATTGCAATGGGCCAATGAGACTAGTCCAACACAATTGCACGACAATTCCAAGATTCAACTCATCCCATGCCACGATACAAAAGAAGCGTTGACAGTAAAGATTCAATGGAACAATTCTATATTTACACATGATAGGATAACTCACTTACACACCACACCACATCAAGCCTCGAACGAATCAAATCGCGAAACCTCGACATCCAAAGTCATAAGAGAAAGAAATGAAGTAAATGTTTTAACTCCTAAATGTCCTATTTTTAGTGGCTCAAGATTCAAGATAAAGTGAATGACCATCCTTCCAAAGCTTCGAACCGCAGGAACTCACTCACTAGTGCCTGGTTTAATCCAGAAGACAAATTCTTCAAGAGGGTAAACTTTAATACTTGCGTTATATGTAGGATAAAATATTTACACTTCCAATTTTCTACCATTGTGGATAAATATTACGCAAATAATGCAATCCACACAGAAGCAAGCATAAAACATTAAAACTCCTGAACAGCAAATGCAGCAATAATATTCCCTCTCAAATCTTATTTTTAAAACCATTTCTGTAGTGTAAAATAATTCAAACAATCATGGATACTTTCATACAACATTGTACAACCCATTAAAATTGAGTAGCGGAGAGATTGCTTTGAAGCCCGAACGGTGAACGGTGTCAACAAGCTTCCACTCTGCTTAGGACGGACCAATCATAAAGTGAGTAAAGAAGGATGGAACTCACGTTCTATCCATGAATACCATATAACAAACAGATGCTTTCAAGAAGACAACAGACTGCATGATGGATACCAACTGCATGAGAGTAAGACAACAGACTATTAAATCACCATCCCGAATTTTCCTTCTTGCTTTCAAGAAGTCTTCGAAGATCACCATAACCACAAGGGACAGCAAGAATACCCTTTTGTCTGAACCCGAATTATTCCTCTGCTTGCTGTAACAGTTTCAGAAAGCCCGTGTGAGTTAAGTAACTTAACTCTATTACAGACCTCCTCGATTCATCATCATTGAATGTATGGACTGCAAAGTGCCCCTCCTTCACGTCGTCTAGTAGATTATATGGCAATGAAAACTTATCTTCATCAAAAATATCAACAATGCATGTGAGGATTTTCTCAGTGTTCTCTTCACAAGATTAAGGATTAGTAGACCTCTTTTCATCCACAATGTTTGATTGCACATAAATGAAGCTAACAAGATATACAATCTAGTACAAGAGAAACCAACAGCATCGAAATTTTATACATACTTTTGCAGGAACAGAATATCGGGGTACCGAAAGGTAAATACAATTTAAATGCATGTGTCTTGCAATTGAAAGTTTCTGATTTGTCACTTTCAGCTCTTATTCAATTGTCAAGTAGATTGGATGGTGGCAAACCATAAATGACCATTTCATAACTAAAAACCCGAATTCAAAAGGAAAATATCATATGTTAACTATGTAGAAATATCTCCAAATACAAATGTTCACATTATGGGATACTATTTTAGCAAAGTGAAAAGCACAAGAACATGGACACTACAACTAGCACAAGTAATGCAGGGAAGGAGCCATTGAAAAGACATAAATTGTCAAAAAATACACACAAGTTGCGGTTCTGGAATCTTAAGAAGTATAAATACCAAAAGCATGTAAAATTCTAAGATATCAAATACGGTGAAAAGAGAATTCAAATACATAAACCATCATATCCTAAAAATGCAGAAAATCAAGACATGATACCAGAATGCTTTAAGAAAGGAGAAAGAAACATTACATCAATACAAGAGACGGACACTAATGTTCTCACATCCTCTCTGTCGTATAGGATTTTGCCTTAAAAATGTGAGTAATTTATACTATGCTTCTTACATCCTCTCCGACGTATAGGATTTTGCCTTAAAAATGTGAAAGTAATTTATACTATGGTTTTTCTTAAATGTTTACTCTTCCATTACACCCTTGGTTCAAGCAAAATTTATACAAGATAAACACACTTAAATCAATTGAATTCTAAATTTATTATTGGCAGTTCGCATGCATTTTAGGCATTAACATGATTCTGAGGTGCTAGTGAATCTCAAACAGAGGATTATCGGACATGGTGGCCACGCCACACCATAATTTAGAAAACTACTGATCC
Organism: Osmanthus fragrans; assembly: GCA_019395295.1. Classification (NCBI taxonomy): domain Eukaryota; kingdom Viridiplantae; phylum Streptophyta; class Magnoliopsida; order Lamiales; family Oleaceae; genus Osmanthus; species Osmanthus fragrans. Next base: position 17,454,346 of record CM033361.1, on the reverse strand, counting down.
CCCTGGTTTCGAACAATTTTTTAACCACTGAAACTGAAGGAATACTTGCAGAATTATCAACATATTGAGGAATTGATAGTTTGACATATCACTGCGATTATTTATTACCATTTTACTCTCTATCTCATTCTCAAAAGTTCGTATAAATCAATGAACAAGGGACTCAAAGTAGGTAATTCCATACATATAAACAGAAGTCAGAAGGTCATAAGATCTACTATTGATTTGAGAAAGTATCTTGTCAAAATAAGAAAATTCCTCGAATTCAGAACCTGCTTATACATAACGAAGCCATTTGAGAACGTAAGAAATATTATGAACACATGGGTAACATTTATAGCAAAATTATTAATCGATTACATATAGAATCTAAAAAGTAATAATATACAAGAATTTATCCATAACGTGCAAAAAACCAAAAAAGAAAATCACATAACAACAACACTATCATTACTAATTCAGCTCTTGCCTTGAGCTTTCTTAATGAGACTTTTGATCAAACAGTTGGTATACGTTCACCGATGTCGTTAACAGAACCCCAATCCGTGGCATCTGGCATGGTCCACTCTCCTTGTTTCTGTTCAAACACCCCCTGCACCTTTGTCTTTATTACCTTTATCAGACAAATTAACACACCCATAAACTATACATGCAAAATAAGATATATATAACGCGAAAGAACACGGTTAGGGGGGGCATATGAGAGAAGTTAAAAGGTAAACGAGGTCGGAACACAGGGCAAAAAGTAGTGCGAGGAAGAAAAAGACGATCGCGAAACGGAAGAGAATGAGAACGAAAATAAAGATTATGAGGTAGTAGAAGAAGAGAAAGGGGGAATCATGTACTACGTAGACCAGCATTTTATCCGGTTCTGTTCTGGGATTAGGAATTTTGGTAGGTATTCCTTCCACAGGAATGGATTCTTGCTGAAAATATTGGGATTGAACGCCATTAATGTCGTTTTCACCCTTTCTTAGTGTATTGAATTCGAAGAATCTGGAAATGGTCTCGAATGTCCCATTTCAATTGGTTGATCGATCGAGTATTCAATCTTTGACACGTTTTGGCTACGTTATTGCAATTTGACTTTACGCCCATCGCAACTGTTCGTGTCATCGTGACTTCCTCTTGAATTCTCAAAATCTCGACTATGCTGCCAAAAGCTCCAGCGAAGTGAGCTTCAAAACCTTATTTTTTTGTAAAATTCATAAAAATCTTGGAAGTATTAATTCTAGATGTTCTAAATACCCAAAAACACTCACAAATATTAAATAAGGACTATTTAAAAATCTTAAGAAAATACGGAATATTCAAAATATCAATAACTATTATAAAATTCGTCATGTACTAACTTTCAAGTAGTAGTACAAATACAAAATCTAGTAAAATGTATCTTATTCACCTCCAAAGATTTTGAAAGATTTTATTAAAAAAATGTCTTTTTAACTGTAATATTTCTCTTTGTTCTTTCATTTGTTGAGTTACTGAGAGTTTGGGATTTTCATTTTAGGTTTTGCTTTCCTTGTGATGAAGGCTTTGCTTTAGATAGGGGAAGAAAAAAACAATGATTTATCAGGGTGTCTAATGGAGAAGAATGCTTACTGTGGCTATTGGAATGAGATTGAAGAAAAAATGTTTGAATTTATTAATTATGAAGAAATAGGATGGTAAAAAGTTGTAATTTCTTTTGTTTATGAGCCTTTTACGTATGAACAAATTTGGAGCTTGTATTAACGATGGTGGTGGTGTAAAAGGTGAATGTCGAGTTCGGAAAGAAGGTAGTGAGAGTGGGTGTTAGATGGGGAAGTGTGACGACAACATCGATGATGTTGGCTGTTGTTAGGGACTCAAGCTGGTCTAATACGCACTAAAAAAAAAAAAATCTTTTTTTTTTAGATGAACATTTGGGCTGGGGACAGGCTTTAGCACGGGTTGGCCCGTTCCTAGGTCCGCCCCTTGTTAGGGATAATGAGGTGGGTGGGGCAGAAGATGAACATGTTTTATTTTTTATTTATCTGGATTGACATTGACTTGTACAATAATGTGTAATTTATCAGCTAAATGTTCAATTAAAGGGCCAAATAAGCAATTCGTTAGTATTTTTGGACGGAATCTCTTTTTGGGACAACGGGATTCATGGTGTTAAGTTGAAGAACAAAGTTCATTTTAAAGCACGAGCCAAAAAAATTGAGATTTTCCTATGCGATCCAACTCATGCTTGGCTCGCCACATTTGCTAACACAAGCTTGCTAAAGTGATATGAGCAAAGCTCAACTCAACTCACTCAATATGCTACATGGGTTGTTTTTGTTCTTTTGCTTTGATCTTTTTCTTATTTTTGGTGTTTTAAATCAAACTAAGCGTACCGGTCATTTCATTCAAAAATTAATCTTTAACTATTAAATTCTAAATGAGATATCAGAAGGCACAAAAGGGAGGCTATTAACCATTTCTACTATGATCAAACTTTTTATTAGTCTAAACAAGAGAAATGTTACCCTTTCTATTTTAATACTTCATTTTCTATTTCTTTGTCATCTCGTCCACTTCTTCATCAATATAAAATGATAACAAAATAAGGCAGCTGATACTCTTCAGCACAAATAAAAAAATAAAACCCAAAAAAATATATAAATAAAACTTCATTTTCTATTTCTTTGAAAGATTTATTGTTCGACTTCAACTTGCATGCAGTGGCGGATCCAAGAATTTTTGGCTCACAAACTAAAATTTAAAAGTCAATAACATAAATTTTTATATTACACTAAAATCAAATTCATTTAATTTGAAATTGTTCCCGACGAGGTTTGGAAACATAAAATTCATTTATGACAGAATCTATATCCATATTTTCAGCTAGTTCTCGTTCGATGAAGAGTGTTAGATATCCCACTCTAATCCCGTCTCGCAAATTAAAAGGAAATTCAAGTATTTGCTTTCATTTTCCTGATTCTCGTTCAATGCTAATATTTGAAGATGAATTTCGTTCGATTTCTGGTGGAAATGAAGGTTGATTTTGAATTGGTCTATCAGAAGTTATACTTTCTGTAGGTCGATCTGCCTTTTGAAAGAAGGAAAACAAGTTCTTATTCTTCTTGAGAGGTGGTTGACCTTCCATTTCCAATTTCTTAAAATTTAAAAAAAAAATAAAAAAAAAATCATGAATCACTAGGCCGACAAGACAACATTTCAATAAAACAACTTAGACAAGGCAACATTTCAACAATCATTAAGCCGACAAAGCAACATTTCATTAAGCCAACAAGTCAACATTTCAACAAAATAACATAGACAAGTATGCGAAAATATTCAATTCAATATTTTGCCGGCAAGACAATAATCAGAGAGATGATCACATTTATTTACTGGGGTGTATCCAAGACTCTAAGCTTCTGCTTTTCCTACTTGTATGTGGAATTAAGCGACACTCGACAATTAAGCTGTTGATAATGTAAGATTGTTACAACCCAATTTTCTAGTTAAAGTCAAAAGTGGAATTTGCAAAGTCATAGTCAAATAAGGACTAAAATGAAATAAATAATTTTATTTGAATTTATTTTATAAATTGGCAAAATGTGAGGGTTAAGTTGGATATAATTTAAAGTTTGGGATTTACTTTTCTATTAAAGGAAGTTAATAGGATCAAATTGTTTTATTATGAAAGTTGTGGAACTTAAAATGTAAAAAATGGGATTAATGGATGATAGGTGGCAATTTTTTAACTCATAACCCATTTTTCTCTCATATGAAACATAGACACACGCAGGTAGATGTAGAGAACTCAATAAATTGAAGTCAGTAGGCAGCAGAGGAGAAAAAAAAAAGAGGCAGAGAAGAGAAAAAAAAAAGAAAAGGAAGAAGAAGAAAATGAAAGATAAAGGAGGAGGAGAAGAAGGAAGATGTAGTTCAATGTTTAAATTTCATTTTTCTCTTCCTTTTACTTCCTTCAAGTTCAAGAGGTAGATAAATTTTATATTAAACCTAATTATTCTAATCCATTCAACAAAAATTTGAATATCCATTTGTCGTGTTAGTTGTTACTCTGTAGTCTGCTCTCTTCGCCTCTTCCGACTAAGAGGTGTCGTAAAAGCAGCTGAGTAGCCACAGGAAATCTGGAATATCTCAACTTCATTTGATGACAAATAATCTCTCTCACATCCAAATCCCAATCGTTTTGCAGCTTCTGCTGAGGTAATTTTCAAATATTTTGTAATGCAATTATTTTCAATGTTTGCAATAGGCACTAATAGCTATGAATCCAAACATGTGAAATTCAAAGTTCTAAAATCTAATGCGAAATTCTTAAACTGAAAATGAAATAATCAAGGAACTTGAACTTCAATTTGTCCTCTTATCTCATAAATCCGAAAATTTTAACCACAAATTAAACCCTAGAAATTTAATATAAAATTTGTCTATCTCTTGAACTAGAAGGAAGTAAAGGAAAGAGAAAAATGAAATTTAAACCTTGAACTACCCTTCCTTCCTTCTTCTTCTTCACCTTTATTTTTCCTTTTCTTCTTCTTCTTCATTTTCTTTCTTTTTCTCTTCTCTGCCTCTTTTTTTTTTCTCCTCTGCCGCCTACCGGTTTCAATTTCTTCAATTTCTTGAGTTCTCTACCTCTGCCTGCGTGTGTCTATGTTTCATATGAGAGAAAAATGGGTTATAAGTTAAAAAAATTGCCACCTATCATCCATTAATCCCATTTTTTTACATTTTAAGTCTCACAACTTCCATAATAAAACAATTTGATCCTATTAACTTCCTTTAATAGAAAAGTAAATCCCAAACTTTAAATTATATCCAACTTAACCCTCACATTTTGCCAATTTATAAAATAAATTCAAATAAAATTATTTATTTCATTTTAGTCCTTATTTGACTATGACTTTGCCAATTCCACTTTTGATTTTGACTAGAAAATTGGGTTGTAACAATCTTACATTGTCAACAGCTTAATTATCGAGTGTCACTTAATTCCACATACACGTAGGAAAAGCAGAAGCTTGGAGCCTTGGATATATCACAGTAAGTAAATGTGCTCATCTCTCTGATTATTGCCTTGCCGGCAAAATATTGAATTGAATATTTTCGCATACTTGTCTATGTTGTTTTGTTGAAATGTTGACTTGTCGGCTTAATGAAATGTTGTCTTGTCGACTTAATGATTGTTGAAATATTGTCTTGTCTAAATTGTTTTATTGAAATGTTGCTTTGTTGGCCTAGTGATTGATGATTGTTTTTTTTCTTTTTTCTTTTTCAATTTTAAGAAATTGGAAATGAAAAGTCAACCAACCACCTCTCAAGAAGAATAAGAACTTGTTTTCCTTCTTTCAAAGGACAGATCGACCTACAGAAAGTATAACTTCTGATTGACCAATTCAAGATCAACCTTCATTTCCACCAGAAATCGAACGAAATTCATCTTCAACTATTAGCATTGAACGAGAACCAGGAAAAAGAAAGCAAATACTTGAATTTCCTTTTAGTTTGCGAGATGAGATTAGAGTGGCATATATGAAAGTTGGGCCTTATCAATCAAAGACGGATCTTCGTAACAGGATGGAGGACAACTTTCTTGCTGATTGTATGACACTCTTATCGAACGAGAACTAGCTGAAAATATAGATATAGATTCTGTCATAGATGAATTTTATGTTTCCAAACCTCGTCGGGAACAACTTCAAATTAAATGAATTTGACTTTAGTGTAATATAAAAATTTATGTTATTGACTTTTAAATTTTAGCTCATGCACCAAAAATTCCTTGATCCGCCACTATGGAATGGGGTTGATGACTTCCACCCCCCATCTTTGTTTCTTCGTTTCTTATCCTTCTTCACATTGTACATGTTCATAGCCTAAAAACACACACACACACACACACAAATCCCGATCAGCCAAGCTGGAATTTGCTTCCAAATGCTGGGAATAACACAAAAGAATACAGGCACTAGAGTAAAAAGAGTTCACCTTTTCAACATTTAGCATTTCGTGAGAATTTTTATTTTTTGAAGATACACTCATTCAAAACTTTCTCAGTTTGCTGTCTTTATAATGCACTCTGTTGGTCTCAAGATCAATAAACAAACATATAAACGCGATGGTTTGTACAAAAACGAAATTGCGGAAAATTAAAGAACACAATGATTTTTCGCCCTTAGGCCCAAATATTCACCCACAAAGGGCTAATCACCACATTGAGTATCTACAAGTAGATATTGCTCGATTCCACTAAGAAAATTATCAAGAACAGTACAAGTGTTCGAAGAAATCTGAAATTTCTTCACTTTTGGTCACCTCTTACAAATCACAAAGAATAAGGAGAAATCTTTACACTACTCTCACATATTGTTTACTCAAAACAATCAGAAACAAACTCACAAAATCAGAGAGCACAAATTACATATTACAGACGAAGCAGAAAAAGAAAATCCTAAGTTCTCACACACAGAAGAAAACACTCAAACCATCAGTCGAATGAAAAGGTATTTATACCAAGATCTAATCAGCTTGATAGAACGGCCACAAATCCAGCAGATTAAGGGTCCAGATCAAAGGAATGTAAAAAGTCAAAGTCGTGTTATCAAAACATGTTTTCTAGAACCAATTAAATAGGTCAAACAAAACCAATAATTAGTTGGCCCAAGTACAAAATAAAGCCTAACAAATTTGTGCCCAATGAATAGTGAAGCACTTAAGTCCAAATTCAACAATCTCCACATTGATTAACTATTCATGGATCATTAAGTGGAGTCAAAACAATATCTAGCAAGTTTCGCTTGCTCTATAATACCTGTAAAAACAAAAAGAAAAAAGTAAGTAAAAACTTTTAAAAAAGTAAGAATACCAAAAACTTACTCATTGATTTTTATTCAAAGTGTTCAGAATTGTTAAACAATTCTTGAACTTGTTTAGGAGTAGAATTTTAGTACCAATATTAGAAAGATTATACTTAGTTGGAATTTTTACTAGATTTATAACACCTGCCTCAACCATGTTTCATACAAAATGAAACTTAATATCAACATGTTTAGTCCTACCATGATATACAGGATTTTTACTCATGCGTATTGCACTTTGATTATCATTAAAAATTCTAGCTACTCCATTCATAAAACCAATCTCAATTAATAAATCCCTTAATCATAATCCTTCTTTTACAGCATCACAGACGACAATGTATTCAGCTTCTGTAGAGAATAATTGATGAGAATCCGGATAGATTAGAACTACCAAACTCACGTCGATTGATGAAGAACGCAAGAAACCCAATTAATCTTGGTTTGTAGATTTGATCCGAAATATGAATAAAAAACAACCAACAATTCGAACGAAACGTTGACCCCTTTTGAATCCGGTATTAAGAACTTCACCCAATGGATTGAACGCCACAAGATCGATTCTTGATAAGTTCAATAAATTCCCCAATTAAGAACAAGGATTTTGAAGCCAAAGTTTCGCCTCTTGAATTTAATTCACTCAATAATAATGTATAACCTTTCAATAACGAAGATACAAGTATTTATACTAACCTAGAATTAAAGTAAATATTCGTGCAAATAGAGTCCAAGAAAGTTAAAATATCAAAAGGAATAAAATCTAATTAAATTAGGAAAGTCTCGCAATTTCCCAAACTCAGCCTCGCATTTGTTCCATGCGGCCGCAAGGTAGGAATCCATGCGACCGCATGAAAGTCCTGTGTTACAGCCTCGTACTCTGTGAGTTACATGCGGCCGAATGTAACTTGTGCTATGCGGCCGCACGGTAGGCGACCAGCTCCCTCCACTTCAGCTGCTTGTACCACTTGCTTCCACTTAGTTTCAGCCCTCGGTTCCTTCTTCAAACTTGTTCCTTGGGATGTTAAGAACCCCATTTCATCCATGGAAGCTTAAGCTAGTAATCCTATTGCTTCATTTATGCATTTTGTCCTCGAACGCGTCATTGGTCCACCTTCAACCACTAAAGGATCCTTCCCCGGGCTCGTCGTTGGTGAACTTGATCCCGTGCTCACATCATCCTCTCCCTCTTCAAAAGGATTTGACCTCGAATCTGGACCTGCATCAAACAGAGAGAGATCAGAAACATTAAATGTTGCTGAAACTTTATATTTACCAGGAAGAACGAACTTATATGCATTGTCATGGATCTTTTCAATCACTTGAAACAATCTATTACCCCGCGGTTGCAACTTTGATTTCCTTAGCTCTGGGAATCGCTCCTTACGTAAGTGTACCCAAACCCAATCACCGGACTCAAACGTAACACGTTTCCGGCCTTTGTTCGCCTACGCCGCGTAATGCCTGTTTTTGCTTTCTATTTGCAATCTTACCTTCTCGTGGAGTGTCTTTACCAAGTCAGCATTTTTTTCCCATCTAGGCTACATCGTTCATTCACAGGTAAAGGAATTAAATCCAGTGGGGTTAGTGGATTAAAACCGTAAACAATCTCAAATGGTGAATGTGAAGTAATGGAGTGTACAGCTCTATTGTATGCAATTTCGATGAAAGGTAAACACTCCTCCCAACTTTTCAAGTTTTTATTGACAACAATGCACAACAATTGTATCATGATCCTATTAACTACTTTGGTTTGACCATCGGTTTGTGGGTGACAAGTAGTAGAAAATAACAATTTTGTGCCTAACTTTCCTCACAAAACTCGCCAAAAGTTACTAAGAAACTTAACGTCTCTATCTGACACTATACTCTTAGGTACCCCGTGTAAATGCACTATCTCTTTGAAAAACAAGTCGGCAATGTTAGTGGCATCATTGGTTTTGTGACATGGAATGAAGTGTATCATTTTAGAAAACCTATCTACCACTACAAAGATAGAATCCCGACCCCTTTTTGTCCTAGGCAAACCTAACACAAAATCCATAGATATGTCAACCCAAGGTTCACTAGAAACTGGTAAAGGTGTATACAACCCATGAGGTAAAACCTTAGATTTAGTCTGTTTACAAGTTAAGCATCTTTCACAAGTTTTTCCGACATCAACTCTCATTTTAGGCCAATAAAAATGTTCTCCTAACATCTCGAAAGTCTTAGCAACCCCAAAGTGCCCCATTAATCCCCCACTATGTGCTTCCTTAACTAGCAATTCACGCATCGAACAATTTGGCACACACAATTTATTTTTCCTAAACAAATGCCCCTCATGTTTAAAGAACTTATCCACCGCTCCCTTATCACATGATGCATATATGTTGGAAAAATCTAAATCATTCTCATACGTGCCCTTAATAAATTCAACACCAAGAAACTTCGCGCTTAAGGAAGTTAGAAGCACATACCTTCGAGACAATGCATCCACAACTACATTTTCTTTACCTTATTTGTACTGGATGACGTAGAAAAATGTCTCTATGAATTTCAACCATCGAGCATGCCTCTTGTTCAACTTACGTTGACCCCTCAAATACTTCAACGATTCATGATCGGTGTGAATCATGAACTCCCTTGGCCATAGGTAGTACTATCATGTTTCCAATGCTCAAACTAATGAGTAGAGCTCTTTGTCATATGTAGGATAGTTAAGTGCCGCTCCACTAAGCTTTTCACTGAAGTACACAATCGGTCTTATATCCTGCATCAAAACTGCTCCAATGCCTATACCTGATGCATCACACTCAATCTCGAAAGCTTTGTCAAAGTTAGGTAATGCTAAAACAGGTGCTTCACATAACCTATCTTCAATAGTGTTGAATGCATGCTCTTGTTCATGTTCACATTTAAACCCAACACTTTTCTTAACAATTTCCGTGAGTGGTGTGGTAATAGTGCTAAAATCCCTAACAAACCGCCTATAAAAGCTAGCCAATCCATGAAAACTTCTCACTTTGGTTATAGTCGTAGGTGTAGGCCATTCTTTAATAGCTTTTACCTTTTCTTCATCTACTTCCACCCCGTTAGCACTAACTACAAATCCTAAGAACACAACTCTATCCATGCAAAATGTACATTTCTTTAAATTAACATAAAGTCGTTCTTTTCTTAACACCACAAGCATACATCTCAAATGTTCCATATGTTTAGTGAGGTCTTTATTATAGATTAAGATATCATCAAAGTATACCACAGCAAACTTACCAATAAAAGTACATAAAACATGATTCATTGAACGCATAAACGTGCTCGGTGCATTCGTGAGTCCAAACGGCATGACTAACCATTCATACAAGTCATACTTAGTTTTAAATGCAGTTTTCCACTCATCTCCTTCTCTCATGCGAATTTGATGATAACCACTCTTACTAAATATGCATGTACCAAATAGTTCATCTAACATATCATCTAATCGAGGAATAGGATGACGATACTTTACCGTCATATTATTGATGGCCCTACAATCCACGCACATCTGCCAAGATCCATCATTCTTTGGCACAAGTAGTACGGGCACGGCACATGGACTCATACTTTCCTTCACGTGTCCCTTGCTCAACAATTCCTCAACTTGCCTTTGAAGCTCATTCGTTTCTCGGGGTTACTTCGATAAGTCGGTCGATTCGGAATGACTGCGTCGGGTACAAAGTCAATTTGATGCTCAATGCCTTGAATGGGTGGAACCCACTAGGCGCTTGCTCGGGAAAGACATCGTCGAATTTATGCAATAAAGAAATAGCCAAATTAGGGAGGGATGTATTAATTTTCTCAAAATTGAGGAATGACTCTTTGTAAACCAAGAGAATTATTTGTTGCTTCTCCATAATTGCCTTTTTCAATTCACTCCCTCTCGCAAAGAAATTCGTTTTCGACTTTTCTCTCCTCTCAGAAGACCCCTCTTCTTTTCTCTCATGTGGCTCCTCTCTTTTTTTCTCACGTTTAACCACATCACTATTTTCTCTCATGTTCTATTGTCTCATATTTTCTCTCTTTCTTTTCTCTTCCTCATTTTTCAATTTAAACTGATCCGCATACACCTGTGCAGGCGTTAATGGTGCCAATGTAATAGGTTTTTCCCCTTGATCAAACTGTACCTATTTTTATACCCATCATGTACTACCTTCCTATTATATTGTCATGACCTTTCCAATAAAATATAACCCGCATGCATGGGTACTATATCACACATCACTTATCACTATAACTCCCAATTGAAAATTTTATCATCACCCTCTTATTCACCTTAACTTCCCCCATTCATTTAACCATTGCAATTTATAGGGTTTAAAGTGTCTAAGCATCATTAATCCTAATTTTTCAACCAAACTAGTGCTAGCTACATTAGTACAACTTTCACCGTCAATGATTAAACTGCATACCTTATTATTGATGTGACACTGCATATGAAAAATATTTTCTCTTTGCAATTCCAAGTCATCAGCCTTGATTTGAGTGTTGAGAGCTCGCCTCATGACTAACAACTCACCCACAACATATTCCACTTGGTTTTGATCATTAATGTCTTCCAATTCTGGCATGCCTTCATAATCACTTTCACTTGCACTCTCCACTTCTCCACCAGCCCGCAAGATCATGGTTCTCTTATTTGGACATTGAGAAGCAATGTGTCCAGTTTCCAAACACCTAAAATATTTGATGTTTCGGTTCCTCGACGGCTGTAACTCCACCTTCTTGCTAGCACTTTCTTCCTTCCCTCATGGCAACTCAGTTTTAACCTTAGAAGCAGCCCCATCTACTTTGTTGTCGTCCCACCTCTATTTCAAAGTAGTGTTAGAACCCGAAGTACTAGATGAATATCTTGTTGTCCCCTTCCTCTTCAATTGCCTCTCTACTTTCATAGCCATATGTAACATGTCCTCTAACTCCACATAATGTTGCAACTCGATCACATTAGTTATCTCCTTGTTTAAACCATTCAAAAATGGGGCCATAGTGGCCTCCCTATCCTCATGTACGTCCGCCCTAATCATCAACAACTCCATCTTCTTGTGATAATCCTCCACACTCTTCGACCTTTGGTAGAGACTTTGTAGTTTTTGATAAAGCTCTCGGTAATAGTGATTAGGTACAAACATTTTCCTCATGATGGCCTTCAAGTCTTCCCATGTCCCAATCGGTCTCTCTCTATTTCTCCTCCTAGATGTCACCACTTGATCCCACCAATTAATGGCATAGTCAGTAAATTCAAAGACTATTATCTTCACCTTCTTCGCCTCCGAATAATTGTGACAGTCAAAGATCATCTCAACCTTTTTCTCCTACTCCAAATAAGTCTCTAGATCACTCATCTCCTTAAATGGTGAAATTGACATTTTGATGTTGCCCATGTCACCATCTAACCCGTCTCCAACCAAGTTTCTACCCCTTCTTTCAAGCCTAGTTTCTCTATTCCTCAACCTAACAATTTTAGCATCCATAATCGTCTCCTCATCCACTTCACTTTCATATTCTAATTCTTCCCTAAGCTCCTGCTTATGTTCTCGTCGACCCTACCTCCTTGCATTTGGAAGTCCCCTACGCAAATTAGCAAACGTTCAAACCTACGAATCATCTTCTCAAACATGTTGATTTGATTGTTGTTGTTGTTGTTATTTCGTGACGGTGTTGCTGTTTCCTTGTCAGACATCCTAAAAATCTAAATTTTCTGCCTCACAAATTTTTTTCTCTCGTGTATCACTCAATTTAGGCTTATTCCCTCTATTATTCTCACCACTCTGCCTTTTTCCACTCAAAACTTTCACTCAAGTGCTTCAAAGGGAAAAATAGAACTCAATCAAGAAATCATTCTAGTAGAATTCAACCGAAAATTGAGTGAATCTTTATTTGAAGTTTTAAAGACTCAAGACACAAGAATTGAATTGGATATGTGGAAAGAGTTTTAAATTCAAGAAAGTGGTTCTTGAATTTTGATACAAGAAACAAAGAAATTGCCGGAAATTTTTCGAGTTAACAATAATTAAATTTTTTTTATCAACGTGAACAGTAACGAACAGTAAACTATTTTTTTTTACTCAAAAATTCAACTACAAATCCGGAAAAACAAACGAAAACTATTTTGGAAGAAAATTGTGCCCAAAAACAACCTTTGAAATTTTGACAGAAGAAAAACGGATCAAAGACTCTATAGACGAAGAACGCTGAAGTTAATTAAAACAAGACTCAAACAAAGAATGGAAATGATATAATCTTGATTCGTTGGAGCTTGAGCTCTGATACCAATTGATGAGAATCCGGATAGATTAGAACTACTAAACCCACGTCGATTAATGAAAAACGTAAGAAACTCAATTAATCTTGGTTTGTAGATTTGATTCGAAATACGAATAAAAAACAATCAAAAATTCTAACGAAACGTTAACCCCTTTTGAATCCGGTATTAAGAACTTCACCCAATGGATTAAACGCCACAAGATCGATTCTTGATAAGTTCAATAAATTGCCCAATTAAGAACAAGGATTTTGAAGCCAAAGTTTTGCCTCTTGAATTTAATTCACTCAATAATAATAATGTCTAACCCTTCAATAATGAAGATACAAGTATTTTAAGGTGAATATTCGTGCAAATAGAGTCCAAGAAAGTTAAAATACCAAAATGAATAAAATCTAATTAAATTAGGAAAGTCTCGTAATTTCTCGAACTCAGCCTTGCGCTTGTTCCATGCAACCACAAGGTAGGAATCCATGTGACTGCATGGAAGTCATGTGTCACGGCCAGGAGCACTCTGTGAGTTACATGCGGCCGCATGTAACTTGTGCTATGCAGCCGCAAGGTAGGCAGCCAGCTCCCTCCACTTCAACTGCTTGTATCACTTGTTTTCACTTAGTTTTAGCCCTCAGTTCCTTCTACAAACATGTTCCTTGGGATGTTAAGAACCCCATTTCATTCATGGAAGCTTGAGCTAGTAATCTCATTGCTTCTTTTATGCATTTTGTCCTCGAACGCGTCATTGGTCCACCTTCAACCACTAAAGGATCCTTCCCCGGGCTCGTCGTTGGTGAACTTGATCCCGTGCTCACATCAATAATGCTACAAGTTTTTGTAGCAGTGACTTCCAACTTGTGGAACCATCACAAAGGGTAAATACATAAGAAGAAGTGTATCTTCTTTTATCCAAATCACCTGTAAAATCAGAATCAGTGTAACCCATCAAAATTACACCTCCATTGCGTCTTTAGAATTTTAAACTTACGTCAAGTGAGCCCTTTAAATATCTAAACATCCATTTTATAGCTAATCAGTGAGTTTTACAAGGATTGGCCATAAATCTACTCAAAATGCTAATGCCATGTGCTAGGTCTGGTCTGGTCTGGTCTGGTCTGGTACATACCATAAGATACATTATTGAACCAACAACATTAGAGTAAGGTATTTTATTCATCCTATCAAATTCTTCACCAGTTTTAGGAGATTGTTCACTTGACAATTTTAAGTGATTTGCAATAGGTAAGGTTGCATGTTAACTATCACTCATAGAGAATTTTCCTAAAATCTTTTTCACATATAAAGTTTGATTTACATAAAACATACGGTTGCTCCTATCCCTTTTAATTTTCATTCCTAAAATCCATTTAGTTTGTCCTAAGTCTTTCATTTCAAATTCAGCCTTTAACATTGATTTAACATAATCAATCTCAGATCTATCATGGTAGTCAAGAAGCATATCATCAACATATAAGGGTAAGTAAATGGAGTCAGTTCCTCTTGACCCTTTGAAATAGAGACATGAATTAAAATTGCTTTTAGAAAAGCCTAAATTTTGAACATATGAACTAAACCTCTTATACCATTTTCTAGAAGTCTATTTTAGACCATAGATGGATTTCTTCAAAAGATACACTTTTTTAGATTTAGAATCCAGTTCAAAACCCTGAGGCTGAGTCATATAAATGGTTTCATCAAGGTCACCATTTAAAAATGCAGTTTTCACATCAAGTTGGTCCAGATCCCAATTGAAATCCTAATTGAAGTATATTTGGCAACTGGTGAAACGATTTCATTATAATCAATACCCTCTCATTGAGTAAATCCCTTGGCCACCAGTCTGACCTTATATCTTTTTCCTTCAGTATCCTCTTTTACTTTATAAACCCACTTACAATCAATAACTTTTTGATTCTTTAGTCTACTAACTAAGATCCAGGTTTTATTTTTGATTAAGGAGTCCATTTTTTCTTTCATGGCTTTCCACCAAAATTTAGACTCCTCACGGTTAGTAGCTTCTTCAAAGGTTTTGGGTTCAGAATTAACAGATTCAAATTCAGAGTAGGGAGTAAAAAATTCATCGGTGTTAACTTTGGTGGAAGGGAACCTATTACTTCTACCTCTATCTCTGACTAGTTGATAATCAGAAAGATTATTGCTCTGAATTTCATTTTCAGCTTCATATTGTGATTGATCTGTTTCAGATTGAGTAGTTTCCTCCTCAATCAGATCGATAGGTTCAACAGAATTCTCTCCATTTCTTTCTAGAACAATTTCTTTAATAGTAGTAGATTCAGAATTTTTCTGACTTTCAGAACCATTACAAGGAAAAACATCCTCATTAAAGACAACATTTATGCTAATGATGACTTTAAAATCATGTTGTTCTTTTACCCAAAGTCTATACCCTTTAGTTTCTTCACCATAACCCAGAAAAATACATTTTAAGGATTTGAGTTCTAGTTTACCCTCATTTTAGTGAGAATAGGCTGCACATCCAAACACTTTAAGTTTGGGATAATCTGGGGACTTTCCAGACCATAATGATTCAAGGATTTGAAAATTAATAACACTAGATGGGATCCTATTTTCAGATATGTGGCAGTTTTTAAGGCTTCACCCCAAAATAGTTTTGGCATATCAGAACTCAACAACATACATCTCACTTTTTCAAGTAAAGTTCTATTCATTCTCTCAGCAACTCCATTTTGCTGAAAAGTGTATGTTGTTGTTCAATGTCTTAAAATACCACATTCTTTACAGAAAAAACAAATCTAGTGTTACAAAATTCCAGCCCATTATCTATTCTAAGTGCTTTAATTTTCAATCATCAACTTCCAATGTTTAAAATTTTGAAAAGTGTCAAACTTGGCTCTTAAAAGAAGTGTCCAAATTTTTATTGAAAAATCATCTACAATCTGTAGATAGAATCTAAATCCACTTAATGTACTTACAGATGTTGGACCTTTAAGGTCAGCATGTAGGTATTCAAGTATGAAGGTGGATTTATGAATTGCAGTTTTGAAAGGCATTTTATTTTGTTTTCCAATGACACATTCTTCACAAAATTTCAAATTTTTAATGTTATCCTTTCTAAAACATCTCAATTTGTTAAGAATCATTAATCCCTTTTCACTAACATGCCCAAATCTCTTATGTCAGATTAAGGATTTATCATTAGAGGACAGAATAGCAGCTGACAAATTTTTCAAGTAATGGTTCAGCTTGGAGTGTATAGATTCCATTTATCTTGGATAAGGAAATTATTTCCCTTGAATTGAAATTTACTTTAGTAAATCATTTATGGATTTTAATTTCAAATTCATCATCCAATTCACTCAAGGAAATCAAATTCCTTTGAAGATCAGGGACATATTTTCTTAGGGACAATTCAAGAATATGACTGTTTTCTAGTAAAAGGTTAATTTTACCAATACATTTTATTTTACAAGTCATATCATTCCTCATTTGAACATGACCACCATTCAGGTTATCAAATTATGTGAATCATTCTTTAATAGGACACATATGAAAAGAACAAACAGAATCAAGAACCCATTCTTTTGGGTTTCTTTTAGTTCAATTAACAAGGACAATTTCTTTTATTTCAGACTCTCCATTACAGGCAATAGCAGCTGACAAATCAGCATCAGACTTCCCTTTCATATCAGATATTTTCTTGAAACATTCATTTATAATATGTCCATTACCACAATAATAGCATTTCCTGATTTCATCTTTGGATTTTAGTTAACTCTTGTTCTTATTTCTAAATTTGGAAGTTTGAAACTTTCCTTACTTTTAAGAGTTGAAGTTGCATTGATTGCTCATTTCGTTCTGGTTTATCTTCTCTTTAATGTTCAACTCTTCCCCAAATTTAGAATTCTTAAATTCAGATTTTAATTCAAGTTCTCTGTTTCTCAATGCTGATATTATAATATCAACGGTAAGTTCATCTCTTCCATACCCTACAACATTTCTAAGTTCTCTGTATTTATCACCTAGTGCATTTAACAGAGCAACGACTTGTTGATCATCAGATAGTTCCTCATCACAATTAGCCAAATATTGAATTAGTTTAGTGAATTTATCAATGTTCTCTTCAACAGTGGAAGAGGTATCAAATCTGAAATTATATAATTGCCTAAGGAGATAGCATTTATTTGTCATTATCTTGGTTAAGTAAAGAGATTCTAACTTAGTCCATAAGGCTTCAGTAGTAGTTGTCTCCCCAGCCTTTCTAATTACACTATCGGACAAATGCAAGAAGACATAACTCCAAGCAATCTCATCTAACGCTTGTCTCCTAGAGGCACTAATTTCAGTACCCCATGTGCCATCAATAGCACTAGCACGCCTCTGTTGAAGTAACAAAATCCTCATCATTTGGCTTCAAAGAGTAAAATCTCTAGCATCTTTTCAAATTTCTACTTCAAATTTGTGTGCAGTTGACATGGCAGCATAAAAAGTCACAGAATCAAATTTATACAACACACAGAGTGTAACAGATTCAGATAATATGTAAGGATTATAAAATATGTAAATTTTAGAATAAGGCAGAATATTACAGGAATTTCTACTTATCACAATTATACACTTTACGGAACAGATTCTACAATTCAGACATTTCAGAATTATACAACAGTATAATGATCAAAACATGCCGTTATCAACAGAAAATTAATTGTCAATTTGACAAGTTTAAGGGGTGATGACCAGCAAATCCACTAATCCCTCGGATTCCCAGATCCTCACAAGAGATCTTAGACAAAGGTAAGCAGTGGTAGATCAATTACCTTAATAACCAAATCAAATTGGACAAAATCAATTTATTCAACTAATTAAATGTAAATAGTAGGTAAGATTATACCAGAGCTGAAAATCTTGAAGGTTTCAGTAAAGGAACACAAAAAAAGAAATAGGAACCGGTACAGAAATTCAGAAATATGTACAGTTCCTCCACGAGCCACAATGACTCAGTACAACTCAGTAGTGAATCACAAGAAATAGCAAAACTTGGACTAAGTTAGTCCAAGTCACCAGTACACAGGACGAGTTTCAAAGAATACACCAACTCAATGGTGAGTCAAGAGTCAAATCGCCAACAAAACTAGTATTAGTCCAAAAATCATCAGATCAGAAACATATTAGAAGTTTTTCTTAGAAACCATTCACGAGTCAAAGTAGATCTAGAACCTGTAGTTTAAAAAAAGGAAGTTTAAACACCAAATTTGAAAAAATCCAACCAAAAGTTGAATCGAAGAATGATTTATAGAAAAGAAACAAGATCTGCAAAAACCGTAACCTAGGGTTTCAAAAAAAAAACCGTAACACCTGAATAACAAAAGATTGGGCTCTGATACCATTTGTTGGTCTCAGGATCGATAAATAAGCATATAAACGCAATGGTTTGTACAAAAATGAAATTGCAGAAAATTAAAAACACAATGATTTTTCACCCTTGGGCTCGGATGTTCACATATAAAGGGCTAATCACCACGTTGAGCACTACAAGTAGATATTGCTCGATTCTACTAAGAAAATCACCAAGAAGAGTACAAGTTTTCGAAAAAATCAGAGATTTCTTCACTTTCTCTCGCCTCTTACAAATCACAAAGAATAAGGAGTAATCTCTACACTACTCTCACAGATTGTTTACTCAAAACAATCAGAAACAAACTCACAAATTCAAAGAGTACAAATTACAGATGAAGAAGAAGGAGATAACCTAAGTTCTCACACGCAGAAGAAAACACTCAAACCGTTCGTGGAATGAAAAGGCAAATGATATTTATACCAAGATCTAATCAGCTTGATCGAACGACGACAAATCCAGCAGATTAAGGGTCCAGATCAAAGGAATGTAAAGGCCAAAGTCATGTTATCAAAATACGTTTTCGAGAACCAATTAAATGGGTCAAACAAAACCAATAATCAGTTGAACCCAATGAATAGTGAAGCACTTAAGCCCAAATCCAATAATCTCCACTTGATGAACTATTCATAGATCATTAAGTGGAGTTAAAATAGTGTCTAACAACTTTCACTTGCTCTATAATACCTGTAAAAACAAAAAGAAAAAAGTTAGTGAAAACTTTACGAAAAGGTAAGAATATCAAAAACTTACTCATTGATTTTTATTCACAATGTTCAGAATTATTAAACAATTCTTGAACTTGTTTAGGAGTAGAATTTTAGTACCAATATCAGAAGGATTTTACTCAATTGGAATTTTTACCAGATTTATAACACCTGCCTCAACCATGTTTCTTACAAAACAAAATTTAATATCAACATGTTTAATCCTATCTCGATATACAGGATTTTTACTCAGGTGAATTGCACTTTGATTATCTGTAAAAATTCTAACTACTTCATTCATAAAACCAATCTCAATTAATAAACCCATTAACCATAATCCTTCTTTTACAACATCACAGGCTGCAATGTTCAGCTTCTGTAGAGGATAATGTTACAAGTTTTTGTAGTTGTGACTTCAATTTATGGAACCATCACAAAGGGTAAATACATAAGAAGAAGTGAATCTTCTTTTATCCGGCAAAATCAAAATCAGTGTAACCCTTCAAAATTAACTTTCATTGCATCTTTGGAATTTTAAACTTAAGCTAAGTGAGCCTTCTAAGGCCAAAGTGATTATCGCTTCTGTCTCCGATTGCTCAATGCAAACTACCTAGGCTCAAAATCCAGTTGGGGCAGTTGCTACCACTAGTTTAGACCCCGGGTAGCTCTGCCCCTGTAAAAATTTCAGTGAGCACTTGGAGATATAGACCTAAGCTCAGTGACCAAAATTCGACATTTTAAATTTCAGTGATCAATCAAAGAAATGAACCTAAGTTCAATGACTATTGAAATAATTAACTCTCCCTTCACACTATTTTTCTCAATTTTTAGTGTATTATCGAGGTAGAAAAGTAAAACCTTGGCCACTTGTCCCCTTCGCTCTATGAATAAGACTTAAATGGGATATACTTGGATGAATATTGCTAAGTGTACAACATCAATGAATATTGCTAAGTGTACAGTTGTATATCTTTTTTTGATAGCCCATTCACATGAGTGGGTCCCGCGGTTATTTTAATCGTGGGCTCACCCCTTCCATGTGAGAGGACCGTCAAAGAATGTGTAAACAATGTTGTACATCTAACATGCTTCTACTTATATGCATGCCTTTTAATTGGACAACTTATAAAAATATCCCTAAAATTAGAAGTCTATTGAAAAATCATATAAAAAAATATTTTGGAAGTAAAAAATACTTTATAAAGTTAAGAATAAAAAAAAGTGGCAATGTCATTTTTTTAATTAAAAAGTGACAATGTCACTTTATTAAAAATTGATGTTTATCACAAAAAATGACAAAAATTCAAAAAAAAAAAAAAGTAACCCAAAAAAAGGGAGATAGAATTTTTTTTTTTTTTTTAAAGTGACAAATTCAAAAAAGAAAAAGAAAAGAAACACTCCAAAAGTGACAGGAATTTAAGTTTAAAAAAAGGACAAAAAGTGATAGTGCCACCAGCAGCGAATCCAGGTCCGAAGTTCAGCTAGAGCGGAAGTCAATCGTTGACCGTTGACGTCAACATCTTCTCCATTAAATTTTTTTTCACTTATCCCTAATTTCCTAGACCTAAATTCCTGAATCGCAATTCACAAATCAAAACGATAAATTATAACTCATAACTCAATTACCCCCAGATGAACACCAGATCATCATTCACCAATAGACACCATCTATCCAATAATCCAAAAACACAAGCACAAGCACAATTCACAAATCACAAGATTCACAATTTCACAATTACAATATCCAATTTCACAATTTCAATATCCAATTTTACAATTTCAATATCCAATTCACAATTACAATATACAATTCACAATTACAATATACAATTTATCAATTCCAATATCCAATTGCAAAATACCCAATTTCACAATTACAATATACAATTTATCAATTCCAATACGGCAATACCCAATCTCACAATTCACAAACTGAAACACCGAATAAGGGAATAAGCACAAACACAGTCACTACTGAGTCACAGGCAGACAGACTCGCACTCTCGCAGAACCCAATTCCAGTTTCTCCACCTCCACGCACACAATCACTGAAACACAGTCAAGAATCATAGACTCGCACAGTCGCACTCTCGCATTCTGCCTTCAGTTGAAGACGCACAGTCGCACACAATCACACAAACACAATCAAGAATCAAGATCAGACTCCCTCACAGTCACTCACACAGTCGAAGATGCACACAATCACAATTCACACACGCAGTCAGCCAGACAAAGTTATCGAACTTACCTCCTAACTCCTAAGTCGAAGATGAGACAATTCTGGCGATTGGCGAACTGGCGAAGAAGAGTCGCGAACTCGCGAAGTCCGAATCCGACGCCGGTGAACTCCAACTCCAGTCTCCACTCTCCACCGACCATAGTCCACAGCCACACACACTCCACTCTCCAGAATCAGAAAGTCGCACACACAGTCGAGCTCCTCTTAGGTTTGCAAGATTGAATCGCCGGTTGGGGAAGAAATGAAATTGGATCGTTTCATTCGTTTGGGTTAATGGGTTGGGTACCGTTTGGGACCTTTGGGTAATGGGTATGAAATTGGGCCTGGAGCTGGGCCTATGGCGACTCAAGTTAGAGCCCAATTTTTTTTTTTAAAACTCCCACAGCCCGCCCAACCATTTCCCATCGTCTTCTTCCTTGAAATCGCCAGAAAACCAGAGCTCCTCTTCAACCTTCCATCTCCAGGCAGCTCCAGCTCCGACAGGTCTCCAAAGAAGCCCAAAATTCCGGTGAATCCAGCTAGAGCGGCCGCTCTAGCTCGCCTATAGCTGGATCCGCCCCTGAGTGCCACTTTTTATTAAAAAGTATAGAATGTCTACACACTTGAGAAAATGATCAAATTTAATATTAACAATAACACAATCTACCTACTAAATTCTAAACGCCACTTTCAAAAGTTGAGTATCATTTTTTATTAAATCTTACTTTTATTAAAAAATGATGTTTGTAACTTTAAAAAATAACAGAAACTCAAAAGAAATAACGAACATAAAAAAAGTTGCAGAAAAAAAAGTGACAAACACTCAAAAAAGTGTCTTTTTTATTAAAAAGTTATACACAGTCTACTGACTTGAGAAAATGGTCAAGAATTAACCAAACCAAAATAGCTCCAATTGAAAAAGTCAAAAATTAAAAAAGTGATAAACACTCAAAAAACTGACTAACACAAATCAGAACCTTAAAATAGATACAAAGGATTGTTGATTTTCTTCTACATATTATTTTTTGGTAATTATGCTTTATTTTTATTAATTAAACATAGAATATAACTTTATTTTAAGAACATAACAACTTATAAGTTGGAAATGACATAAATTTATTCAGAAAAAAAAAAAAAAAAAAAAAAAAAAAAACTGATAAAACCATTTACTAAGCATAACTAATAACCCAACAAATGCTGCAAAGAAAAAAAATCTGATCTTGCTTTTTTACCTAAGAACAATACTTGTAATCTCCCCTTCTATAAAATTTTGATGACCCAAAGTTCCAATAGACATTCATACCTAATTTTGAAGGGAAAAAAAATTTGAATCTTATTTAAATTTGGAACTCTACTAGGAGAAGGACTGAAGGAGAAAAATGATGATTCCATGGACATTCAAGAATCGTCATGCCTAACTTGGGGTTATTGACACCATATTGAAATTCTAAAGTGTTCCAACAACAAATCATATCATGAGCCAATGTCATTTACAGCTAAACATGGCAAATATGTTGACACAGCAATTTTCGAACATAATTTATTTATTTTGGAATAACTATGCATTATTCTTACGTAAACAATGTGTATTACTCATCTATGTTCCCATCTGCAACTCATTCTTCAATTATTCTCTCTTATGACAAGTAAATTATCATGATTGCATCACTTGAAGTTAATGTCAGTATCTTCCCAAAATTGAACGATGTCCATTACCCCCTTTGAGACAGATCATCATACACTTCATACAAATATAACGGAACCAAGCTTGATACATTTTCAAGAGAAATTTGCAGCCATATCACTTCATCATTTTGTATTTTAAAAATGTCACTTTTTAACTTTTTAATAATCTTTGCAAAAATATCACTTTTGAACTTTTTTTTACCCCTGTAGACAATTTAAATTACATATATATATATATATATATATATATATGTATATGTATATCCGTAATTAATGTTGATGTGATTAGATGAAAAATTGTACAAAATAATACACAAATATCCTATCAAACCCATCTAAACCACACCCACCCTCCTCACTTTCTAAACCTAACCCATAAACAACATTCAAACTAATTCCAAAAGGGATTATTCTATGTGTAATCCATAAGGGTGTCCATATAGCATGTTCTATGGACACATAGCACTTCCCTTCCAAAAGATTGAAAGAAACCTCTCCTGCCCTCAACAAGAATTTGTGAGAAAAATCCAACTTTCAACATTTTTTTGGAGATCTCTTTCTTCCAAACAATCAAGATTTTTGTTTTTTTTTTTTTTTTTTTGAAAAAAAAAAAATTTGTATTTTGCTCTTTTTGCTTTTTTTTTTTTTTTTTTTTGGGAATGTTTGGTTACTGGAAAAATGTGGAATATAAGAAATGAATAAATAAATTCAATATTTAAGAATTCCTTTTCAAATTTCAAGATGCTCAGAGATATTTAGACAGATTTAAAAATCTTTTATTTGTTATTTTCTCCTCTGTTCTTTAGGTGTATGAGAAAATTCTAAAATTTTGCAATGATCCGTCAAGAATTACGAGACGATTTGTCGGGATCGACAGTTGAACTCAGAGCCAGCCCTGGCCCAAGGCGACCAAGGCCGCTGCCTTGGGCCTCTGCTTCTAAGGGGCCTCAAATTTTGGGGCCCAAAAAAAAAAAAAAAAAAAAAAAAGAGATACCAGTAGTAGACTAGTAGCACAGTATGAGCCATTTTTTGGGTTTTCTGGTTCTTGTCGTCCTGTAAAATGATGAATATGTTTTGCCGTTTGCGTCGCCTTAGGCCTCGTATTTCTCAGGGCCGGCCCTGGTTGAACTGATCGACAATTAATGAAATATTTTATCTAACAAGCTACTTTGCATGTAAGGCTATAATGTTATACGACTAATGCATGTAACTACTTATGTTTAATTAATTGATTGCACATACTCATTCATTACAAACAACTACAAAAGCATACTTTATGAAGGAGTAGTACTAAGATATTTTAAGATTCACATTTTCCAGAAAATTTTTCATGTTGAGGAAATAAAGGTACACCTGCACTTTAAACCATCACACCAAGTGTCACACAAGCAATAACTTAAGTTGTGTATAGGTCATTGTGTACTAAATGATCAAAGTTGATTCCCTCCAATATTTTGCTTATAAATAGCACGCCATGGCTTGCTTTCATTTCTACTTAGACGCTCATCCAATTTTGTGACAATATCAAGTTCAAACAGATACAATTTCTTCCACTCAATAAATTATTTTCAAGTACATGGGTTCATCCATTGGAACCAACGGACCATTGGAGCTCAATGAATCTCCTTCAATGAACAAAGAAGTTGATGGTGTGTTCGACTACATGTTTCTGTATTCAAATGACTCCAACGACGATGAGTTGTTGCCCAACGTTCCATTGCCTGAGATTATTCTCAAAAGCTCGGACGATTCGGGAGAATATAGTGGGGGCGAACATTCAAATGTCGACGATGATTGAAGTGGGCCTCAATCTCAGGTTATCGGCTATACTTATATTTTTCTGGTTTCTATCAAGGATTCACATGTTAACAAATGTACATAATGTTGTCATCCGATTATCCATTATGCGTGAACTTTTATTCTAATTCATTAGTTTGCATTGAACTATCGAGAATTACTGAGACAATCTGTCGAGACCAACAATTAAATTGTCAACAGTTAATGAAATATTTTGTCTAGTTAATTAACTTGACTGTAACGTTATTTCTACATGATTAATACCTGCAAATGATAATGACATGAAATTGGTAATACAATATAAAATGTTTAACACCATCATTGTGTGATGTAAAATACAACTTCAACTATTGAGCTTCATTCCTATTTATGTGCTTTGTGTTCGAATGGGTTTTGGACATGTGGCCCAATTATGGCCAATTCTTCGACACCAATTGCATTTCCTGATACATAGGCTAAACTCATATTATTACTTATACCTAAAAAGTTGAAATTGCAATGATAAGCATTCTGCACAATAAATATGTCTGTATTTATTAGCATGAAAGTGACGCATTCAAATATTTAAATTCAAACAACGGCAAACATGTGAAATCGACAGGTAAAATGTGTATCTCAACATTTTCAAAATTGTCGACTTCGACAATTTAACTGTCAAAACTGACGGGAAGAATTTAATGGGTGTGATTGGAAAACATTTCTCATAACATTAAAAGTTGATATCTTTATTCAAAAATATTTTAAGAACCAGACCGAATTAATGAATAATAATTTGGAAAAATTAAAATATATATGACCATGTTGCAGCTTGTTATTCAAAAATAATATGTTATAAGATAAAAACATAAACAATTTGTAAAGCCAACCTCTCAAAATGAAAGATGAATCCACCAGTAATTTCTTCTTGTTGTTGGAATGGAGACGATACGAAGAAAGTTGGGGGTTTTGTAGATGGAAATCAGTTTATACATTCATATGAATTTGTTATTTATTTCTTTATTTTTTTTACAATTCATATTAGCCAATGTAATATACATATATCCAATAGTTTCTAATATACAACTCAAAACATCACACCATGATATTAACGAGCATTAATCAAGCATTAATAAGCATTAAATGTTTCCAAAATGCATATCTAAAAGTGATTTGGACATTTCACACCCAAAAAGTGACATTTTTAGCACCATTTGTAAAAATGACAACTTTTAGTGTATTTTCAAATTTTGTGAAATCTATGAAAATATCCCAACATTCAATTACTATTGTGAAAATTCTAGAACTTTTTCTATGACCTACTGAGACAAAAGTCTATGCCTAAATAACAATTCAACTGTCTTTGTTACAATGGAACAAAAGAACACATGCATACTAGTAATACTAGCTTGCATCCACTTTGTAAATTTAACTTGCTTCCATCAAGGAGCACTCACTTTGCATTTAATCACATATAATGTTCAATATAAATGATAATGTTAACACTGTATCAGCTTTATTGTAATATGTACACATATATGGCTTTTTTAGCGAAAGCGCTGACTTCAATCTGGGTAGATTTGGCTGATGATAAGTCTGAGTATTTTGGTTTTCCAGCTGATTGTCGAGCACGAATGGATCTATCATTGCCTTCTACTTATTTTTGCAATTGTTTAGCGTTTGTCAAGGCGGAAACAACATACAGAAAACTGAAGGGAAATGAAGGGTTTTGATACAGCTCTGAGGACGGTGGTGGTGGCGCCGCCCCTACATTACGGTGCTATCAACTAAGTTCCACCATCCTGTACGATAATGAAAAGGGGAAAAGATGAAGAAACACCAACTGATTTTTTCTCTTTATGTTTTGGGATTTAAGGCTGTAAGACGTATTAATTACGTTTTAAAATTTTTAATTAGTGTAAAGTGTATAATTCAATTTTGATGCTTTTAGATTATACTGGAGAAGTTGAGAAGGATTGGCATGATATTCCATTCCAAGTCTTCACATACGAATCTTTCATTATAATGTGAACCGTGAGGATTTTGTCATGTGGGGCCTATAATTCTTAGTTATATAAGTACCTATAGTGTTATTGATCTGTTACTTTTATATATTTTTTTAAAAAATGCTATGACTGTAGATTTATTGTGCGAATGGAAAGGCATCCTTATTCGAAATCTGGGTTTTTTCTTCGGTGTAGCGATGTAAATAAGCCGAACTGAGCAAGTTCGGGCTGTTTTCGGCAGCCACAGCAACTGCCTAAAGCAGGTTGCTTCCTGGCTTGTGACACGTGCTATTTTTGGCTCGTGACACGGGCCGTTTTTGCCTGCCACGCTGGCCAGCTCAGGCTCGAGCTTGAGCCATCACCCAAAAATGAGGCTCGGTTCCACAAAGTCACGAGCAGAGTCAGCTCGGACTTTTTACGGGCCGAGCAGTGGCTGCCCGAGTTGACGAGCCTAATTGACATCCCTACTTCGATATGATGACTTTGTTGCTGGTTGTAGCCCATTATATGTACATTTAGTGGCTTCATGGCATGTCATTTCGTTTTGCAGATGCGATCCTTTTCCTGAATATTCATGTAAAAGTTCTCTACTTTATACTGCAATTCCGATTATATGTATCCTTATTGTTGCTATTATGGTCCCTTGTCTAGCAGATGCTTTTTTCACATCTTCTTGTCCTTTTATATGCATTTATGTTCAGTATGATTTATATTTATACTCTTTTAAGTGCAATTGTAAAACAAGTGAAAGATCATAGAAAAATAGGAGACTGCTTTGGGAACCCTTCATGGGGAACTTCCTGATGCAACAAGCGAAGAGTTTCGAGCATATGATGATAGAATATGTCATTTGCAGGGTGAACGTCCCACCTTTCTTCCTTTCCCGTCTCATTTAAAATTTTCTATCTCCACGCATAATATCTTTGGAAATGACAGGAAATAATGGCTAAAGCTAAGAAGCTGTCCTATAGTCATCTTTTACATTTGGTGTGTTTGAGATCATGGTGTGACTATGCAAGTGTTCATTCTTCAAGTTTTTGCAATTCATACAGAGAAATTGCAAGAGGATAAAGATTTGGAGTAATACTTGTTGCTTTTGTCTGGAAATTATTGACATTCCTACATCGATATTTGTTTCATCTCATAGGATTTAAGATGTATGTCACTATTTTGAATTTGTGTCATATTTAGAGTGTTTGTCAGTTTTTTAAATTTTTTGTCAACTTTTTTTATTTATTTATTTGTGTCACTTTGTTTAGTGTACGTGATGAGAACTACGTAACAATGTTGGCTACGAACTCACAACGAGATTGAAATCAAACCCCAAGAAAGTCAATAAACAAAGTTTTGGATTTAATCCAAAAATGATGAAGCAACCAACCAACAAATGATGGATTTGTCGACCTCTTGATTACACAATTTATGAATCTCACCCGAATTTGTGAATGCCACAATATAATAATCTTGATAAGTTCGATTTGAACGCCACAAGAAGTTGATTCTTGATAAGTTCGATAAATTATTCAACGAATAACAAAAAAGTTGAAAGCAATATGCCTCTCAATTAATTCATCAATATCATAGTCCATTTTACAATGAAGAAGAATAAAACTATTTATACTAAACCTATAAAACCTAGTTAAAAGGAATAAAACTCCTAATAATATAAAAAGTTACCAAAATAAGAATTTTAGTCAAAATAAACTACTTCACGAAAAAGGAAAAATTCCCCCCCCCCCCCCCCCCCCCCTCCCATCAGTACGTCAATTTTTTTAATTTATGTTATGTAACTTTTTAAGTGTTTGTCATTTTTTTATTTTTTTTGTCATTGTTTTTGAACTTGTGTCACTTTTAAAATTTTCCGTCACTTTTTTTTTTTAGTTCTATCACTTTTTTTTCTAGGATTTGTCACTTTTTTGTGTTTGCCATTTTTTTTTCTTTTTTTGTCACTTTTTTTTAGTGTGTCACTTTCTTTTCTTTTCTTTCTTTTTTTTTTTTTTTTTTTTTTTTTTTTAAGATTTGAGATTTAATAATCCCTCAACAATGTTGGTTTAAAGAAGAAGCGTGTTATATTCTTCGCACAAGATAATAACGAACTTAAATGAAAAGTTTAGTCACTTTATTGAACTGATTCCAATGTTTTAATAGGTGTTTTGTCACTTTTTTTTTTATTATTTGTCATTTTTTGAATTTTTATCACTTTTTGAGTGTTTGTCACTATTTTTTTTTTCCTATCACTTCCTTCAAATTTATCGTTTATGTCACTTGTTTGAGTGACAAATATCAATTTTTTAAAGATCCCTAATTTTAGTGATATTTTTGGCAGTTGTCCGAAGAAATTTCCCACTAAAAAATATCACGTAGTGGGCTCGTATCAAATTCTAATTCTTCACAAGATGGGCATCAATCAAGTAATAAATAAATAATCAAAACCAATCTAATTTTTTACTTTTAACAAATTAGTTGATTAAAAAATTGTTAAATCAGATATTTTGAAATTTAATTAATTCAAAATTTTCAGAATTTCTTTTGTAATTTTTTTTTACATTTCTGACCCTGTTCCCAAAATTATAATAATAATTTATACGATACGTTTTCTTTTTTGTCGTGACATACACAGAGAGTGAATCGTTCACTTAATTTGCACTAAGAAAAAAATTAATTATTATCTTTCTATGTAAATAGTTCGAAGTGCCATAAATTCGTGGTCACGCAAATCTACAATATAGAAGGAATAGACTCATACAAGACATAATTATATGTGGTTAAATATTCCATCAAATGTCACAACAGTTACATTTGGGAGCCATTTACGTCAAACAAACAAACATACGAAGTTTTCGTAGTTTTATGAGATAGAAGTATTTAGTGTCACAATTGTTTATCACGTCTCACGTGAACTCGTATCATTTAAATTAGTCACAATTAAATGATATACAATGAGTTAGGATCACAATTGATTTATGTTACAATCCATCCAATATCACAATGATGACATATGATTACTAAGTAGAAGTACTATAACCACACATTGTGTGCAAAGATTTCAATTACGGATGTCATCGAGCTTCTTGCGAAAGAGAGAATAATTAATTTGTTATATTATAGGGCATAGATGTAAAAGAAATGAACTATTTCATATATCCTCCAATTAGTTCTCATATGAATCTTTTAATATAGGAAAAACCAACTATATAAAAGTTAACACCTTTTCCTAATAAAATATCTATACATTTTATTATGGTTGGATATCTAATATTGTGCACAAACAATATTATATTAAAATAATTATCCAAAACATACTTTATCATAAGCCTTATGAGTAAATTGATCACAGTTATACTAACATGTGCAAAATATT
This sequence comes from Osmanthus fragrans, assembly GCA_019395295.1. Classification (NCBI taxonomy): domain Eukaryota; kingdom Viridiplantae; phylum Streptophyta; class Magnoliopsida; order Lamiales; family Oleaceae; genus Osmanthus; species Osmanthus fragrans. Next base: position 17,424,108 of record CM033361.1, on the reverse strand, counting down.
ATAATATTTTGTGCTTTTAAAATAAATTGAATTGACAAAGACAATTAGAAATAGAATATAAGAGATTTGAGGGGAATTTTGAAATATTGAGATTTACTCTCTGGCGCAAGAGAGAATCGGTCCCCACTGCCAGGACAAGGGTAGAAAATGTATGGATGTAAACAAGTCAAAATTAGGTGATTCTCAATTTTTCTGACTGTGTTCAACAACTTTTCATATATATAAAAATACATGTTCAGTCAAAAGGGTGTTGTCGAATTGGTCAAAAAGGTACGCTTGAGAAATCAAGTAATTCTCAACAAGGATTCAATCCCCCCTTGAGGCATCTGCTGCCTCATTTGAGGTGATTTACTTGGCTAGTATGGCTTGCGGGTATTGTGCCAGCCCCCAGGTTTATCCAGTGCGCACTGGTGGTCGGACCTCCGCTCTATGAGTGGTCAGGGCTCTGCCAGTAACGACTGCGGGTTCCTGGGTCATAAAAAAAAAATATATATGTTCAGCCCCAGGGGCACATCCAACTTGGCAAAGGATGGGAGAGAAAAAAATTACGCAACTGACACGTCTCGGGTTCGAATCATTAGGATGAGAATTTTGGGTAGTTCGATGGAAACGCACTGAGACCATGGCCAATTTGGTCATATCCCTCGATTTACCCTCATACCAAGATCTAGGGGCGGGTAGGTGTAGGCGCGAGTAATGACGCGTAATAAAAAAAAAAATACATGTTCATTTTATCCTTAATCTCTCATTCAATCTATATGTAAAATAATTATTTAAAGTTTATTTGTCTAAATTTGATATGTAATTGTTGAATAAAATTAAGAATTACTTTAAAAGAATAAAATATGCTAATTATTTTTTGTCATGTGGTTAGTATGAATTTTAAAATGAATCAACTTGATTCAGTAATTGTAGTTTGGTGAATTTTGTTTATGATAATAATGGTCTGATGACCATTTAAATTAAACAAAATAATTTAAATTGTCCTCTTATGAATGTAACTTTTTTTGGGTTGATAATTGCTCCTTCAAATACAATCAACACTTTAACATTATATTCTATTAATTTTTATATTTAAATGTCAATATAAAATTTGAGATATTTAAGAATACTAGTCAGAGTTGAACGTTTATTGCACGTTATTCTGAAATATTTTATAAGTGTTATGAAAGTAATATTTGACACCAATTTTGCTGGAAAGATTTGATGAGTCTCAACAAATTAAAAAAATAAAATTTGGGATAGAAATTTAAGAGAAAAAAATTCTACTTTCAAAATTCAAATTTTTGTGAAGATGAAGTATTACAAATGAACAATCTTTTTATACTACATTTGATACATAAAAATTAAATGTTAATACATAAATTTAAACACCCATTAAATTTTTTAGATACATGAATAGAAATAAATTCTTCTATATAGCTCTAGATTCATCTAGATCAAGATTCATTAAGTCAATATTCATTGAGTTTATATTAATGTGAATATTAATTAATCGAGAATTAACAATACGAAATTCATACATGACAATGATTTTATAATATTTATTACATATTGAAAAATGAAAAGTAAAGTATTGTTGAAATAATTAAATTGTATTATGATTAAAATTATCCAAAAATGATTCTCACTTGATATGCTATTTAATATATTATATATTTGTACTTTTAAATATAGTAGCAATATATTACACCTCGATTATTACATAAATGAAAATATGTAAATGCAATTAATGCTTACACTCAAGAATATACACTAGACTAAGTGAGCATGGACGGAGCTAGCACTCGATGAACTCATATGGCCATTCATGCTTGTTTTGCCCAATTTTTTTTTATTTCACATATTGGATAATCGTCTGTACTCACCTGAATTCTTGGATCCGTTACTGTAAGTGAGTGACATTTGGGTTTGTGAGACGTAAAGGGATCAAATGTTAAAATTAGCTAACAATATATGCATTCAACCTATATATTTGACAAAACTTTAAAGAGATTTGCAAAGACTAGAAATATAAAGAAAGTTTTGTTGGAGTATTCTAGAATAAAGAAGAGTGATGAAAATAATTTTGTAACTAGATGTCCCATTTAAGAAGTTGTAAGAAACTTGTAATAATTGAGTAAAAGTTCGTAAAAACATATTTAAAATATATATATATATATATATATATATATATATATATATATATAAAAAGAAAAAAAAAAACTAGAACTAATAAATGCACCATATACGACAAGGTACAAAGATAAGAACGTATCAATAAGAGAATTACAAGGTAAGGCATACTAAAAAAATAAGAACGTATCAATATGACCTGGGTTGATCTTCAACAAGGTACAAAGATACTAAGATATTATTAAAATTTTGATAAGACAAGTGAATGCAAGAAAGATTGATTGATAAGGTTTTATACAAAATTTTGAAAACTAATGAATCACCATATAAGTGTAAAAATCAGGATCAAGAAGTGAAGGAAATTGAGTGGATTGATAAAGGATCAATTACTATGACATGATTTTACGTAGGCATTTACTTTTTTGGATTACGTCTCATTATTGACGTCCAACCTGTCCTGTCCTGGACCGGACCTTGGTAAAAAAAGTAAATCACAGGTTATGCCTCCAAGTGTACAGGGTGAAAGGCAACTTGTACACTTACACTTGTCCAAGAGCCAAATTCATATTTCAGAATTCGAATTTTTGATTCGACAGCCTCAAGCAAAGTTGAATTTCTCCAACTTTCCTTTTTACCACTTGAAGATGTGACATGGGGCTACGTAGGCATTTATTCGTCAAACATCATAGGGATGGAAACCATTTTTTCAATCATCAATAATGGAACATCGATCCTAACACTAGAAATATCTAAATATTGGATTCGGTGAGCAAATTACATTATATGAGATATTACAAGCCCTATTATTTGTCCATAAGAAAGTATTATTGGTACACATAACGATAATGATAGATTAAGCTACTTAACTTTTAATTAACTTACCATACCTATGGAATATTTTAGTTTAGTATTCTTTGATAGTTGACCAATATGAAGGTTAGGAATGTTGCCGTCTCTATGGTCGCTTTACTAACTACTTAAAACATTCACGAAAAATTTAGGATAAATTACACACGGCGTATTCACGTGTGAGTTTATATGAACGCTAAGGATATGAAATCTACATGCGTTTTCAGTTAGCTATATAGGGTCCCTAGTTCAAAACTTATCTACCATGCGACCTTAGTTAAAATTAGAGACATTTTTTACTATGTAAATATTCAAGTTCAAAAGGCTCCATCATTTATGTATTAAAGTTTGTGAAATCTATACGAGAAATATTTTCAAAACTTTATTCCTCTTGTAGTAAATTTTGCTTTCACTATGTAATGACTTCGATTTTGGTTTTAATATGGATCTTGGTCTCAGTGGAAATTAAATTATACAAATGTTAATGCAATACATATAAGTTTCTATCCCAAGTCCCTATTTGACTTCCCTATTTTAAAATTTATTTTTTTTCTTAAATTCAATTTCAACCCCACATTTTATGTAATCTATAATTTTTTATCAATTTTTCAACTACACATTTCACCAATTTTTATCAAAATTTACAAATATTATTTTTTTTTTATCTAAATCAAATAAGGGCTAAATATACACAATATCGATTAATAGTTTCATGTTATTATTCCATATTATTTAGTCCTTGTTTGTCTACCTTTAAAATAGAACTTTTTAATTCTCGTACTTTTTTTCAGTCACATTTACACAATAAAAATTTTTTGCACGTAAACTAAAAAAAAATTCATATTTTTTAACTACACATTCTTAAAATAAAATTTTTTTAAAAAAATACTATTCAAAACATAATTTATTTATTTTTCAATAATGATCATCAAACATGTGGTTAATCTTGTTTAAGTGTTCGTCATCATTCGCACGGTTGGATTCACTGCTTAGCACTTCAAAACAATAGCAAACAACCACCAAGGAAAAGCTGTTTTTTCCTCCAGGAGAGTGAGTCAGAATGTTAAGGGCTTTACGCCAGTCTTTTACAGGAACTTGACCATTCGTTGTTGACTTGACTCCTTGTATTTACTTATAAAGCAGGGTTAAAGGGTACACTGACACAGCAATATACCTCAGAATTTCCAAGTTACTGAATGGGTTGAGCCATATATCCACCAGCTCGGCTCGGCCCGAGATCAAGCTCGTTCAAGCATAAGCCGAGTCGAGCAGATCTCACGAGCTCACGAATTTATTTATTTTTTTTTTTACATTTTTTTCTCACATTTTTTATGAGCCCACGAGCTGATTCGGCTCACTAAACAAGCTGATCCTGCTCGAGCTCGGGCTAGTCAAATGACGAGCCCAAGTCGTCCATGAGCCTCATTTTTACGAGCTGACGAGTCGCTCGGCCCGTTTGACATCCCTAGATCCAATGCCAACTCATAGGATGCTGCTTGCATATAGTTATTTCAAAATCTTTTTTCTACATACTTATTTTTAATCATACAATTACACAATAAAATATTTTGTATATATTAAAAAAAAAAAAATCCTTCTTTTTAATCAAACATTCTCAAAAAATCATTATTGAAACCCCCATTTTACCCAAATAATGATTGTTAAACAGGGGCTTAGTAATAATCAGAAGCAAATTTCATTTCTTTTAAAATTTTGAAATTTTTTCTTTGGTCGATTGAGAAAAATATGATTAGATATAATGAAATATAGTTGAGAAGCAATACATAATCAATTATGTAGAGACATCGATATCTTGCTTTCTTCAAAGAAATTCACTCTATTTGGTGTACATATTTCAAGGAATTGGTGCGGTATTAAACAAATGACTTGTCTCTTCTAACATACGATAATCTAACTAAAATGTTGTGTAGCTTTAAAAAGGTTGAACCTCAACCTTGAGGGTCTTCCATCGCCCCATCACTAGAGCATTGTGGAGGAGGTAAATCGCGGGATGTGTCTCAGCAGGCCAGAGTACAAAAGTTATCATACTGGTACCTACAAATAGTCTAATTACATACCTTGTAAGAAGCAGGAATCGAACCTCACACTGCGACTGTCAGTTTAGCTAAAACTACCTCACTCCAGTCGTTTGTTTAGCTCTAACTAATATGCACTATGGATTGAGTTCAAAGCTCAACTATTGGACTCCCTTTCTTTCTTTCAACAATATTATCGTAAGAAAATATGTAAAAGTATTTTGACTTTTTTTGAGGAAGTGGTTTAACATGTTTTATGAAAAGTTTTGTTGTTCATCATTATTGAACTTTACCGTTGGCAACAATTTCACCGGATTCAAACATTTTACTTTTCTTACAGCAATTTATAATTACAACTTGCAGGGGTGATGTATAATATTTTGTCATTCATTCTTGGGCATTTTTTCAAACAAGACATGGACCACTAAAAGGAAATCAATCAATTCCATCATGGAAAAAGAAATTCATATGCAATTATCTCAAAAGTCTATCATTAGCATCAAATCCCTGTCATTTTCTTGTTTCAAATCCTCCTTTTTCCTCATGCACCTCCACCACTAGTTTACTCATATTAGGTTAAGGCACTTTGTCCTCTTTCTTGCATTATGTTTTTCCTGTGTAGTTGATTTCTCTTTTCTATGTCTCTTTCACATGTCCAACCACCATGTGAATTTGGTCGATAATGTTGTTCCCCACACTTTCGTTTAGTTCTCAATCATTGTCATTGTGAACATATTAGATGCTTTGACATGATGATACGGTAGGGTGAATTGTGTAACATAATTAGATTCGTTACATTTTACCTTGTTTCCAAAATTGATATTTCTTACTGTCCATATTTCTTGTTAGATGGCTTCACCATACTAGTCTTCTTACCTCCCTAGAAATGAACTTCCTTATTACATTCAACCCATCCTTTCACAATTGATGTTCATGGTAGGTTATATTCTGGGCACATGTTTGGTTTAGATAAAAATCATATTTTTAGTATATTTCGATAAAAATTGATGGAATGTGTGGTTGAAAAGTTGTGAATCCTGTGAGATATGTGGTTAAAATTAATTATTGACTTTGACTTAAGTTTTAATCCATTTTTTAAACTAAACCAAATAAGGGCTCGGGTTTGACACCTTCACAGACGGAAAGTAGCCTCCTCAGGTAAAACCATCTGTAATATGGACGAGCTTTGTAAAGAAAAGGTGTTCAAGTGGTTGTTAGACACAAATTAAGTTTCACCTTAAAAGGTGATATACAATTAGAGTCACTAAATGAATATTATTACAAATAAAAAAAAAAAATTAGAATCTAGTACATTGCATTGTTAGAACTTCAAGAATAAGAGAGCACCATCCGTAAAATGAAAAAGGAAATGAAAACTTTTATGTTTTCTATCTATTTTATATGGATAATGGGTTATAATTCATAATCTTGTCTGGAAATCCAACATATATCCTATATTGGGCATGGTCCTTGACCTCGTTAGTTCACAAACTATTAGAGTAAGTGATTGAATCCTAACATTGTTGATCAATAGTGCAATCAAATTACAGGCATTGTATCATTATCATGCTGAGTGATGCTATTTAGCACCAATGGTGTTAAAACACAATTCTAAGTGACGCTAACATAACATTAAATGGGAAATACAATTTAATGAATTACTTCATTCCACATTTCGTTGAGTCTATCACAAGGCACTACTTAGATTGCTGTTATAATATTGGTGATGTTAAATATCATTATTTTATTATGCTTGTACCCAAAGTACATCAAGCTCCATTAATGGAGAGTAGGGGTCCAATTTATAAGTGTTGGTCAAATAGTAGACAAGATGTGCAACCAACCCAAGTCTTTCATTCATCATGAATATTGAGTAGTGTTTTTCATTACCCCAACATTATCTTTATCATCTACAAAAAGGGGACAAATAAACTCCATGGAGGGCTGCTGATGCTTCTAAAAACAGAAAGATATGATATTGATATTTGCAGGGTAAATTCGAAAGAAAATGAAAAACTATATATTATAGTAAATTCAGATAATACACATGCTATACTATATCATCAGGTAAACAAAATAAGAGATCCAAAAGCCACTCGTTGGTAGACGCGTTATCCTTTGATTCATTGGCTTTCCCGATCTTGATCTTCGATAGGGCGTGCTGAAGAACTTGATGCCATATTCACGGCCTCCCCATGTGTGAATCTTTGTAACTGTATCATACGTGCATATATTCCATCAGGATAGTTTTTCAATAAATGAGAATGAGAACCTAGTTCGGCTACTTTCCCATCATCAAGCACAGCAATAACTTGTGCATTCCTTATTGTTGATAGTCTATGTGCAACCACAATTGTTGTCTTTCCTGCACAAGCACGCTCGAGCGCTTCTTGTATACACCTTTCTGATTCAGTATCAAGAGCGCTCGTGGCTTCGTCCAACAGCATTATCTCTGCTTTCCTTAAGAAAGCTCGTGCAATGGCAATTCTTTGCTTCTGTCCTCCAGACAACTGAACTCCTCTCTCCCCGACAAATGTTTTATAACCATCAGGTAATGATGATATGAACTTGTTAGCATTCGCTAAGGTTGCTGCTTCAATTATCTCAGCTTCTGTGGCTGACTCGTGTCCATAAGCAATATTTTCGTAAATGGTTGTCGCGAAGAGGCACGGTTCTTGTGGCACCACAGCAATGTGTCGTCTTAGTGACTTGAGATTGTACTTCCTGATATCCTTGCCATCGATCATAACACGTCCGGATGATGGCTCGTAGAACCGCTGTATCAGTGCAATTATCGAGCTCTTACCACAACCACTGGGCCCCACAAGCGCGAGAGTTTTCCCGGCCCGGGCACGGAGGTTTAAGTCACGAAAAACTGAAACATCCGTCCGAGTGGGATAAGAGAAGTCCACATGCTTGAGCTCTACTTCACCGCGGAGTCGATCAGGGACTGAAGTGGCATCCAGATCATCAGGCTCAATTTCAGTTTTGCGGTCGAGGAGGTCAAATACTGATCGCATTGCACGGCCACCTTTGATGAAATCGGGGGCAAGGGTCAGTGTTTCAGCAGCACCATTAGCCGATACCATAAGGATCATGAAAACGCGGATGGTCTTAGAGAAGTCTGATATTCCATGCTTAACAAGCCAAGAGGCATACCAAAGACCGAGGGCATAGGACACATAGAGCAAGAATTGGGCTACTCCATATCCACTTCCAGCTATCTGGCCTTTCCAAAAGCAACGGCGCAGTGGAGGTTGGAGGCTCGAGATGAAAAGGCCAACAATTTTGGATTCCGAGTTGAAGGCAGCAACTGTTCGTACATTGGACACAGCCTCCCCTGCTAACTGTGTGGCTTTAGCATGTGCGGCTTCCAGGTCTCCCGAGAATCCAGTCATGAACATTTTCTGACCAAATTACATTGACACAGTAGTTAGTTGATTTGTGATGCCCGACTTTATTGGAATATAGAGAAGCTGCTTATTCATAATAATAATATATGAAAAAAGAAAATAGAAACAAACAAGTTCTTATGAGTTCGGGTCGACGGACCTGTAAAACAGTGGCTGCAACAACAACAGGAAAGACTGCGATGAGCACGAGAGCAAGGCGCCATTGCAACACAAATCCTGCAGTGCAGGCAACCAGCATAAGGGCCGAATTCTGCATAATAACCGAAATCCTGTCCCCAATTGCTGACCTAACATTATTGGCATCCAGTGCTAATCTTGCTGCAACTCTAGAACTCATATTCTCTTCCTGATCAAACCACGCCATTTCATTATTAAGCACTGCTGAAAACATTTTCTCTCTTACTCGTTTTGTTAAGTTCTCTCCCACAACATCCCAGAAGAAATGCTGTAATGTGTTAAAAATAAGTGCAGCTGATGAAACCCCAATCAAAAGATAGCAGTATTTTGCTATTTCTCTTATCATGTAAGAATGATCTTGACTGTAGTAGACGCTAAGAACAGCACTGAGAACATACGCAAAGAATGCGCTGAGAGAGCCACAGACAACAGAGCCTATAGAACCAACCAAAGCGTAAGTCCATTCAGGAGAGTTCATCTTTGCAAGGCGACAGAAGGTATTCGCTTGATCTTTGAATGCAAGCTTTTCCATTCGATAATTAGGATATGCACCATCTACAGAAAGGCTAAAGTCGGAAGTAGAGAAGTCGGACAATCTTCGTGAGTATGGTGAACGACCATAAGAGGAATTTCTGGCAATTATTGGTGAGCTCACAGAGTTTCTAGCACTAGATGGCCTGCAACGGAAGAGCCAACTAAATCAAGAAAAAGTGATAAACTCGATCCATTTATGAACATTTTTAGAGACATCGTGTAATAATGAGTATAAAACCTTAAAAACGGGATAGATATACCTTGCACTACTCTTTCGGGCATTATTAAGAGCTGTTTCATGAGCTGCTTCTTGCATTCTGATAAGCTTGGCATAGACACCGTTTTCTCCTTTAGCAATAAGTTCATCATGAGTTCCAATTTCGGATACACTACCTTGCTGCAGTACAGCTACTAGGTCAGCCTTTCGGATGGTGGAGAGGCGATGAGCAATCACTAGAGTCGTCCTTCCAATCATGAACCGATCGAGTGCCTCTTGTACGAGCTTTTCCGATTCAGAATCCAACGCACTTGTAGCCTCATCCAGTAGCAGGATTGCCGGGTTCTTCAGCATTGCCCTTGCTATAGCTATTCTCTGCTTCTGGCCACCTGATAGTTGTAATCCTCTCTCGCCCACCTGCCATTAGCAAATCTTATTTGTTTCCTGTCGTTTCAACACGAATTCACATGCATGCAATCTTTTTAAGACTTAAAAGAGCGAACTCATTAGTTACTATCGAGTATCCACCATTTTCTCACTATCAAGTAAAAAATTACTATCTTTGAAAGTAACTCTTCCCTTATTAGATGCTCTCTTGCATAATTGGTAGAAGTAAATTCGATAAACTCGACAATATAAAAAAAGAAAAGAGTAGAAATAAAATATCGTTAATTATACTGTCGAATTCGGTCTAATAATGCAAAGGAAGCATGCCCTTGTACATAAACCAACTTCCACATGCACATGCATTGTTGACTGGAACCATATTACTTTTTTATTTAAAAGCATGACCAACCATTTCCACACATTTGACTTTATAATCAAAGTTAGGTTGGTCATTTAGTCCTTGTTGCATTAAATTATAGCAAGGAAAATAAGTCCCATCATCCACGGCTAAATTCATCCCCCCGGGTAATAACTTGACCGGCAAACTCACACAACATGATGTTGACTATTTAAAGGAGAGTGCGTGCACAATAAATGCAAAACCCATTGCTTGATGCAACGGCAAAAGAAACTAATTAAACCTACTCGATATTGTCAGGTTTTAGGCCGGCCCTGGGACGACCCGGCCCTATTGCTTTCATATGAAAAATGCACCGACAGTAGTTTATACAAGTGTAAAATATGTAGCACGCTTTGGGATTTCAGACGCTGCCGTAGTGGACGTGTCACATTGAAAATCGACCACATGACAGTAAAATTATAATAGAGATTGTGTTATATTAACCAACCTGAGTATCATATCCATCTGTAAGCTTGATGATGAATGAATGTGCATTAGCTACTCTTGCAGCCTCTTCGATTTCAATTAAACTTGCATCAGGTCTACCCAACAGTATATTCTCTTTAATGGTGGTGGCAAATAGTGCTGGTTCTTGGCTTACAAGCCCAATTTGCTGTCTCAGCCATCTCAAATTTAAGGTCTTGATGTCATGTCCATCCAGCAAAACTTGTCCTGCATAGTTACTGTTTATTAACAAAGATTTTCATACCCAAAAACATATTTGGAAGGACAAAATTAATGATTAATCTCTCATCCATTTCCTTGTTTCTGTATGGAACTGTTTATAGTTTCTAACACTTTGAAGCGGAATTTACTTTAAACAGGCCTGATGGATAAAAAATTATCACTGCTGACATGGTAAGAGAATTGAACTTATGGTTATCCGAGTTTGATATAAGCATAAGTAGGTTCTCTTCCCACATCAGCCGTCGAAGTTTTTATGCTGCTGCCCACCAGGGCAGAAGATTAATTTCATTACTTTATATTACCTGAAGTGGGATCATAAAATCTCTCGATGAGGGAGACCACTGTGCTTTTTCCCGAACCACTGCTTCCAACCAAGGCTATCGTCTTCCCGGCCGGAACAGTAAGACTAAAATTGTGAAGTATTTGAATTTCTGGCCTTGCAGGGTAGGAGAAATCTACATTTTTTAGTTCCACTTGTCCAGTTACAGAGTCGAGTTCCAATCCCGAACTGCTGTTCTTGTCAACACCCGGTCTGTGATCAATAATTCGGTAGATTTTGGCAGCTGCAACTCTAGCCTTTGCAAATGCAGCCATGCTTGGAGCAGATTGTCCCAGAGCACTGGAAGTTAAACATAATTATCAGGTTAAAAATACTCGAGCAAGTATCGAATTTAGAAAAAATACGAGCCCAGTACTCGAAGAACTTACATTCCACCTATCATAACTGCAAACATCGTTGCTATTGCAAGTCCTCCATTTGTGAAATGGTGCCTAACCAGATAACCTCCATACCAGAGCAGAAGGGCATAGCAGCAAAAAACAGTAAAATATGTAGCTCCCAATCCCATTCCCTTTGCAAATCCAGTCTTATAACCAATCCTTTGTGCAACTTTTAATGCTGAAGAATAGGCTTGTAATGCTCTTGACTCGCCAACATATGCTAATACTGTCCGAATTTGAGCTATTGACTGCAATTTGTGTTAAATTCAACAATACTCTTGAGCAAAAATGTTAAGGATTAAGTCCTAATCCCAATTATGAGAGAAATTAGAAACACACATTTTAAGATTACAACCTCCAGAAAATCTGATCCAAGGTCAAGGGAATTTATCCAAATTTAATTGGGTTTTTAAGAAATTACTCAAATTTAATCACCTGTTCTGCAATATTTCCAGCTTGAGAAAGAGCATCTTGGCTCTTTGCAGAGAGTTTGCCTAATGTGGTAGTGTGTATGCCTCCAATTATAGCAATGAGAGGAACCACAGCAAGAGTTACCAGAGCTAATTGCCATACTGCAGTGAACCCAACAACAAATCCAGAAACAAATGTTGCCATATAGTGCAAGAAATTACCCAACTGCAACAAAAATTTCACATAAAGGCCTAATCAGAACATAAATTTTAACAATAATAGACACCAAAAAGCAAAACCCAACTGGGTTTTTCCCACCTTCTCACTAATGGCATCTTGGACCATCACTGCATCAGTGTTGATGGCAAAAACTACATCGGATGTTCGAACCTCTGTATCAAAGAATTGAATATCTTGGTCCAAAGCAGCTTCTAAGTACTTAATCCTCATCTTTGTCGATTGTCTTTCTCCTGTCCACATCCAACATGAAATCTCTGCAAGAAATTCAATTACATAATTTCAATCAGGAAAAAAAGTTTCAAATCAAGGTTAGTATGAAAAAGGGCATTTTTTTCCTCCAATTCTTGCCTGCCCATGAAGATGCCCATATTGCAGCTCCCACCACAAGAAAGTAAAATGCATACTTCAAAACTTCTTGTGTCATCTTATCAACATTGTTTGCATTTGAGCCAAAAGAATTAACAAGATCAGCGAAGAATCTAAGGAACAAAGGCAATGAACTTCCATGAACTATGGCACCAATAGTCCCAATTGTCATGAGAAAATAGTCCAACCCATCTGCAAATCTGAATAGCTCACAAATCCCAACAGAGGGAGTAGGTGAACCGGGCTTCTCTGAATCATTACCTTCTTTCTTCTTCCCTTCAGAAACATCCTCAACCTCCATTGTTGAATCTTGGGACCCTCCTTTGACTTGAACACTAGAAGATGTATTCGAAATACTCGATGATATTTTGTTGTTGGAGTTATTGTTGGCTTTAATAGAAGAGGAAGATGGGGAGTCTGAGTCTTCTGACACAAGTTCCAGGCCGTGCATTTCAGACCATTTCCATTGCTCTGTCGTCTTTATATCTTCAACATCTTGTGTCATTGCTTTAATCTTCCAATTACAGAACCAACCCACCACTTTTTTTTTTTCCCCTTTCTCTATGTCTCTCTCTTTACTTTACTTTTTTTTTTTTTTTTAATACTGATTTTTACTCAAATTTCAACCTTAACAGCTTCTTGGTTATTTCTTTACTTTTATATTTTACAGTTGGGGTGGTTTCTTCAGTTAACACTTAACAGTTCTGTAAAAAACACGCATCTGACAAAGAATACTGTGTAAAAACTTGAGGAGTACTTGAGATTGGGCTTTTGATAAGCGACTGATTGTACACTTGTAAATTGTAATAAGATAATCAAGAATTTCTTAAAAATAATTAATGGTAATAAAGGTTTGTGTCAAACAGTGTTGTTTGGTAACATGACAAAGTCTTCGTTCAACTTCAAACTCTTCCTTCTTTGTGTCAGATTCCTATAAATTCGGCTGTAGCCGTTACTATTTTTGGTTCTAGGAATAAGTCATTTTAACGTAATTTTTTTGGCCTTTCTACTTGATAGATGCAATATTGATAGTAGATGATTAAGTGTAAAAATTGACTATCTTCTAAAGAGTCCAATAACAAAATGAGCAAATAATTTTGACAATGTAGCATGGTTGCCCGCTTTAATTTATTTGTTCATTTATCAAATATGTTTTTATATTTAATTAAACATTAATTAATTCTCAATCGAGTTTTCAATTTTCATTTTTCTAGATAAAACGTGTCTCAAATTACCATTTTTCCAATCAGGGTTTGATAAAAGCATATAGTTAAAATTGTGAATATCATAAAATATATAGTTAAAATTAAGGGAAAAAAAACTATGTGTACACAGGCGTTGACACGTTCGTGTACACGCCTGTGTACACGCCCCTCACATGATGGGGCCGCGTCCAATAAAAAAATGTGTGGTGCCCCCTATTGTGAGGGGACGTGTACACAGACGTTGACACATTCGTGTACACATAGCAAGGTTCTAAAATTAAAAGTTAACTATATCATCAATTTTTAACAATTTTTTAAGTTTTCTCAAACAAGCAGTAAATTTTATTATTACTTCTACCGTATTAATGATGAAATTTTTTATATCATTATCAGAAAAAAGATTAATTTGTTTCTTGTTGTTTGTTGTTTAAGCAAAGTATATATTTTCCAAGGTTGAACTCTCTAATTATTATGTGAGAGGAAAAAGGAGCTTAGATGTAATGAAATCTCCACTGTATTTTGTCCAAAAACCTTCATCTTTAAGCTCTATATTTTGTGGGGAAGAACAACACATACTTCCACCACAAACACAAGATTATTTACTAATTTTGTCAGAAAATCAACCACAAAATCTGTAGATTCCTCCCAAATCAATTTTTTTTAAAGCTGTCAAAGAAAAAAGACAGCAAATTTGTTGTCTTGAAAAAAAATTAATTATGAAGTTATTCATCTTGGCTAGGTTTAAAGAGTTTACTTTATAAAAATATTATTGTTTCTTAAATCAAAATAATTAAGCCCTTACTCGTTAGGAATTAAAATATAGAATTTAATTTCACAACTTTTTAACCACATTTTTTTTTTTTATCAAAATCAACCTAAGATCCGATTTAATCCCCATCAAATAAGGGATAAGTTAATTATTTTGATAATAGACTACTTTTTTTAATTTTTACCTAATCTTAACTAAAACTAGCACTTAAGTATATTAAGCCTATGTTATATCTAGCAAATTTATAAATTAGCTATAAATTTTTCGACCTTAGTTTATGTTTGAGTTTCATTCTTTAAACCAAATTTTTTTTAAAGAATAATGTTATCTTGCATCAGTGATATTAGAGCACTAGTTTAGATGTCAACATTTGATAGGTTCAACTAAATAAATCACGTGACATTACATTTAAGTGAATTTGTCATTTAATATAATGCAGTTTTCATCTAAGCTGATATTTGATAACGATGGTGTTGAATATCATTATTATTTTCTAAATTCATTTTTAACCTCTATTTTTTGAAAAAGAAAAGTCACTTTTATAAAATCTATTATCAAACATGCCCTGAATTTATTTTTGAAGAGTAAAAAGAAAAAGAAATTAATATCAACTGGCATTTGATAAAAGTAGGAGTGCATCATGTGCGAGTGAATTACCCTAAAAGTCACTGAACTTTGCATAAGGCTTCCACCAGGTCACTGAATTTTAAAAATCACTCATACTTCATCACTGAACTTTGCAAAAAGTTTCTACGGGGTCACTGAACTTTGAAAATCACAACATTAATCACTAAATTTTGCAAAAGGTTTCCCAATGATATTCATTGATCTCGTACGAAACATTTTGCAAAGTTCAGTGACCCGGTGAAAATCTTTTACAAAGTTTAATGATGAATGGTGTGATTTTTAAAGTTCAGTGATCCCGTAGACACCTTTTGCAAAGTTCAGTGATGACTTGGGTGATTTTTAAAGTTCAATGACTTGGTGGAAACCTTATGTAAAGTTCAGTGATATTTTGGGTAATTCACTCATCCTGTGCAGGTGGGTTTTATTCCGCCTTCCCAGCAAAGGCTTCTTTTGTTTTCCGTACTCGCGCGTTTGTCTTTTATGCCATGATTTACTTTTTTTTGTTGGGGGCCATCCACATTTATCATTTTTTTTTCTTTTTAAAGTTTTCCTTAAATGTAAATATTAATATATTTTTCGATAATTAGAAGCAAGAAATCTCAATCTTTTGAAAAGGTACAAGTAAACCCTTAACTTTTCATTATAGTTGTACAATCAATCTTCACTTACTTAAACTTTCAAATTTTGTTAAATTACCGCAGGTTTCTCAGACGTAAAATTTTTATTAATTGAATACTTATAATAAAGGATTGAAAATTAACTCATCAAATTGCCATTCGAACAATATGTTCATGTTAAGGTCAATATTGTAATTGACATTTTTGTGAACAAAAGGGACTAAAATTTACTCTTATAAAAGTCAATGACCTAGGTGCAATTATGTATAGTTAAATCAGGGTTTGAATTTGAGTTTGAAACAAGGTCAAAGATCTATCGAAATTGTGCTAGCTGCTCACCATCGTCTTGCTCGAGCGGCTCATGCAGTATCACTTTCGCTCGATCGTCGCTCGAGCGATAGACCCTTGGCTCAAGTGACATCCTCCCTCGCTCGAGCAACGTATTTATGCGGCCAATTTTCAGACGCATTTTTTAACAATTTTACTCGGCTCATAAGTCTTGTTTTGCCCTACATAAAAATAGAGGCAAGGTGCACGAAAATTAGAAAAGTTGATCATTGTGCTTATACATCATATTACATTCATATTATTCTTTGGATGATCCAAGAGGCAATAAACTGGAGAATTCATCTATTCATTCTTGAGATCCAGCAACCCGATTTTGAAAAATATCAAAGATTTCATAATTCAAAACACTTGGCGTCCTTAATTTTTTAAGGAACTGACTTTTTCATTGGAATTTGGAAAATATGGATCAAGTGCAGGAACAACACAAGAACAAGAGGTTCTTGAAATTTCACTTGTAGAGACAATTGATAGAAGATCAAGAGACTGAAAACACGACAGCAGATCTTGGAAGCTGTAGGAGGTGATCGAAAGTAATCTACGACAGTAGATTGTGAATCTAGAAGTTAGACAGTGGATCTTAGATATTGTAAGAATTACAACAGCTAGAACTACTGAGAGTTGCTAGTCTGGAATCACACTATAATCCATATTGTCGATAGTGAAGGTAACTGGTTTGGTCCCGAAATTTTTTCTCTTGTTGGGTTTCTCCGTCAACATATTGGCATTCTTTACTGCTTTCAATATTACTACAAACTGCGGTATTCAAACTTAGAAAATTGGAATTGTATGTTTAATCATTTAGAAACTAATTAAATTGACTTATTGCTTTGGTTAGATTAATTCTGCACGTAAAGTCAAATTAAAATCGGGTAACTAGTAACGGTCTAGCGCTATCACGTAACTTTCATTTCAAAACTAGTGATAAGAATCCATGATATTTTTATTAGCTCCCGTGCATAGAAATTGTCTTTAAGAATAATTATTATAAAAAGCGAAAACTAAAGTGTTGAGAATTGTAAATCATAATTCTATTTCATTGAAAGCAATCAATTCAAAGAAAGAAAAATAAACTATTAAGAAACACGCAAGATTTATAGATGTTCGCATCAATGTGAGATTGCGCCATTTTTCATCGTTATAGTAACTCATTATGATGAAAAAATATTTACAAGAAAAATAAATTGCACACATATCTTTTCTAACCTCTATTTCTCTATTTTACAATGATGATAATAAAGATGAATGATAACTCTCTATTTATAAATAAATTAGAAAAAAAAAAAAAAAAATTACAAGGATTTCAATTCCTTAATAGAAGCGACAATAATTTGGCTCCACAAATTAACATAAAGAACCATTTGTAGGGTGACATATTGGTCGAGTCGAGCATGCAAGTCGACGAGTGGCTTGGTACAATTGGAGCTGGTATTGAGATTAGGCATGGGTCGAATTAGGCTCTCAAGTCGAGCTGGTTCGATCTATTGTAACATTTACCTATTTATTAGAAAAACAAAAATATGAGATGGATTTGGAAGTCAAGTGCAGATGTATGAATAAATTTGAAACCATATGTCCGAGTGCATTGTATCGAATAAAAGTCCACTTATAATAAAGACAATTTCCATGTGGGTGCAAAATACTTTATGCGATAATCGATTAAGTTATATTCCTCAATTTCCAGTGCAATCCACCGTAATATGTTCCATGCTTTTGAATGAGTACTTGACATATAGCACTCGTTTGTCAACCATCCAAATAATTTTTTTTTTTTATTTTTTCAAATTTATTTTCAATTAAACATTGTCACAATAAAATATTTTGTATGTAAATTCAATTTTTTTTTATTACTTGTTAATCTAACATTCTCCAAAAAAAATTAAAAAAAAATAAAAAATCCAAAACTCATTTTTCCCCAAAAAAAAATCCATTTTAATGAATGTCAAACAGGGATTTTTTAGTGCGGTAAATTAACTAGATTATATTCAGCTGCTCACATATATGTAGTTGTGTTAGTGCGACACGGCACGATCCTAAGCCCCTGTTTGATGTACATTATTTTGAAAAGAATATATATTTTTTAGTCGATGTGATGTGAATATATGGTTAAAAAAATTATTGATGTAATAAAAAATATTATTTTATTAAAAAATATATTATTAAAAATGAGTAAAAGAATGATAATAAAAATTATAATAGGTATCAAACAAGATAAAGATAACCATTTATTTGTACGACAATTGTTGGGTTTTCCTTTGATGTCCCGAGTGACAAATTATCGATTGACTAGCTGCCATAAAGTATTAATGATGGAGTTGTTGAACAATCATATCGTTGCCTATGAGCCTGTTTGATGCACATTATTTTGAAGAAAATGCATTTTTTTTTTATGTAATGATGGTGAATATGTGGTTGAAAAGTTATTGATGTGATGAAAAATATTATTTTATTGAAGAATGTGTGGTTGAAAATGAGTAGAAGAATGAGAATGAGAATGAAAATGAAAATGGGAATCAAACAGGGCCTATGGTTGGAGTCTCAAGAAAGTAAGGTTTCTATTGAAAAATAAAATAAAGTCATTGTTATCCCTTACTTCTTTTCCATTATTTTTTATACAGTACTCATTTTTTAATCACACATTCTCATCAATCATTGTTCAATAATACATTTCTTCAAATTAATGAGGATCAAAGAGGGCCAAAATAAAAGAGGTTTTGACTACATGAGAGGAAGAAATGTATTTTAATAGGCAGGATTGATCTTCAAATGATTTTATTTAGCCTTTGTTCGTGTAAAATTATTGATAATTTTAAATTTAATCATGTTTAATAGAAATTAATATCTAAATTTTAATCTAAATTAAAGTTAATAATTAATTTAATCACATATTTTATTAATCCCACAAATTTTCAATTACACATTTCATCAACTCTTATCAAAATTTAATTATAATCTCCATCACACAGGAGCTTAGTTTTATTAATCAATCAAAATCAAACTTTAATTTCAATTTCACATTAATAATTATTAGTAATTATTATTTACACATTTTTGTGTTTTCCACCATTATTGTAGGAATTAATTCTCGAAATTTTTTTGATTCAGGTTCAGAAATCAACCAAACGAACATCAACTACCGGAGCTCGATCCAACAATTCTCTACACAATGGTTGCCCTCCTCTTCCTTGTTGGTTGCCCTCTTTACCTCCTCTGATTGCTCTCTATTTAGTACCCATAAAGGACATTAGATGGTGACTACAATAGAGAAGAAACAAGATGACAACAATGGTGGAATCTCTCCCAATTCCCCCCACCCCCTCCAAGTCGGCTGCCCCTTTTTTCACATTCTTTCTTCCATTAGCACATACAAAATGACTAAGTTTCTACTATATAAATAGGTTAGGTTTAGATTACTCATTTGAGCCAAGTTAATGGGCTAACGATAACCAAATTCATCCATTAACTAAACTACCAACCCAATTAAACTTAAACAACTATTGTGTATTAATTGTTTCCAAGTCAAGCCTTTATTATTGGTGTCGATAAAATATCCAACATCGATTTTTCATCATCGTCCAAATTATTGGGTATAAAAAAACCCAACAATTATTCCTCGTACAAAGTTTCTAAAAAGTTACCAATAACCAGTCCAACTTCAAACCATGCTCACATTTTGCAATGGGTTGGGTGTCTCGTATTAGCGTCTTGAACGTGAACGATCAAAAAAATTTATAGTGCAAGCGTCTATTAGTCATTCTACCACTTGAAAGATATGGATAGTTAATCCAACTCTGATAATCAAGTTACTCACTCTTCAATTAATAATTTTTGTTTTGTGGGGAATTTTATTAGGTGATGTGCCACGCTTCGAGTATAGAAGACTCTAACACTGATCTGAATAATTTCTCGACTCAAAAGTTAAATATATGGGTCCCGTTTGATTCTCATTCTTTGTAGAATGAGAATAAAAAATATAATCGTTATGGACCCACACAAAAGATGTATAGTAAAAAATGGTGGCTGGATGTGATGGATAACGATCATATTTTTTATTTTTATGAAGGAAAAATGGGTACCAAACGGGGCCATGGTATATTCATTCTCTCCCCTATTTGAAAATTGGGTGACGCTATGTTGTCTACAATTCTATATGTGGTTGGATCGAAGTGCTCTACCAATTGGGTCGACTTACCATGAACGTTCACCACTCTTGCTCAACCTTTCATATGAGGATCGAGGCTTTCCAGCTCTACAAATCTTTTCGACAAACTCTAAGATGGAGTACGACTCTTTATATATATACTTTTGACATGATCAATTTATTGACTTGATCATATTCTTCCTTGTCACGTCCTCGACACATCAACTCAATGCGTTTTAAAATATCGTAGATACCGTCTGAGTATTAAATGTAGACTTTTTAAAAATCTATTAAGGGTTAGTTTGACATGATTTTTACTTTTATTTTTGCTTCCTGCAGAATAATTATTGAGGAATATAGCCCTCTGTTTGATGGTCATTATTTGGGAAAAATAATTTTTTAAATAATAATTTTTAGAAGAATGTATGATTAAAAAATAAGAAAAAATTTGAATTTACACGCTGAATATTTTATTTTATAAATATGTAATTAAAAATAAGTATGTAGACAATGAGTTTTCAAATAATGTTCATCAAACAATGGCTAAATTAATTTTTTTTTTTTTTTTTTTTTAACCTTGTGAGAGAGTTCTAAAGTTTTAGCCAGTTAAAGAAAATATGGATTTCAACAGTGATGCTGCAATGGCAAATTGGCCTTGACAGGTCATATGCGAGAGTTCTAAAGTTGAATTAAGTTATTTGTACTAGGTGTTTCATACTCCGAGTTACTCAATCCCACGGACACCCTCACATGAAGGTCGGGTCTCACTTCCTACAAATGTGTGGCCCTTGTTTTCAATGTGAGAGGGCAGGTGAGATCGACACTCCGAGTACATGTCGCAAAATTGTCTAAAGTTTTACCAATTAAAAAAAGCAATTATATTTGGTGTACATTGTGGTATGGACAGGACAAAGTATCATTTGACAGTTTTTTTTAAAAAAAAAAAAAAAAGGTTTTACATCCAATTAATGTTAACAGTAATGTCAACCTTAAAATGTAAAAATGGCAAAAGCCTCGAGAAAATATGGATTTCAACAGTGATGGTGCAATGGGAGATTGGACTTGACAGGTCTAATTTAATATGATAGATACATTTGCTCGTGTAGGTTAAGTAATTTTGGGAACATGTAAAATCAGTATAGAAAGTTTTATCAGACTCCTCCGTTTTTGGGTTTCTTCAATTAATATCAGCTTTGGACCATTCAACTAAGCCCCTTGACGAAGAAATACTTGGGTACGCAATCATTAAGTGAAGAGTCGTCACCTCATTGGTGGTCTAACCTCACATAGAGGTGACGTTTTCTCAAATTTATATGTAAAATATTTTATTGTATAAATATTTTTGAATATGTAAAATAAATAATTTTTAAATAAAGATTGTCAAACAAAAGCAAAAAAGCTCATCGTTTGACTTCTTCTCTAACTTTATTTTAACTTTTGGCATTAAAATATATATTTTCTCTATGGCTCCTAAATTATTATTATATAATCTTATTATAATATATGATTAAAATTAATTATTAATTATAATTAAAATTAAAATATAGATTTTACTGTTAAATTTAGTTTAGATTAAAATATAGATTTTGGTCTCTATCAAATAGGAACACAGTTAATAGTTACTTTAAAAAAATTCAACACCGCTACTCGTACAGAAAAGGTTGACATCCATTTACAATGGAGAACCCCATTTTTTTTGGACTCTTTTATTCACACGAGATCCACATACATGTGAGTGGATATCAACATCTTCCGTCAACCTCTTTTGTACAAGGAGTTTTATTCAAAAAAATTTAACATTTCATTAATTGATAAATCTTGTTCTTAACGATTTTCGTCCAAAACGTCCATCAGAAGGATGTAAAAAGATTTACTTGTCCCTCATATATATTTAAATAAGAAAAAAAATACAAATGTTCGACGAAATACTTTTCCTCTTTTCAAAGAACGTTAACAAAATATTTAAACATAAATCATCATCGAGTATTTTAATTAATAAAATATTGACGGAAAAAATGGAGAAATATGTACAACAATAAGTAAATATTAGGGACCTTTAATGCAATTTGAAAGTGGTGTACTGTTAAAAAAAATATGTGGTGGAATATAACTTTCGGAAAGAAAATAAAAGAATGCATGACTTTTTTAATTTTAGGACTTACAATAATATTTTTAAATTAACTTTGTGTTTTCTCGTCACAGTCTTTCGGTCTATGTTTATCTTACCTACGTCACCTCTTTGCATCTCGTTCCTTCATCCTCACCACTCTTTTCTTCAATTCCTCTCTTCAATTTTCTATGCTCGACAAAGACATTAACAACATCTAAGATACTTAGTTTGACACTATTGTGCTTCACTCTATGTCAATCTTATCGATTTTGTCGAATTTTTACCACAACTACACTAACTTATTTTATCCATTCAAATATATTAACCAAATGTGACCTCAAGTGACCAAACTCACAAATTGATGTTTGTTGAGTAAGCTTTCTATCTATTTTATATTCCATCCGTCTCATAAATATTTGATTGCTTTCTTTTTTCGTATACTCTAAATTATATGTCACTTTTCTTATTGAAAATATAATTGATTTCTCAGGTTTTTTTAGTAGATCCTGTTTGATAGGGATTAAAATTAATTGTTGACTTTAATTTAGATTAAAATGTAAATTAAAATCACTATCAAATAGGGGCTTAATATGTCTTGTTATAAACAAATATGAATTACTCGTATTTAAATAATTATTTAATGTAAGAGGATATTAAGAAAATTAAAATTTTTATATTTCCTACTATATAAATTAAATTTTCTTAATTTATGTGAAAATGAAAACATACCTATCTTATTACTACGACAAAATTGGCTGGAAATCATCATAGGTTTAATTCTATTGCAATTTTTTTATGACAACACTAACTAGTTAATAATAAAATTCACAAATGATAATTACGGATCGATTTGACATAATTTTTGCTTTTTATAAAAGTACTTGAAAAAATTACTTTAGGTCAGTTTTGTCTTAAAAAAATCATTTAGTTAGATAAAAAAACTTCCAAAAAAAATTATCCAAATAATTTCAATAAACAACTTTTTAGTTTTAGAATCAATTTTTAAAATTTTCAAAATCCCTACAAAACGGCCCTACAACTCTTTATAATTTCCCAAGAAACGGTCATTAGCTAGACCCTAGAAGAGAATAGGGTATACTAAATTAATCTAATCTTGGTAATGAAGTTAAATTAGTGGAATGGTGGGCTCAATTATAGAGGCATTAGCATTAGCATTAGCATTAATCATGTGTGATGGGTTGAGGAAAAAGAAAATGAAAAATGCCATATATAAAAAAAAAATTGTCTATAGAAATTTTACAGAATACTCACATAGGTGGGGTCCATATGATTAAAATATTATCAAAAAATATGATCTTACCCACCTCATATGTGTGCCCTATACAGGCCTATAAAGCAGGACCTATACTTGTAGCACATCCCAAAGAAAATTGAAGAAATCACTAAAAGAGAACATCAACGAATTCGTTGATTGTGTGCATAGAGACCTAGAGTGAAGTCGGTGGTCCAACTTGTATCAAGAAAAATTAATTTAGACTCGCTTGCATAGGTCCCATTTGGCCTCATTATTTGAGATTATAATTTTTGATTTTTTTTTTTTTTAAGGATGTATGGTTAAACAAAGAAAAAAAAAGTTTTGAATTTACATGAATTTTTTTTTTTTAAATTTATGTATAATATTATTTTATTAAAAAATGTGTGATTGATAAGAAAAGAGAAAAAAAATTGAATTATAATTTTAATGAGGTCAAACAAGATCCCGATATAACAATATTTTTTAAAGGATCGATTTGTGCCCATAACGGACTTTAATCAAATAACACATTTCTTTAATAGTAATTATTAGCAACTAATCACCAATCAGCTTAACTTTGTGGATGGAGAAGACTTTGTAAAAGTCAAAAGGGCTTCTCTCTCTTCCCACTTTTCTTCTCTCTCTGATCGAGATGTCATGATTAGGATTATTAAAAGGGCTGTCACTCCATTCTCACTTCCCATGCAGAAACTAATGCATGTGATGCTCATTATGCATTCCATTGTCTTGCTTGTGGCTAATAGTGCTTAAAGTAACTAAGTTATTAGTCTTAATTAAATAGAGTTAATGATTCTACGTGGTTAAGAGGAAATTGACATAAGATGACTTTTTCAGAAAAACCCTTCTACAAAAAATAAAAGTAAAAATTCTATCAAATAAGCCCTATAATAAGTCTTACATAAGATATCTTCACGTCTTACTTTCGATTCAGTTATACATATACTCATTGTTCCCTTGGCAATTGAAAGTCGAGATTAATTAAAAGTAATTAAGTCATGGGTACACGAGTATTAATAAGTGAAGAGTTGAGTGACTATCTATTGAAGATAGACAAAAACCTCGACTAGAGTTCATTTTCTAGCACTTGTGTAGAATTTTCACACGATTTGGTTTTCATTGCAAGAAAATTTGCACTATAAATATGTTGGGCATTTTAGGTGCAAACCCTATGATTTAATTATCTTTATGTTGTTATTGCATTGTCTGCCTATTAAGATTACTACAATAAGGTTTGCAGGATTTAAGATTTGATGTCCCTAATGTAGCAAGTTTACCTATGATGCTAACCTTATTTTATACACATTTCCTTCTGCCTAGGAAATAAAGTCTATTATAACCTTCGGTTTGTGGGCAAATTTTAGACTTTCTTAAATAAACTATGACTATCAATAAATAAATTATTTGGTCTTACAATACTATTTCACATAGTAATAAAAATTTAAAAAATATTCATCTTGATTAAGACAATGAACTTTAATAGATAATATTAAAAGAAATTAAAAAGAAATAAATTTATTTATCTATTTAATACGAAATATAAAAAAACTCTTAAGGCCATCCGACAGCCCCCCCCCCCCTTCCCTCCAATAGGGGGTGCCACTTGACCCCTTGTGTTTTGGCCTGTTTTTGGCCCTGGACGAATAGCAGGGTTCATATGAAATACCCAATATATCAAGAGTATAGAATGCGCGTCTTGATTTTTTTTCCCTTAATTTGATCCAAAATTAAGAATGCTAATTAACATCACATCATGGATCATCTTGCACAATATATAAGATTAATAAAGTGGCTAATATTTTAAGAATATTGCCTAGTTGATTCTCTAGTTAGTGGGATTCCTATTAAGAAGAAAAAGTTTTTCAATTAATTAATTTATATTTTTGAGTTATCCTTAACGGTTGCAAACGTGCACTAAATTAAATTAATCCTTTAAATAAATTGAATTAAATTAGTGATATTAGGTGTTTATGCTTTCTTAGTTGGATCATTAAAATTGATAAATCACCAACGCACATGTTTAGGGCATATTCTTAATTCTTAAACAATTTTAATGCAAATAGATTTTGATTATAATTAGGTTAACATCTAAAATAATCATTTTTTACATGTCAAGACGAGTTTGAGCATGACAGACATATTTAGAAAAAAAAAAAAAAAAAAAACAATGTAACAGGCAAGCACTTTCGTAAGAATCAATTTTTATTAACTTTTCAATAATAAAATTATTGACGTTTATCAAAATTTTCTAAAAATTCTATCGAAGAACCCCCTTGATAACTTCTAGGCTATCTAATGCGGATCCACTATCTAGGTAAGGTTCCTTGTTCATGCTTGTATCTATGCTCAACTAGAGTTATTGAGAATTACATTCCAACATGAGAAGATTTGTTTTGTCTTAATTTTAAGAGTAATTATTAAACTAAAATTGCAAGTAGCTTTAATTGTTCAAATTAATTAAATTATGACAACACAAATTGAAGTTGGAAAGTTGCACAACGGGACAAAAAATAAATAAATCCTACTTTAATAAAAATTATTCCCTAGACGAGGAGTGAGCGCGGTTAGTCCAATAATTGTATGAACTGCGTTAACCAGTCACAATTTGAACTATTTCAACATCAATTCTTTATGAAAGATTACAAAGGACTCCATACTTGAAAATTAGACCAAATCAAACTAGCTTATGATTTAGATTATTTAAATTTTGATATTGCAGTCTCTAAAAAAATAACTAATTAATCTAATTCGATAAATTTTGCCCACCCTTATTGATTGAAAGTAACTTATTAGGTTTGTGAAGGTGTGAATTTACCTTTTTAGGTTGTGAAAGTTGGACCTTTAGAAGCAAATGACAACAAAAGTGGCATTGACATTTAAGGATATATATATATATATATTTTTTTTCCTTTCCATGTGCAAATTTCAGTGTTCATATGCATGTTTTTATTTTTATTATATATATTAATATGACCACTCTTTTTGCATCTTCATAGAAGTTGGTCCCTACCCTTTTTGACCTTTTTATTATATTTTATTTTTTAATTACTAATTTTTCTTTTCAATTTCTTTAACCCCAAAGCTTTAATTTCAAAATTAGGTTCACTTTTCCTTTTTGTCAAAGCATGCAAGCAGGCAAACTTTGATTGTACGGGGTAGATGGTCCTCTATCTAATCTGGGCCAGGGTGGTGGGATTGTTTCACATTTAGTCCCCAATTTATTTCTATGTTATCAAGTTAGTCCATCAACTTTTCGAATGAAAAAAAAAATCATCAACCTTTCATTATAATTATGATATCAGTCCTAATATGGATATACACAGTACCTTGCTCTGAACGTTTAATTTTATTGGCGTTCAGATCACCTTACGAGTTGGTGACCAACTTACTACTGTGATAATACGGTGGAGACCATGGTGAACTAAAAAAAAAATAGGCATCAATATTTCACTGTAGTTATATTATCAGTATGACAACACACCACATCGTCCACTTTGTTCAATTTCATGAAATTTTCTTCGACCGGTGTTCAAAAATTTGATGCGACACGTATTTTCATTAGGGTCACCTCACAAGTTGGAGATAAATGGTGAATTTTTTCAAACGACACGTATTTTCGTTAGGGTCACCTCACAAGTTGGAGATAAATGGTGAATTTTTTCAAACAAAATAACAACCTTTGATTCTCTTATATGCGTGAATTTTATCAAATAATTTATGTTCTTTTTGACATTTGACAGTACTGATTTCTTAATTTCTTACATTTGACAAACATTAATGGAGTCCCTACCTATTGACCAAATGACAAACATTATTGTACCAAACAACGAAAATAAGTAACAATCTTCATTATTACATTCAACCCTTTTTGTTCACACAACTAATAAACTGTGTAAGATTTTTATTTCCTTGAACTACATGGTCAATTTTAAACATAGAAAAAAAAATTGCCATTTAGACTAAATGGAACATCGAAATCTCATCTTGCTCAGAGGATGGAGAAAAATAAGATATTTTTTGATTTTCAGAAGTATTTTTTGGCAATTATCAAGTGAAAATCTATATACGTCATGTGTGTTTTCACATTTTGAGCTAAAGAAAAGGAGAAATAGATATTAGTATAATATAAAGCGAATTCTACTCCCACTTTTATGCTCTCTTTTTTTTCTTAATAAAAACGACAAGTTTACATGTTAAAAGTCACTTATTTTTTAGGTGTGAACTAATAATAAGTTTTGAAATTATTTTAGGAATCACATAACAATTAAGAATTAAGAACTTTATTATTGCAAATGTGATGCCACATGGTTGGTCCAACCTTTTTTAATTTGTCAAAAAAAAAAAAAAAAAAAAAAAGGTCGAAGAGAGACGGAGAAGACAATCCAACTTTGTGCAAAAGGGTCTACACAAAAGCAAGTAAGCTAGCCCAATGGGCCATATTCTAGGGCCTCTTCTTCTCTTGTCAAGAAAGTTTCTAGCTTTATTATTATTATTTTTTTTCGTGAAGATAAATCATAAAAAAATAATTTTGTACTTTTTTTTTTATCCAACACTCTTAAGCTGTGAATATTGGATGTTAATAGTAACCCGTAAACTAAAATTTTACTTTGAGGGTGTGAAATGGGTTCAAAATATTGTGAGATAGTTCGATTATAATTTGTAGTTGGTGTTTAAGGAAAATTTTACTACCATTCAATCTTTATACAAGAGAAGTGAATTGAACCATATTAGTTATTTGTACGTTGTCATTTTAAGTTCAATATTTCATGCAATTGTGGCCCCTGTCATGTGCTAAACATATTGGACCACTAATCTACTAATATCGGTGAAAAACACCATAGATGATGAACATACAAAGGGTTCAATTAGGAGCAAAAGTATTATCAAGAAATTGATGGTTGATATCGACCTTAAAAGAGAAATATTGGGTGTTGATTTACGAAACAAAATCAAAGTCCTCAATATTCTTATATGCGAATACAAAAGGAAAGATTGATTATACGATTATGTTACTATTTCACTGTCAATGTAAAAGTACGAATCATTCTAACAAATATCGAAATGATTGATAGTCGAACTAGATTTCGATAATTCATTTATAATTAAGATAAGACTGCCATTTTCTAATGATAATTTCTTAACTTAACTTGGGCTAATAAAGATTATTTCACATCCCCTAGAAAATATACTTACTCTACAAACAATTATATTTTGAGGTATTTTTCGTCATGTTAGGGTTTCCTTCCTCAAAAAGTTTCATTTTCTTGTCCCAATTCTTATATTGTTTGTTGTTTCACATTGAATAAAAATTAGAAGTGGGAGAGAATCGAAGACAATATAAGAGATTGCATCCTCATAGAAAAAAAAATGTACAAAATTGTTGAACTCAAGAAAAGGGGAGAACGAGAGAGAATAGGAGAGGGAAATAAATTTTTTCTTCATATTTTTGAATTAGTTATTGTTGAGGCTAGGTGTAATGATTCCGATCACGTTAACTCATATATACTGACCGTTTTGGAAATGTTAAATGCCACACCTGAGGAACTTTTCGGGATCTAAAATGCAAATCAATAATAAAATTATATATCGCAAGTGCACATGACGCATTCAAGTAATAAAATGGATTTTGAATCCGAGTTGATCCCTCAAAGAGCATTTCATCCAATCTCGCACTAATTGATTCAATTTTAACGATAACACACACAATTTGATTTTGAAGTTAAAGGCGGAAAGAAAATGATTTTGACATTCAATCATAACACACAATTATAACAATGGTGAGAATTTGGATTTTAATCAAGTTGGGATTCATGATTTCACTTGACCGTCACTAAATTAATTTATTAACAAACAAATTAATAAAAATGCTCACAACCAGATTTTCCTATTGTAATTAATTACCTCTCTGGAGTGAAATTAACCATAATCAATTGGTTTAACCCACTATATATCTATGTCGATTAAACATAATCAATATGATTAAATATTTGTGAAAATGGCTCAAAAGGTTACCTAGAGTTAGGAGCATATCTCTATTTTCTACATGAACTCAGAGTTTCGACCATCTCAGTCTAAAATGTGCAAGAATTTCTCAAAAATTTGAACAAATCACTTGACATGATCACATAGTGGCCACAATAATGATAATGCACTAAAAGCAATGGTAAAAACACAAGAACATAAACATTTATACATTAACTAGTAAATATAGAAATTAATATAGTTTGGTCGAACTTCCTTATTCATCCCAACATCAAAATATGTTGAATTGTTACCCAAATTCTAGTGAAGTTTGGAGTTGTATTTGAAGTGATTTAGGAGAGATCAGAATTATGGACAGGGACAAAACATAGCCGCATTTTCACTAGCTTCTCTCTAGCTGGACACTTGAACAAATAAAATAGACAAGCAATCGCCCGCTCTTCACTCCATCGCTCGCTTTTCGCTCGACGTCACTTGAGAGAAGATGTTACCCTGGTTTTCGTGTTTTAACGTGTTTTGGACTCCTATTTATTTATAACTTGATTTTAGAGTTTCATATAAATACAATTCGGCGTGTATTATCTTCATATGAGAGAACAACATATATACAACATATTGATAGCCTTAGATCCTAGTTGAGTTCATTGAGATCTTGTTGTAAACACATCTTGCTATTTATTATAGCAAAATTATCTTTCTCTACCAGTGGTTTTTCCCTTCTTGGATTTTTCACTTAAATTTTGGTGTTCATTATTTGATTATTTATTTCATTGTTGTCATAATCTTTCGGTCAATTTCATAACAAGTGGTATTAGAACGAATGTTTGATTATTTCGCATGGCAACGATCAAATATGATCTTCCATTATTGGATCGCAACACGAAGTTTACTCTATGGCAAGTGAAGATGCAAGGAGTACTCGCGCAGATGGATTTGGAGGAAGCCTTGCTTGGCTTTGAAATGATGCATGCAACCTGGACGCAGGATGAAAAACAATGTAGGGATCAGAAAGCCCAATTCCAAATTCTTCTACATTTATCAAATCAAATTCTTCAGGATGTCCTTAAGGAGAAAGCTGTTGTTACATTGTGGTTGAAGTTGTAGTATCTTTATATGACAAACACTTGAAACAGCGCCTGTATTCTCACTGAATGTATGAGCAAGCGTCATTGGATGATCACTTGGCTGATTTGGAGACATTGGAGGTTAAGTATGACAAAGAAGATTTGACGTTAATGTTGTTATGTTCTTTGCTGCCATCATATGTGACTTTTAGATATACTATTATCTATAGTCTTGATACTCTCACCGTGAGGTCTATGATACCTTAATGTCCAAGGAGAAGATAAGACATCTTGCTGGAGGATCTGAGAATTAGGCAGAAGGCTTGGTTGTTCGTGGGAGAAATCAGGATAGAAGTACTGGTAGAAATGAGGAGCAGATCGAAATCTATACATGCAAAAAATGTGTGTTATTATTGTAAGAAGAAGGGACATATCAAAGGCTAACTGTTATTCATTGAAAAACAAAAATAAGGCTGCGGGCACTAATGAAAGAGGAAAGCAACTGTTAACACATGGAGGCTAATGTAGTGGAAGATGAGCAAAGTGAATGAGAACTTCTTGTGATTTCTGATATGGGTTCCAAACATTGTGAGGAATGAGTCCTTGATTTGGCATGTACTTTCGATATGTATCCCAACAAAGACTGTTTACAACATATGAAGGAGTTTCGAGAGGTGTAGTGATTATGAGAAACAACATACCTTGCAAAATTGTCGAAATTGGTACGATTAGAATAAAAATGTTTGATGGTGTTATCAGAACACTTACTAATGTTTGACATGTTCCAGAATTGATGCGAAATCTCATATCTTTGAGTACACTTGACTCAAATGGGCATAAATACACTGGTGAAGATAGAGTTTTGAAGGTGAGTCGGGGAGCTCTTGTTGTCATGAAGGGACATAAAAACTCTACGTGGTTGTACATTTTGTAGGGTTCCATAGTTATAGGGGATTCAACAGCTGTCACTACTTTGACTGATGAGAAAGTTACAAAACTTTGGCATATGCGCCTTGGGCATATGAGTTAAAACAGAATGACAGAATTGAGTAAAATGGGGCTTCTTGATGGGCAGAAGACTAGTAAGATGAAATTTCGCGAGCACCGTGTCTTTGGAAAATAGAAAGAGTCAGATTCACTATTGGCAGACACAAAACGAAGGGAACACTCGAATATATCCATTCAGATCTTTGGAGACCAGCTAGAATACCTTCAAGATGAGGTGTTTATTACTTGTTGACAGTAATTGATAACTTCTCCAGGAAAGTTTGGATATTCTTCTTGAAACAGAAGAGTAATGTGTTTGGAACTTTCAAAGAATGAAAAATGGTGATTAAAAAGGAGACTGGAAAGCATATTAAATGTCTATGCACGGATAATGGTTTGAAATTTTGTTCAGATGAATTCAATAACTTCTACAGGGCTGAAGGCGTTTTGAGACACTTGACAGTGCCTGAAACTCCTCAACAAAATGGTGTGGCAGAACGGATGAATAGAACCTTGATGGAAAAGGTTCAATGTATGCTTTCAAATGCTAGTTTGTCTAAGAATTTTTGGGTTGAAATTGCTATTACAACTTGTTTTCTAATTAATCGCTCATCCTCAACAACTTTCAGGAAAAGACACTAGAAGAGGTATGATCTGGTAAACCTTCTTTTTATATTGATTTAAAATCTTTTGGATATCCTGCTTATGCTCATGTGAATAATGGGAAGTTGGAGCCTAGGTCTAGAAAGTGTGTCTTTCTTGAGTTTAAATCATGTGTGAAAGAGTATAAACAGTGGTGTCCAGAGGAAATGAAAGTAGTGATTAGTAGGGATGTAGTATTTGATGAACTTGTTATGATTCATGGTTCGTCTTGTAAGGATCTTGACAAAATTAAGGAACAGAATATTTCAACTCATGTGGAGTTGGAAATTGATCTAGACAAACAATTAGAGGGTTCAGAACAGACTAGTTCAGTATTGTCAAACAATAATACTTTGCCCACACCACCACCACCACCACCACAGTATTCCATTGTAAAGGATAGACCCCGCAGACAGATTAAACCTCCATAGAAGTATGGGGAAAGCAGATTTGGTTGCATATGCTTTGAATGTGCCTGAAGAAATTGAATCCACTGAAGAACCTGTTATGTATACAGAGGCAATCAGTTGTAATGATTCTAGCAGATGATTGATTATTATGCAATAGGAGATGGAGTCTCTAAATAAAAATTGTACTTGAGATTTTGTGAAACTACCTAAAGATGGTCATTCGTTGCAAACGAGTGTTCAAAAGGAAAGAATGGACATCATGAATTGAAGATGCTAGGTATAAGACCAGATTGGTAGCAAAAGACTACAATCAGATTTCAGGTGTTGACTTCACATATGTGTTCTCGCCGATTGTAAAGTATAGTTCAATTCGGGATTTGTTTGGGATTGTTGCAAACAATAATTTGGAACTTGAGCAGATGGATGTCAAAATAATATTTTTGCATGGAGAACTTGATGAGAGTATTTACATGCAACAACCAGAGATGTTCATAGATTCTGAAAAGGAAGACTATGTGTACTGATTGAAGAAATCCTTGTATGAATTAAAACAGTCACCAAGACAGTAGTACAAAATGTTCGATTCATTCATGACTACTCATGATTTCAGTAGAAGTAATTATGACAGTTGTGTGTACTTCAGAAAGGGAGATGATGGATCGATAACATATTTGTTATTATATGTTGATGACATGCTCATTGTAGCCAAGGATAATGCAGATGCCAGAAAGGTGAAATCGCAACTTAGTAAGAAGTTTGAGATGAAGGATTTGGGTATAACAAAAAAAATTCTTGGTATGGAAATCTTGAGGGATAGAAAAGATGGCAGATTGTATTTGAGTTTGAAGGAGTACATAGAGAAGGTGCTTCAAATGTTCAATATGATGAATGTTAAAGCTGTCAGCACTCCCTTGGCTGCCCACTTTAAATTATTGGCTGAATTGTGTCCTCAATCAGATGAAGACATTGACTACACGTCTCGGGTTCCTTATTCCAGTGCAGTTGGTTTGTTGATCTATATTATGGTTTATACAAGACCAGACTTGGCACATGCAGTTAGCGCAGTTAGTAGATACATGGAAAATCCTGACAAGGAACATTGAAAAACAGTGCAGTGAATATTCAAATACTTGAAACGCTCAACTAATTCTTGTTTGCATTTTGGATGAGATTCAGATGGAGTCATTAGGTATGTAGATTCAGATTATATAGGGGATCTTGATAAAATGAGATCACTCACAGGGTATGTGTTTACTCTTGGAGGCTGTGCTATCAGCTAAAAAGCTACTTTGTAAAATATAGTAGCTTTGTCTACAACAGAGGCGGAATACATGACAATTACAGAAGCAATATGGTTAAGATGATTAATTGGTGAAATCAGTGAAGACTTGCAGATTTCTACAATGTTTTGTAATAGTCGAAGTGCTATTTTTCTGACTAATGATCAAATGTTCCATGAGAGGACTAGGCACATTGATGTAAGGTACCATTTTGTGCTTGAAATAATTACTCATGGTGATATTGTAGTAAGCAAGGTTGATATTAAAGATAATCCTGCTGACATGATGACAAAATCATTGCCTATTGCTAGGTTTGAACATTGTTTGAACTTAGTTGATGTTTGTCATTGATTTAGTCCATTGGGACTTGTTTGAAAGAGGTGGAGTGATGTTTACTTGGAGTTTCTTGTAGTAGAATTTGGTTCAAAGTGGAAATTTGTTGAATTGTTACCCAAATTCTAGAGAAGTTTGTAGTTGTATTTGAAGTGGTTTAGGAGATATCAGAATTATGGGCCGGGACAAAACATAGCCGTATTTTCGCTAGCTGGACGCTTGAGCGAATGGAACAGTCAAGCTGTCGCCCACTCTTCGCTCGCCTGTCGCTTTAGCGATGGGCCATCCCTCAATTCTCGCTCGACGTTTCTTGAGCGACAGTTTTACCCGGGGTTTCCGTTTTAACACATTTTGGACTTATATTCATCTACAACATGATTTTAGGGCTTCATATAAATACAATTCAGCGTGTATTATCTTCATATGGGAGAGCAACACATATACAACATATTGAGAGCCTTAGATGTTAGTTGAGTTCATTGAGATCTTGTTGTAAACACATATTGCTATTGATTATAGTGAAATTACTCTCATCTGCCAGTTGTTTTTCCCGTCTTGGGTTTTCTACTTAAAAAATGGTATTCATTGTTTGATTGTTTATTTCATTGTTGTCATAATATTTCAATCAGTTTCATAACAAAATATTTATCCCATTGTATTTAAGTAGAGCCAAGTAAAAATATTAGAAGAATACATCACAATAGTTGAGAAAATACAATGAGAGATACACGATGAAGAAATAAACCCGTCCCTTAGTTGGATTCTTGAAACTTGAAAGGTTTTGATCTTGACCTCTCTTAGAATTTTCCATTTTTCTTGTGATATTTTCTCCCATTTTCTCTCTAGGCAAGGATTTTAAGATGTTGAATAATGAATGAAAGGGTTCAATATATATTTAAAAAGGCCCAAAAATTGTCCTAGTTAATTGCAAAAAAGTTCAAGCCTTTTAAAAATAGCAAATCAAGTCCCCAACTTGACAGTCGTGGCGCTAGGCGCCAGTGAATGGCACCTAGGCACCATGTCTGCTTATAACATGGCGCCTGGGCGCCAGTGGAGTCACTTCACTTTCTTTCTTTTTACAATTTCGGTTCTTCGGGTAATTATGCGTCCGGTCCTTCAACTTTTCTCTTGTCCATTTTGTTCCTCAAATTTTGACTTTTCTTTCAATCACACCCCCAAAAATAGCAACCCTAGGTTCCTAAACTTTCGATATTTGTACACTTTGGTCCCCCCATGTCATGTTTTTGTGCATGTTTGTTCATTTTTCCTTCATTTAGCTTTTTTCTCCTCCAATTTGGGATTTCGGTCTACAAAAGCCATAATCAAACAATTATAAATAGGAATTCATTCAATTTCATCAATAATTAACTCATTAAAGTACCTAATAAGTGTGTAAAAACACACTTGTCATACACCCTCAAACTTAAGTTCTTGCCTATCTCGAGCAAGGTTAACTCCTATCACAATCATGCAATATATGCTAAGAACCAAAAATGTTAGATAGCTCATCAAGGTATTCATAAGTGTAAAATTATGTAATCAATTCACACACATGTTTCCTAACCATGCTACCAAAAAAATGTAAGCTCATCCAATGTTTGATTTGTGTATGTGTGTGCATAGTCATTTTTCACCATCATCTAAATTAGGAAACAATTATCAACACGGAATAAAATTTCAAATTAGCTCCAACCTGATCCTTTGTGGTCAAATATTTCATTTCCCGCTCATAGAATTCACACCACAATATAGGAATTTTCTTTATTTTCCCGAGTGTAAATCCAAAGGTGGTTTTTATGTCACTCTTTTCCTTTCTTGCTCGAATTTGGTTAGGTCTAACCGCCAATTTCAACTCTAGTTATGTGATAATTCTCCACTAATGAGTGCTTTCACATTCAAGTTTATGCTAAGTAATTCAAACTCACTAGTTATCTAAACCCAAATATCAAATACAATTGCATCAAATCAATTTCTTTTCTTTTTCTCAATCAAACTTTTGTTTTGCTTCACTCCCTTAAACTTTTTTACCCTTGTAGCGAGTTTTAGGTCGATAACCCCCCGATTGTTTAGACCAAGGGGTACCAAATTTTGGAATACCCCCTACAAACTTAGTAACTCGAGTAAAAAAGGCAATGAAGTGAGGTTTAAGATTCAACAAGTGCAACATCATTTTTTTAAGCACAACAAAGCCAAATGACACTCCACACAATTATTTTCACATGCATAGAATCAACACATTTTTAGATAATATCTTTCACTGGCTCGAACCCCCAAACTTTTATCATAAAATGGTGGACTGATAATGTATGTGAATAGAAGTTTATGTGTAACTCACAACCTAGTTCTTTCAATTCAAAAATTTTCCATCAATCAACCATTTTCACATCTAGACAACAATCAATCATGACTATCGTGTTCAAAGTAATATAAGATCTCACATGGACAAGCAAATTTCAAGATTGAGACAAACAACATGGTTGGACATAACTTATGAATTTATAACAATTTTAAACATCACATCAAATTATCAAAAGTCAGCAAGGCTATCTAACACGTCAATACCAACACCAATATAAACGCAATATATAAGCACAATATCTAATCAACACCCCCAAACTTAAATTACATATTATCCTCAATGTGTGCAAGAACAGTACAAAATAAGGAAAGAGGATTTA
This sequence comes from Osmanthus fragrans, assembly GCA_019395295.1. Lineage (NCBI taxonomy): Eukaryota > Viridiplantae > Streptophyta > Magnoliopsida > Lamiales > Oleaceae > Osmanthus > Osmanthus fragrans. The sequence continues at coordinate 17,387,093 of CM033361.1, read as the reverse complement.
TGTAACACTCCGAATTTTCTTACTATTTTCATTTGGGCCTAAACTTAATAGTGGTAATTTATCAAATGAAATAGCTCATGTCTAATCTGGTCGTCACACTAAAATTCAAAAGTTAATGTTATAAGTTTAACCCACCTATTTGTATAAATGATTTATGTTCTTATGCATATTTCATAGAATTTATCGTAACTTTTATTTGGGGTCAAGTATTTAAATATTATAGAAGTTAATAAAATATATATCAATAATATACTTGTTTTGTAACTCGTGTTAAATAACATAATTGTGTTCAAAAATGAAATCATTTTGAGTTATTTATATCCGAATTATCTTGATAGAAAGAAAAGTAACTCTAAATCATATATTTTATTAATAGTAAAATAATAATAATAATAATAATAATAATAATAATAATAATAATAAAAGAAACTACAATTTCAATGCAGGTACGGTTACTTGGAATTTGAAAAAGAATATTATAATTTAATAAATTAAACATAATTAAATTCGTTAATTTTGATAATAGTTAATTTAATTAATCCCATAAACTCTTAATTTATATCAAATATGTTTGGAATTAAATAATTAAACCGACTGAGAGTTACATATATATGTGTGTGAATTATATATATGTACATGGTCAGGTTAGAATTTTCATTTAGAACAAAAAACTTCATTTCCTACATTGACACACGCACACACTGCTGGAAATAATCTCCTTTACCATTATTCTGCAATCATATTTTCAAATTTATTTGATATCAAATTGAGGTAAGAATACATAGTTCAAAGTGGTAAATTCTTATTTTTTGATGTTTATATAAATTTTGGCATGAAGTACTATAAGGTCTTTTTTGTCGATTTCTATGTTAAATCCTTCGAGATAAACCGTTAAACCAAATATGTAAATCCTACACGATATAGAAATTTTTTAAAAATTCCTTGAGCTATTAGATATCGCGACCAGTTTGCTTTAAATCTAAGAATGTCAGTATGTTATGCCATTTTTTAATTATATCATGTTTTTAAAAATATTCACTCTTACAATAACTTTTTAAATTAGAACGGGTCGTGTGGATGCGTGAAAGATTGATCGAATGATGCTTATGGGGTCGTCAAGTAAAATTTTTAGAAATGATAATTGTCAATTTATATTTCAAGAACATCCTTATGTTAAATTTTATGCACATTATTTAATAGTTTTTTTTTTTTTTTTGACGTTCTATGTTAACTTTAAATTGATGGGCTGATATCGTAGTATTTCAAGATTTTACTTATCTGAAAATTTTCACTTAAATTGATTGTTTACCATTATCAAATTATCAATCAAATTTCAAAAAATTGAATAAAAATGAATTTCCGCTTAAATTAGATAAATAAGATTTTTGTTAACACTTCAAGTCTATTTTTATGCTAAAAATAAAAAAAATAAAATGAAATAGATTTCGGGGCGTTACAGTTTGTTATGAGAGCCTCAGGTCTACCTTTATGTAGAATAAGGAAAAAAAGAAAAAAGAAACTTTCATTATGTGCAAACATGATTTATATGAATATTTTTCTTTTCTTTTCTTTTCAGTGGTATTCATTTTTCATTTACAGAAACTTACAATTCATTATTAGTTTTTTTTTATCCACATAATCCCCATAAATTGTCGGTTATGGTATTTGCATTTGCTATAACCCCTCAATTTATAACTCATTTTGACAATGACAAGAAAAAGGTAAAATAATAATAATAATAATAATAAATGAAGAAAGAAAGCGTTTCTGCATTTGAATTAAGCTATTTGTACCTGAAGTTTGATACTCCGGATTACCGATCTCACTGGCGCCCTCACATGTAGATCAGGTTTTACTTCCGACAAATGTGTGGCCCCGCCCTCAATGTGAGAGGGCGGATGAGATCGAATAATTCGGAGTGTCAAACTCCGGATACATTAGCATAACCGTTCTGCATTATGTGTTGTCCTTTCAACAGTGAAGCAAAGGCTACAAAGCCATTATTAATATTATTATTTTTCTGAACTGACAAATCCATTATTGTTATCCTATAATTTTTGCAACTTTGTTAATTTTTCTAGTTTTGGTTGCATATTGACCACATTAAGTGCGTAGTGTCCGGGGCCTGGGCTTATGCATTAGTAGTCTTGAAATTTGTAAATATGGGGTGGGATAACATTTAAAAAAAATAGAAGTAAAGATAAAAAAATTTCATGTGGAACTCCTTGGCAGATTTACTTCATAATTGAAGTTGTAAGTTGGTTTTTAGATTATTATTTTTTTCCTCAAATGAGAACAAATGGAATCTTTTATGTTTCAAATTTCTATTTAATGGTCTTGCAATTAATTAGGTATTACATACTCATTGACTACAAACCTTGGACTTTCGTGATTTTTTTTTTCTTACTTGCAGTTGCAACTTTTAATTGGATGTGTGGAATTAATCACTAAATCCCTTAGGGCATGTTTGATAGAGCTCAATTTCCATGGAAAATTGAAATCATTTTTCATTTCTACCCAATTAACATGTTTGATAACAACTTTTTCTTGGCAAAACATTTTCGCACCCACCCCCCACGCGCCCTTTTTCCATGTTTTGGACGAAAATCTTTTCACACTACGTTGGTGGGAAAAGCCTTTCCATGTTCTTTTTTTTTTTTACCAATCCAAACTCCCCAATTGTACAAAAAAATTATCCATTTAATTGACAATTTGCATGAAAAACAAAGCCAAACGAATGATTTTTGATTTTACAAATTTTTTTTTGACAATCTAAACAAGTTATAGCCTCAATTGTACAAAAAAAAAAGTATCCATTTCATTGACAATTTTCATGAAAAACAAAGCCAAACAAACACTAAAAGATAGAAAATTTCAATATTTTCCAGGTGAAAAATTATATCAATCAAACACAATTAATTGACTATTTTCAATAAAACAAATTCTAGACAATTCAATTTCCTGTAATTCGTTTTCCTTTCACCCAAATTTCATTCTTGCAATCAAACAGACCCTTAGATTAGATTTACTACATTACCAAAGCAATAAAATCAAGATTTGACGACCACTGATTGGAAAATAAATAATTAAATAAATAAATAAAATTAAGGTATACTCTAATGTTTCAATATTCACTTTTCAACTTGTTAAAAAAAATAATATATATATATATATATATATATATATATATATATATATATATATATATATATATATATATATATAACAGGTACATGTGAATGTGTGTCTACTTTTTTTTACTCGTTCTATACATTATGAGATTTTAATTAAACAATTATTAAAATAAGACCCATGACATTTAACACTCATCAATCAACTACGGTCCGACAAACCAAGGTACGAAATAAAAAGTTATGTTCCATTTTATTTTTTGAGCATGATATATGAATTATTTAAACTTAAATTCAAGAAATGCTTATGATGTTAGAATGAAATATGTTATTTATGTTATCATTTTGTTTTAACATACAAGAATGTATGATGATTAGCCATTATATTAAAATCATAAGAGCATAATGTATAATTTGATATCACTAACAAAGATAAAACATAATTAGACACTTACGTAACCGACATGGCTAGAACTTATAAGACCACAGCTTGTACAGTAACGTTGAGCCATAGATCCATCATTCAACCCTATGAGAATTACGTGAATGACTCGACTCGTTCACTTGTCAAACACGTGAAAGATGTATGGCAACTGTGGATGTAGGACTAGAGATCACACATATCGAGACTGTGAATAAACTCATACACTCACTTTCACCTCAATGGGGAGACTTGAGAGTTATTGTTAGAAATGAGATGCTAGAAGATAACCCTCCAGAGCCCCCAAACATAATTGAGTTTGGTCTGTATTGTCAGACCTTTCTAGATAAGAGGAGTGAGAGCTTAGAGTCTCAATCAAAGATAGTAAATGAGCTCGATGATGAGGTTGAGCCTTGAGCTTGAGCTCGAGCCCGAGCCAGAACCAAAATTTGAATCGGGCCCATAGGAAGATCCCAAATGGAAGTATGATGACGACTTTGGGTTGAAGTTAGAGAATGATCATGAGCATGAATCTGAGCTACTGGTTGAGATGGACATAGAGTCCGGGCCTGAGGCAGAAGACTTCTTAGAAGATGAAGCTCCACTAAAGAAGATTCGCATAATTCATAGGAATTAGAAACTTAAATTTTATTTCTTTTGTACTGTGAAATTTTTTTTTTATCTTCTTTATATTACTAGAAATTAAAATTTGTTAAATTCAAGGAGTATTATTAATAAGATTCAAAATTCCCTTTGAACATATTAAGCTATTGTATTGTCCAATATTTCTGAGACAAAAAATTAATTTTTGTTGATACAAAGAATTGGAAGGAAAACAAGACCAAACATCTATGTTCAGAGATCTAATAAGAGCAGTGTATGACCTTGGTAGGCATCAAACACCAATACCTCCTCAGAATGGACCGACAAATGCCAACCACGCGGGTTCAATTATGGAGCCATTTTTTCTGTTTCAAAGCTCATTCTTTTGACGGTAAAGCAAACCCTTTGGTAGCCGAGGAATTGTTAAGAGGACTGGAACGGATCTACAAACACATGGCATGCATTGACACACAGAAGGTATCATGTGTCGAATTTATGATGGTTGGAGCAGTAGGCCACTGGTGTGAGTCTGCTTTACAGACCAAAATGGAAGCACAACAACGTGCTATGACTTGGGCATAGTTCAAAGAAGAAGTGATAACAAAGTATGTTCCCTAATCCCTAAGGGATTGGAGAGAGACACAGTTCTTATAGCTGAAACAAAGAAATATATCGCTTGATGAATATGAAATGAAGTTTAAACAACTTTCGAGGTATACTACACACCTTATGGACATCAAGCCAAAGAATGCTAGAAGGTTCAAACTAGGGTTGCATCCAGAAATTGGAGGAATCATGGCATCTCACCATATGACTACCTATATTGAAGTACTTCGGTGAGCTCAATCAATTTCTGATAATCTAAAAATGGATCGAATGACTTAGAAAAGTAATCAATCTTATGGAAAATGAAAGTGAAATGGATCGAATAAAGGGAAAGGATTTGGACAATTAAAGAAGGAAAATACATGATCGGGATCAGGATCAAACAAACAAATAAAGTTACTCCACGATGCTCTAAATGCAACAAGGCCAATGGGGGAGAGTGCTTGTTTGGGGAAAATGTGTGCTATCAATGTGGCCAGAAAGTCCATTTTGCCTCAGACTGCAAGGTATACCCACCTAAGAAAAACTATGAGCAGGGTAAGAAAGTGAAACCCAAAGTCTTTGCTTTAACCCAATATGAGACAATTGAGGATCCGGACATAATAGCAGGAATTCTATCAATATTTGAATTACTTGCATATGTTCTTATAGACTCGGGAACTACTCATTCATTTACCTCTACCACGTTTATTGCTAAATCATGTACTGCATGTGAAAAATTCGATAGTGTTCTAGAAATTTTCATCCCATTGGGTAGAATTTTAAACACCAATCAAATTGTTATGGAGGTTAAGTTAGAAATGGATGAAAAAAAATTAAAAGCTTATCTATACCACCTAGATATGAAAGACTTTGATGTTATTCTAGGAATGGACTAGTTGGGAAGCAATCATGCAACCATTCGATGTTTTGAAAAAGAAGTAATTTTTCAAAAGTATGGAGATGAAGACTTTGGATTTTGCGTTGTACGAGTTAAGTCTTTACCTTGTCTCTTGTCAGCCATGATGCAAAAAAGATGTTAAAGAAGAGATCTTACTAGGAATTTTCAGTAAATATAATGATACTCAGCAATCGCATCTTAGTATTGGTAATGTATCGATTGCGCAAGATTTCATTGATATAGTCCATGATGACTTATCGGGCGTACCACTTGAAAGGAAATTGGAATTTACAATTGACCTCACACTTGGAGCAACTCTAGTGTCTAAAACTCCATACATGATGGTGCCAAAAGTGCTACAAGAATTAAAAATAAAGTTGCAAAAATTGTTGGATAAATGTTACATTCGAACAAGTACATCTCCTTGGGATGTAGCAATTTTGTTTGTGAAGAAAAAAGATGGATCAATGAGGTTGTGCATTGATTATAGGGAACTAAATCGGTTGGCTATCAAAAACAAATATTCTCTTTCTTGAATTGAAGACCTCTTTAATCGGTTGAAGGGTGCAACAGTATTTTCCAAGATTGATTTGAGACCAGACTATCATCAGTTGAAAGTGAAGGCAGTTGATATTTCAAAGACAACATTTAGAACTTCCTATAGTTATTACGAGTCCACGGTAATGCCTTTTGGATTAACAAATGCTCCTGCAGTATTTATGGATTTGATGAATAGAGTATTCCATTAATATTTAGATCAATTTTTCATTGTTTTCAGTGATGACATTTTGGTGTATTCAAAAAATAAGGATCAACATGAAGAACAACTCAAGATAGTGTTGGAGACACAACGAAGGGAGAAATTGTATGCTAAATTCAAGAAATGTGAATTTTGGTTTGATCGCATAGTTTTCCTCGGTCATGAGGTTACGACACAAGGGATTGACGTAGACCTTACTAAAGTTGAAATGGCAACCAACTGGCCTATATCTACGAATGTAGTTGAAGTACATAATTTTTTTAGATTAGTTGGTTATTATCGGAGATTCATTGAGATATTTTTCAAAATAGCTAGGCTGATGACCCAACTAACCAAAAAGGGATTGAAATTTCAATAGACGAAGAAGTGTGATGAGAGCTTTCAAGAACTGAAATAGAAATTGGTTACAACTTCAATTTTAGCTATACCAGAGGGTTCATATGGATTTGTTATATATAGTGATGCATCCAAATAGGGTTTAGGATGTGTAGTGATGCAGTTTGGGAAGGTGATCGCATATGCCTCAAGACAACTAAAACAACATGAGTAAAAACTATCCTACATATGATCTAGGGTTGGTGGCGGTAGTACACGCTCTAAAAATATGGCGTCACTACCTTTACGAAGAAAATTACGATATCTATATAGATCATAAGAGCTTGAAATATGTATTCGCTCAAAAGGATTTGGATATGAGACAGAGAAAGTATTTGGGGTTAGTTAAGGATTATGACTGCCCTATTTATTAGCATCCGAGTAAAGCTAATGTAGCTGCGGATGCTCTTAGTAGGAAGACAGTGGGACAATTAACAGTTTTACCCACAACTCAAGTACAGTTGATAAAGGAGTTTGATAAATTGAAATTTAAAGTTGTCATTCCACCAAGTTGGTTTATTATAAGGATTGCATCATTAAAGATTCAACCTACTTTTACTAATCGAATCAAGGATGCTCAAGACAATGACCCATTTTTTAGGAAAATCAAGGTGAAAATTGGTACAAGTAAAAGAAAGGGTTTTGCAATAGCAGAAGACAATGCTTTGATTTTCGAAGAGAGGTTATATGTATCAAAGGATGAAGGGATAAGAAAAGAGATATTAGAGGAAGCTCACTATATCATGTATGCTGCACATCCTGATGACTAAAATATATCGAGATCTTCACGATATATTTGGGTGGAGGAATATGAAAATGAGGACTGGTCTCTTTGTTGAGAAGTGTATTGTACGTCACCAAGTTAAAGTAGAACATCAAAGGCTATTAGGACCATTAAATCCATTGGAAATTTCAAAGTGGAAATGGAGCAAATAGTTCATTCTTCCAGCAAGAATGAACTACTGTATGGATTAGTTTGTTCAATTATATGTTAAGAAAAATTGTTAGGCTGCATGGAGTTCCATTATCCATCGTCTCAGATCGAATTCCAATGTTTACTTCTAAATTTTGAAAAAGCAAGTAAGGAGTTATGGGGGACAAAGTTAAATTTCAGCACTCTATATCAACCACAATCTGATGGACAGTATGAAAGGACTTTTCAAATCTCAGAAGACAAGCTCTAGGCATGTGTCTTGGATTTGGGAAGAAGTTGGGAGTCACACCTATCGTTAGTGGAGTTTGCATACAATAATAGTTTTTAGACTACTATTGACATGACTCATTATAGATCACTGGTTTACTGGGACAAAATCGGAGAAACCAGAAATTATTACAAGGACTGTACGAGCAATTGATAAAAGTAGAGACATAATAAAGTCAGCTCAAGATAAACAAAAAAGCTATGTAGACCAACAAAGAAAGTAAATAGAATTTGAAGTTGGTGAAAAAGTGCTTCCAAAGGTGGCATCAATAGAAGAGGTTCTTAGATTTGGCAAGAAGGGAAAGTTGGGACCTCGATTTATAGGTCATTTCGAAATTCTAGATAGAATTAAAAATGTAACATACCGTCTAGCATTGCCACCTGGACTATCGACACTACATTAAGTATTCCAAATATCAGTACTTAGAAAGTATGTGCATGATCTCGAGCATGTGATAATCTATGATTCATTTGAAGTACAGAAAGATCTAAAGTATGAGAAGCTCATTTGGAGATTATCGAAAGGAAAGTATATGCATTAATAATTAAGGAAGTTGCATTGGTTAATGCTTGATGGAAAAATCATGGAGTCAAAGACGTACTTAAGAGAAAAAAAAAGATGAAATAAAAGCCCAGCATCCAAAGCTTTTGACTAAATAAGATAATTTTGAGAACGAAATTAATTTAAGGGGGAAGAGATGTAACACCCCAAATTTTCTTACTATTTTCATATGGGCCTAAACTTAATATTAATCATTTAGCAAATGAAATAGCCCATGTCTAGCCTGGTCATCACGCTAAAGTCCAAAGGTTAATGTGATAAATTTAACCCACCTATTTGTATAAATGATTTATTTTCTTATGCTTATTTTATAGATTTTATCCTAACTTTTATTTGGAGTCAAATATTTAAATATTATAGAAGTTAATAAAATAAATATCAATATTATAGTCATTGTGTAGCTCGTGTTAAATAATATAAATTTAAGAATGTCGGTATGTTTGTCATTTTATGTTTATATCATGTTAAATAAGAATATACACGTATTTTTACTTAGTATTTTTTAAAATACTCACTCTTACAATAACTTTTCAGAGTAGAACGGATTGTGTGGATGCGTGGAAGATTGACTGAGTAATGTTTATGGTGTCGCGAAGTAAAATTTCTAGAAATAATAATTGTCAATTTATATTTGAAGAACATTCTTATGTTAAATTTTATGCATGTTATTTAATAGTTTTTTTTTGTTCGAGCATTTTACTATCTATGTTAAATTTAAATTGATAGGTTGACATTGTAGTATTTCAAGATTTTAGTTAATATGAAAATTTTCACTTAAATTGTTGGTTTATCATTATTGATCAAATTTCAAAAAATTGAATAAAAATGATTTTTCAGTTAAATTAGATAAATAAGAATTTTGGTAACACTTCAAGTCTATTTTTATGTTAAAAAAATAAAATAAAAATGAAATATATTTCGGGGCGTTACAGTTGACGATACTTCCCAAAATGAATGTTCGTTGAAGGATGGTTGCAATTGATTTTTGGCTCATGACCTTGTATACAATTCACATCCAAACTTGTTGAGATCCATGGTGGCTAGAACTTCAAAAATATTGACCTAAAAAAATGGTATTAAGCCAAAAGTGCAATAACAAATGTATTAATCACAAGTAACTAACAAAAAAGTATAAATGTAAGAAAATTAGGTTGCCTCCCGACAAGCGTTCGTTAATCAAAAGTAACTATCAAAAAAGTATAAATGTAAGAAAATTAGGTTGTCTCCCGACAAGCGCTTGTTTTGTAGACAATAGTATGTGCATCCTTAAATAATGTGAGTCAATAGAAACCCGATTGAAGTTTATTTGATGCAGTTTTCGTAGCACCAAAGTGAATAGCATAGAAGAGGAATGACATTGCTCAATGATTTGCTCCATTTCATCTTTCGGCACACATCTCCGAATGATTTGTTCTGGACCCCGAAGATCTTCCCAAAAATAATACTTGATGTCGGCGAAGAAGCTATTCTTTTGTTTGCAAGAAAAATCTGGTGGTGGGATGCCACTAGAAAGAAATTCACATAGTTTGCATACCATGACATATGAGTGGTTTGTAGAAGATGTATGATTTGCAAGAGTTGCTCATCGGGGAAAACCTCATTTATTTCCCCATTATCTACCACTTCATCGGCTTGCTCAAGCCCAACCAAATGATCAGCAACAACATTTTTGGTCCCCTTCTTATCACGAATTTTCAAGTCAAACTCTTGTAGAAGAAGAACCCATCTAATCAACCGAGACTTGGCATCTTTCTTTGCTAGCAAATACTTGAGAGTCGACTGGTCTTTGTAAACAATCACTTTTGACCCAATGAGGTAAGATCGAAATTTATCAAATGCAAATACCGCTGCAAGCATCTCTTTTTCGGTAGTAGTATAGTTCAATTGAGCATCAATCAAGGTTCAGCTAGCATAATAGATGACATACAAGATTTTATCTCTCATTTGTCCCAAAACCGCTCCAACGGCATAATCGCTTGTGTAGACCATAAGCTTGAAATGAAGATTCCAATATGGGGCTATAATAATGGGAATCGTGATGAGTTTTTCTTTAAGAGTATTGAAAGCTTGGAGACACTCTTGAGAGAAGTCAAATGGAGTGTTTTTCTCAAGTAAGGAGCAAAGTGGCTTTATAACCTTTGAAAAATCCTTGATAAACCTCCTATAAACTTCGACATGCTCCAGGAAGCTTCGTATACCTTTTATCGATGTTGGTGGAGGTAATTTCTCAATCACTTAGATTTTGGCCTCGTCGACCTCAATCACCTTCTGTGAAATTCGGTAGCTAAGTACTATGCCTTCTTGAACCATATAGTGGTATTTTTCCTAATTAAGCACCAAATTAATTTCTTCATACCTCTTTAACACCATCCCTAAGTTCCTCAAGCATTCATCAAATGAAGTCCAAAAAATCGAGAAATCATCCATGAACACCTTAATAATTTCTCCACCAAATCGAGGAAGATAGCCATCGTGTACCTTTGAAAAATGGCAGGTGCGTTACCAAGATCGAAGAGCACCCTTCTATATACAAATGTATCATATGGACAAGTTAAAGTAGTCTTCTCCTGATCCTCCAGTGCTATTGGAATTTGATTATAGCACGAATACTCATCCAAAAAGCAATAATGAGAATACACCGCCAACCTCTTCAGCATTTGATCAATGAAAGAAAGAGGAAATTGATAATTTCTAGTAGCATTGTTAAGCTTATGGTAATCAATGCATGCTCTCCAACCGGTTATGGGTCTAGTAAGTATAAGTTCATTATTCTCATTTTCCACTACCATGACACCTTCTTTCTTTGACACCACATGAACGGGGCTCATCCATGCACTATCTGAAATCAGATAATTAATGCCCGCATCAAGCCACTTTACTACCTCAACACTCATCCTCCATAAGGATTTTGTGCATGCATAGTGAAGGGCTTATACCCCAAATATTTGTAATAGTCCAACTGATGGCTTCTATGTCTTCCCTCAACACCCGAAGTCTTCCTCCAATTCATTTAAGGAATTGGAAATGATAATTGAAAGTGTAGATGAATCTCCCCAATAGGCATACCTCAAATGAGATGGAAGATGCTTTAATTCAAGTGTAAGTGCTTGTTGAAAAGATGGTGGCGAAGAGTTATTTTTCAAATCATCAAAGTATGGTACCTTCTTGTAAGAGCAATAAGGTGTAGCCTCTAAATAATGTGCCACTTGCTCAACTTCGGGATCCCTGCCCTTGGTACTTGAAGAACGTATAAGACAGGTTTCAAGAGGGTCCTTAGAAAGCCCATGAAGAGATTTGGCTACTACGTGATCTACAACGTCTACTCGAAAGCATGAATCGAATTCCAATGGGTACTTGATGGCCTTCAAGATATTGAATATAACTTGTTCATCCTAGACCCTTAAGATGAGTTTGCCCCCCCGTACGTCAATCAAAGTCCGATCGGTAGCGAGAAATGGTCACCCCAAGATAATATGGATATCTTTGTCATTCTCCATGTCAAGAATAATAAAGTCGGCCGAAAGGATGAACTTGTCCACTTTGACTAGGGCATCCTCAATGACACCCTTTTGATATTTGATAGATCTATCGTCCAATTGCCAAGACCCGGTGGTTGCCTTGGCCTCTCCCAAGCCCAATTTCCTGAAAATTGACAAAGGCATCAAATTAATGGTAGCATCAAGATAACATAAAGTTTTACTAAAATTTAAATCACCAATTGTGCATTGAATAGTAAAATTCCTTGGATTTTTGATTTTTGGAGGCAATTTTTTGTTTTTTTTTGTAGAATAGTACTACACTCTTCCATTAGCATCACCATCTCATGCCCTTCAAGTTTTCTTTTGTTTGAAAGAATGTCCTTCATGAATTGTGCATAACTCGGCATTTGAGCTAAAGTATCAACAAATGGAATGTTTGTGTATAGCTCTTGAACACCTCCAAAATTTACCAAATTAGGCATCCAATTTATGCTTTTGCAGCCTTTGTGGAAAGGAAATTGGACACTAATAGGCCTCGACCGGTATTGGAGCTTTTGATGTTTATAGCTCCGGTTCATCTTCCTTAATTGCTTCATCATTTGCATTTGGTTCTTGCATAACCCTATCTTCTTCAATTTATGTCTTGCTAGTTTGAGCCTTTGGCATACCACCATGATTTCGGGCAATCGCATCCCACTTCTAGTTGTAATAGCTTACACATTCTCTCTTGAATTTGTTGTACCCCTTATTGCCTTTCAGATATAAGCTTGGCAAATTGACCCACTTGACGTTCCAAGTTTTTCAAAGAGGCATCATTATGTTCTTGATATTTCAATTGATGGTTCGCCAACTTAGCAATGGCCTCTTTCCAACCTTCTTTCTTCTCTTGCGGCCTCGAGTTTAGCACATTTTGATTGTTCTCATAAGAGAAGTTTGGATGATTTCCCCAACCGGGGTTATAATTTTGAGAGTAAGGATTGTACCCTTAGCATTGAAAGTTTTGAGCACATGACACTTGCTCGATGGATTGCCAACAACTACCTATCAATGGGCAACTCGGGTTTGGGTGATTTGTTCCACAAATATCATAAATACGTGGAGCTTGTACCATATGGCCGAAATGAGAGCTAAAGATAGATGTAGAAAGTCATTCTACCTTCTTTACTAGTGAGTCAATCTTTGCTAGAACCATTGAAAAGGCTTCACCGCCTCGAACTCCACCAACTCCTTTTTGTGAACTATCAGGCTACATAGCACTTTGCTCATTCATAACCTCGAATAGATCATTTGCTTCCCGAATACTCTTTTTCTTGATTGAGGCGTTAAAGGATGAATCTACATTTGAAAGGCAAAAAAAAGTCAGCCTAACATAAAATAATTTACTTTTTGTCCCATTGTGATTCCATGATTTTGATATTTTCGAAGCGTAACTTTAAGCCTCTCCCAAGCATCATGAAAGCTCTCCAATTCAAATTGTTGAAAGGTGGTTATGTCATGCTTGAGTTTGGCTACTCACGCGGGTGGAAAGAATTTGATTGTAAATTTTTGAACAAATTCTGCCCAACTATTTATACTCCCGGGTAGTTTCAAGCCATGCTATTACTTTATCCATCAAAGTATGGACAAATAATCTCATCCAGATAGCTTCCACACTAACGCCTTCATATTTAAAATTGCCAACATTTCCCATAAATCATGCAATATGAGAGTGTGGGTTCTCATCGGTCCTCCCATAAAATGGAATGGTATTGGAAAACAAACTGATGACATCTGGCCAAAGTTGAAAGTTCGGATGTCCATATGAAGGATAAACAATACTTGATTCATTCTTTACCATGAGTGGGTTCATGAAGTCCCCAATAGAATCTTCCTCATTTACAATGGGCTCTTCAGTCTGCTTTCTTGGTTACCAAAATTCGGTGGAACGCCATCTTGCGGAATATTTTTCGGTTGAGCATTGGGTTTCACATTTTCTCCTAGTTGGGCCATCACAATTAATCATTGCCTTCTTAATTCCCCTTGTTCCTGTTGCCTTCTTCAGAAGGTCCTTTCAATATTAAGATCAAGTTCGAAAAGATCAAAACTTCTTGAACAAAGCATGCACTACCGAAAACCTAAGGAAATCAAAATAAAGAAGTCAACTTCACAATAAAGATATAATAGCTATAAAAAAGAATAAAGACTATAAATTGTGAAAATAAGAATCAATTAGATAATAATTGAAATGAAATACTCCCCGACAATAGGGTCAAAAACTTGTTTGCTAAAATTATATACCGCAAGTGCATAGGTCGCGTTCAAATAATAAAATGGATTTTGAGTCCAAGTAAATCCCTCAAAGAGCGTCTCTTCCAATCATGCACTAATTGAATGACACACACAATTTGATTTCAAAGTTAAAGGCGGAAAGAAAATGATTCTCACGTTCAATCAAAACATGCAATTATAACAATGATGAGAATTTGGAGTATAGTCGAGTTAGGATCCATGATTCCACTTGACCGTCGCTAAATTAATTTCTCAACAAACATATTAATAAAAATGCTCACATATCTTGTCAAACCCAATTTTCCTATTGTAGTTAATTACCACCCGTCCCTTAGTTGGATTCTTGAAGCTTGCAAGGTTTTGATCTTGATCTCTCCAAGATTTTCCCATTTTTCTTGTGATATTTTCTCTCCTTTTACTTGCTTTACTTTCTCTCTAGACAAGGGTTTTAAGATGTTGAATAATGAATGAAAGGGTTCAATATGCATTTAAAAAGGCCCAAAAATCGTCCCAATGAATTGCAAAATAGTCCAAGCATTTAAAAAAAAAACAAATGAGGTCCCTAGCTTGGGGCAGTCGAGGCACCATGGCTGCTACAACATGGCATTTGGGCGCTCGTAAGTGGCGCCTAGGCACTACTCCACTTTATTTTATTTTATTTTGGCTTCGGTCCTACAGGTAATTGAGCATTCAGTCCTTCAACTTTTATCTTTGTTCACTTTGGTCCCCAAGGTCATGTTTTGTGCACTGTTGATCCTTCTTCCTTCCTTTAGCTTTCTTCTGCTCCATTTTTGGATTTTGGCTTACAAAAGGCATAATTACACAATTATGAATATGAATTCACTCAATTTCATCAATAATTATCTCGTTGAAGTACTTAATAAATGTGTAAAAATACACTAATCATTAATCTTAAGCCACTCTAGATGAAGAGTATGCCAGATGACCTCCAAAACATGAGGAGCCTTAGGGGTCAGCCTGAGAGGTGAAGTAGATGTGAGATCCACATCTCATCAATAGAGCACCTTATGCTATTTGTGTGCAAAGAATCTACCTCCCAAATATATCGCAAAAGGACAGCAAATCCCACAGCTAAAAGTTGGTCTACTTCCTCAAAGATGGTACAATTCGTAGAATCCATACAACCAAGAAGACAGAAACAATGGACTTGAAAACTAAAGGAATCCGGTGTCAGAACTTGCCAAAGTTCAAGAACAGTACAATCAACTTGGATCATGTTGAGAAATGGAATGGTTGTTTAAAACCAACAAATCAGGCCGGATTTGTTTTATAAGGCCGCATAGAACAAATCCTATGCGGCCGCATAGAATGGACAGAAACTTATGTTTCTGTCCGAGTATAACTATGCGGCCGCATGATTTTGTACTATGCGGTCGCATAGTACATTTTTAGGTTACCGTTGGAGACGGTTTCTTACCGTTTGTAACTTGAATTTGGTGCCCTTTCAACACCTTTTTGGCACCAATTCGTGCACAATAGTGAGGCCTATAAATAGAGGAGCCATGTTCTTATTGGAGACAATTGAAAAACATTATTTTATGCTTATACTCTCTACAATCAAATTCATATCCATTTTTCCATTCACATTCATAATCTTCTTATTGTATTCTTGAGTTTTGGGTAGAAATACTTGTGCTTTGGTATTTCTATAACAAGGCTTGATTAATCCTTCAAACCATTTGCCGAAAAACCTTTTAACATCTCAATTTACCGGAGAAGGGGCAAATATTGTTTGAGGACAACGATCACGTGTTTGGGCCTTATTCAAAGTTCGTTTCTATAAGATTTGTTGTTGTTTCCAAGATTGTTTTCTCTCCTCCTTCGATGAAGATTTCCAACATTCTCAAACAATATTACTGCAATGGAGAGTGAAACAACTATGGCTACTATAAAGTTGATGAATCAAGACTTGGTTCGTTTGGATCGCTTCGATGGCACGAACTTCACAAGATGGCAAGATAAGTTGAAATTCCTTCTTACGGCATTAAAGATTTTTTATGTGCTTGATCCGAACTTGGAAGATCTACCTGAACCATCTGACAAAGACACCGATGAATCAAGGCTGAATAGAAAGAAGCGTGAAGAGGATGAATTAATATGCCGCGGCCATATTCTCAACTCTTTGTCGGATCGATTGTATGATCTTTACACCAACACAACTTCGCCAAAAGAAATATGGGATGCATTGGAAAGTAAGTACAAAGCGGTGGAAGAAGGTACCAAGAAATTTTTAATTTCTAAGTACTTCGATTTTAAATTTCTTGAAAACATCCCCTTGCTTCCACAAATTCATGAATTGCAAGTGTTAGTCAACAAATTGAAGGCGGTGAAGATTGAAATCCCAGAAACCTTTCAAGTGGGGGCAATTATTGCAAAACTCCCCGGTACTTGGAAAGGATACCGGAAGAAAATTATGCATAGTTCCGAGGATCACTCCTTGGAACAATTGCAAAAACATTTGCGCATTGAGGAAGAGTCAAGAATGCGTGATAAGAGTGAAACCTCTTATGAAGGCACTTCTAAAGCAAATGCAATAGAGAAGATAGAACCGCCAACAAGAGAAAGCTTTCAACGAACTTCAACAAGTTCAAGAAGAAGACAAAAGGAGGTTGTTTTGTGTGTGGCAAATCTGGTCACTATGCAAAAGATTGTAGACACCGAAAACAAAACAACTTCGGGGGCAAAGTGAACTCCATCAAAGAAGATAGAATTGTGGCCACCATTTGTGAAATCAATGCAATCAAGGGAAAAGTTCTCGGATGGTGGTATGATACTTGTGCTACAATACATGTATCATATGACAAATCTTCTTTCAAGACTTATCATGAAGTTGATGGAGACCAAGAGATTCAAATGGGTAATGAGGTTCGATCTAAAGTGATTGGAAAGGGAAGTGTGGATATCATCTTCACTTCCGGCAAGACTATTACCTTAACCAATGTACTACATGTTCCCGACATGACTAGAAACTTGGTTAGTGAAAATCTCTTAGGAAAACCGGGTATCAAAAGTGTATTTGAATCCGAAAAGCTTGTATTATCCCTAAATGGGAAATTTGTTGGAAAAGGCTATTCTAGTGAAGGAATGGTCAAATTATGTACCGTTGACAATTTGAATGAGAATAAAAATAACTTTGCTTATGTTGTTGATTTATTTTCATTATGGCATGCTAGATTAGGACATATTGGAAAAAGTACTATGAAACGTATGATGAAATGTGACTTAATTTTATATGATGAAAATGATGTCTTTAAATGTAAAACTTGTGTAGAAGCAAAGATGATTAAAAAGCCTTATCAAAATGTAAAAATGACATCTAGTATCTTAGAACTAATTCATACGGATATTTGTGAATTAAATGGCATGTTAACTAGAGGTGAAAATAGGTATTTTATTACCTTTATTGATGATTGCACTAGATATACTTATGTTTATTTAATGAAACATAAAAGTGAAGCTTTTGATATGTTTAAAGTGTATAAAAATGAGGTTGAAAATCACTTAAATAAGAAAATAAAAACTTTAAGAAGTGATAGAGGTGGAGAATATTTTTCTAGTGATTTCAACATATTTTGTGAACAACATGACATAATTCACCAATGTTCGGCACCTAGAACACCAGAACAAAATGGTTTAGCTGAAAAGAAAAATAGAACTTTAGTTGAAATGATAAATGTCATGCTTACCTATGCTAAGTTGTCATTTAATTTGTGGGGGTGAGGCCTTGTTAAGTGCATGTAGGATATTAAATAGAATTCCTTCTAAACAAACTAAGGTTTCTCCTTATGAATCTTGGAAATGAAGAAAACCTAACATTGGATACTTCAAAGTGTGGGGGTGTCTTGCTTATTGTAAGAACACAATCCTAATAGGACCAAGTTGGGTCCAAGATGCATTAAATGTGCATTTGTTGGATATGCTAGCAATAGCAAATCATATAGATTATTAAACTTGGAGACCAATGTGATTATTGAATCAAGTGATGTAGAGTTCTTTGAGGATTTGTTATCTTCGGATAATGAATTGAAGGAAAATCTCTTAGATATCTCTAGCTCAAGTGGAACACAAGATGAAATATCTTCTAAAGGTGTTGATAAGTCAAGTGAGCCACGAAGAAGCAAAAGAACTCGAATTGAGAAGTCTTTAGGACCGGATGAAATTGATTCTCAACGCATTTCTTTTTACTTAGTAGAAGGAAATGAATTGAATGTAGTAAGAACAACTCCATTGGTTCTACATGTGGAAACCGATCCTAAAACTTATAGAGAAGCTATGACTTCTCGTGATAGCATGTTTTGGAAAGATGCAATCAAAGATGAAATGGATTCAATAATGTCAAATAATACTTGGGAACTTGTCGATTTACCACCCGGATCCAAACCTATTGGATGTAAATGGGTATTCAGGAGAAAATACAATGTTGATGGTTCTCTAAATACCTTTAAAGTTAGATTAGTAGTTAAAGGATATCGACAAAGAGAAGGAATAGATTATTTTGATACATATGCACCGGTAGCTGGAATAACATCGATAAGGATATTATTTGCATTAGCTTCGATACATGACTTGCATGTTCACCAAATGGATGTCAAGACGGCATTCTTGAATGGGGATCTCGATGAGGAGGTTTATATGGAGCAACCTGAAGATTTTGCTCTACCCGAAAATGAACATAGAGTGTGCAAGTTAGTAAAATCGTTGTACGGTTTAAACAGGCACCTAAAAAGTGGCATGAGAAATTTGATTTAGCTATAATTTCATTTGGTTTTAAACATAATAGCGTAGATAAGTGTTTTTATTCAAAAGTATGTGATGATTATGTGATATTTATATGCCTATATGTTGATGACATGTTGATTATGAGTAATCACATGGATGGAATAAAAGAAACAAAGAGGTTTCTATCTTCCACATTCAAGATGAAGGATCTTGGACAAGTGGATACCATTTTGGATATCAAAGTCACAAAGACTAGTGGGGGTTACCATTTAAGTCAATCACATTATATTGAGAATGTGATAAACAAGTTCAAACATTTGAACATAAAGGAAGCAAGTACCCCAATTGATCCAAGTTTAAAACTTGTAAAGAATGATGGAAAGGCAATTGCTCAATTGGAATACGCAAGTGTTATTGGAAGTCTTATGTATGCAGTTCAATGCACAAGACCAGACGTAGCATTCGCAATTAGTAAACTAAGTAGGTTTACTAGTAATCCAAGCAATGATCATTGGAAGGCCATTGGAAGAGTTCTTGGGTATTTAAAGAAGACCAATGACTTAAGCCTACAATATACTAAATTCCCGGCTGTCTTGGAAGGATTTACCGATGCTAGTTGGATATCTAGCACGAGTGAGAATAAATCCACTTCCGATTGGGTGTTCACTCTTGGAGGAGGAGCTGTTTCTTGGAAATCAAAGAAACAGACTTGTATAACACACTCGACCATGGAATCCGAATTCGTAGCATTATCGGATACCGAGAAAGAAGCTGAGTGGCTTAAGGATCTCCTTTATGAGATACCTTTGGGACCGAAGAATACATCTTCAATATCTATCATGTGTGATAGTCAAGCCACATTAGCAAAAGCACACAACGAGGTATACAACGGAAAGTCTAGACATATGAGTCTTAGACATGACTACATAAGGAAATTAATCAAAGATGGAATAATTTCCCTAAATTATGTTAAGCCTATCGAGAATCTAGCGGATCCTCTAACTAAACCTCTAAATCGAGATTTAGTAACATCTACATCGAGTAGGATGGGGTTGAAACTCTTAAAATAGAAAGATTCACCAATGATAGCAACCCTACCTGTCATTACTCAAAAGGTAATTCACGGGTTCAAAGGGTAACAACAAGTCATTTGATATGTGGATAGTTTCAGCATTATTCAAATCCGCGATAACCCTATCCTAGTTAAAAAATGCTGGTTGTTACTGAAGTGAGGGTTGAGTTTCAAGTTCTTAATGAAGTTTAGTGCTAAGAGCACAAACATCTCTAAAAGTAACAAAGATGCTGGAAGAATTTCACCTAGATAAACTTCGAGGTGGTGCCGCCTCAATAGAGAGTTAGAGTTACTCTCTTAAAAGTTTGTCGAAAAGGATGAGCGCAAGGCCATAAAAGCGCTAAGCGAGTTTGAGAAACTTGAGAACACGTGGTACTTGTGTGTGTGTTCTTACTGATTTTGTCACATGGAATAACTGGTTCAAAGCTTCACGCTACCTTTGATTCCGACTTTACCTTGTTAGAATTACACTATGGTTAGATTCAAATCGAAAGATATCTAATCCTTAGGCATGAGTATCGTTTACGATTGAATGTGAGACTTGTTAATTTTGAACAAGTGGGGGATTGTTGAGAAATGGAATGGTTGTTCAAAACCAACAAATCAGGCCGGATTTGTTCTATGCGGCCGCATAGAACATATCCTATGCGGCCGCATAGAATAGACAGAAACTTATGTTTCTGTCCGAGTATAACTATGCGGCCGCATGGTTTTGTACTATGCGGTCGCATAGTGTATTTTTAAGTTACCGTTGGAAACGGTTTCCTACCGTTTGTAACTTGAATTTGGTGCCCTTTCAACACCTTTTTGGCACCAATTCGTGTACAATAGTGAGGCCTATAAATAGAGGAGCCATGTTCTTATTGGAGACAATTGAAAAACATTGTTTTATGCTTATACTCTCTACAATCAAATTCATATCCATTTTTCCATTCACATTCATAATCTTCTTATTGTGTTCTTGAGTTTTGGGTAGAAATACTTGTGCTTTGGTATTTCTACAACAAGGCTTGATTAATCCTTCAAACCATTTGCCGGAAAACCTTTTAGCATCTCAATTTACCGGAGAAGGGGCAAATATTGTTTGAGGACAACGATCACGTGTTTGGGCCTTATTCAGAGTTCGTTTCTATAAGATTTGTTGTTGTTTCCAAGATTGTTTTCTCTCCTCCTTCGGTGAAGATTTCCAACAGATCATCTATGGAGTGTGGCCAAAGAAGAAGACCAGGATCCATGATGAACACCACTCCCTCAATGTCGGCAGAAATGGCGAGCTAAGATTAATTGAAAAGAGTAAGAAGATCCCAACCTGTGTCAGAGTAAACATCACCAACATCAATAGGTGGCTAAAGTGAAACTCGATCTTAACCAATCCAATTATCCATAAAGAAGCGAACCTTAGAATGTCGACCAACTAACCATCTTGAATCCAACAACCAAAGAGAATAACGAAACTTCAAGTCCTGCCATACACATGAATGCACATACCATGACTTCGCATTATGCTCCTTATTGAAATTACGAGCTCGGAGATTGTTGAAAACCTTGAAACTTTCTATCCTGAATTTCCAAGTGAAATTTTTAACATTGCCATATTCAAAACAGATATCTTGAAGCCAAGACCACCTTCTTCTTTTTGTTTACAGAAAGTCTTCAAAAAGACTTGAATAAGGACTCTAATATCAAGTGAACATGTCTAAAAAAGTTTCTGATGATAGACCATAGAATCACCTCTTATCATATACTTGAACCCACAAATGAAATCTATGAGTTGGGACTCAGAAATGGCACAATCAAAGTAAATGAAGACTATTGCAATTTATTCGAAACTCTTAATATTGTTAAAAACTAGAGCAAACTCAATTCAAAAGATTAAAAAACGTGAATTTTATTTACATTTTTTTTTTCGTTCTCAACCTTTCCAAAATATTGCTAATTTCCTCAACGTTTTTTAACATTGGACATCGAACATTTCACTTAATTGTAAATCAAATCCATCCGTCCATTTTGACCATATAAAATTATGAATTTATCCCATTTTAAATATAAAAAAAAGCAACTAAATAAAAAGAATAAATAAAAATTACAGTAAGAGTCCTAAATCTTTCAAAATTAACAAATAGACTAAAAATGAAAAAAAAAAAAAAAAAAATCTACCCAGAAAGTTTACCAAGCTTAGGAATAACCAACCTTTTTGGACCGCCTCCTATATGGAAAACTGTCGTTTTGTCCAAAATATGTGGCATCAAATTCCTTTCCCGTCCTTTTCCTTTTTACTTTCCATTTTCCTATCCTCTGTTTCATCAAGATTCCATTCCTTCTGAGATTCTTCACTTTCCATAACCATGCCTGAAACCTCTGCCCTATGCTTTTCCATCTTCTCCTCAATTCCCTTCCCCAAGGAATCCATTTCCTGTCCGTCCACTTCTTTCCCTCGCCGTAAATTTCCTCCACATCGCCCTCAATACCGTTCCCTCCGGTTTATTGCTAAAGCCTCCGGTTCAGGTCATTTTCTTGGTGATGGAGATGTTTTTGGGTTCTATCCCTGGGAGTCTCCCGATGCTGGAGACTCTTGTATGTTTTTCAATTTCCCCCTAATTTTTTGGTACTTGGGCATGGTTGATTATTTGTATGTTAAATCCGCTGTTTCTATGTTTTGAGGATTGAAATTCGAGTGGCAGAATTGAGATTATATTTTAATTGCATTTGAATATTATGTATGGTAATTCCATTTTCTAAAGATTCGCAAGGAGAAATTTCTGGGGTTTGGATATAACCTGAATAGGTCAATATAGAACTTATTTATTTACTCTATGTTGATTATGTTAGTCTTGGAGGTTTCTAGTTCAACAATGTTACGTTCTTGGTAGTTTTATCAATACTGCAGAATGATTTTGTATTTGTGTATGTTGTTGGTTCTTCCATTTTCAGCTATACAGTGGGTTCCAGAAGAGAGGGTCACATTGTTCACTGCTGACGGTTTGATTCAAATTGGAGGGAACCTTGTCCCACGTCGAATTTCGTCTTCTGATGTATGTTCTTTCTGCAATACACACACATATAATATTGGATTATATAAACGGATGGGATTATGATTACTTAAATGTTCATTCATATATAATGAAATTCGTTTACTGAAAATTCAACCTTTTGCAGATGATCTTAGTGCAATAAGATTTGTTGCGCTAAGTAAGTAGATATTTTAAAGATTTACTATTTAATCAAACTATAAATGCAAAACCACATATATTTTGGTTATAAGCAAATGAGCTTTGATGTTTCCAATCATTGGAAAATTAGCCAATGGTCAAATGTTTTTCTGCATTACCATTTACGATATTCTAGATCAAACCAATTAGCTTTTAGTGTTGCTTTCTGGTCCATTACTTTGTAAGCATAATTTATGACATGTTTCATTTGCTTATCACAAAAAAGAGCTATAAAAAATAAGTGTGACATTACCATCATTGCAATACACAATGTGCTCCATGTTTTGCCTCTGCCATTTTATGATTATCTTCCTTTTTCCATATGGAAACACTGAAACAATGAAAAGGCAATAAGGAAATTAAATATTTTGGTTCTTACATTATCTTTACGTTTTGATATTCACTCTTCCAACCCTTCACCTTTTAACGAATCAAAAATTTTAGGTAACTCTTTATGTAGCTTTACCATGCAGAAAAAGCAAGGGAAGGTTAAAATGTCACAAAAATTTCAACGGTTTCAGGAAAGTAATTACATGGATCCAAGTCAAGGTCTATGTTTGGGTGCACTCTTTGACATCGCAGCAACAAATGTAAAATAATCTTATACATTTTTAAGGACAAATCTTTGGCATTTCATTATTTAATGACATCTGAAGGAATTAATCTGTGTCAGGGACTTGATATGGGCAGAAGACTTTGTATCTTCGGCTTCTGTCGCTCTGTTGAGATGCTCAGTGATGTTGTGGAAGATACTGTTCTGGAGCACGGTGGGGAGGTAAATTCTAGTATCTATTTTTTAGAGTTTCTTTGGAAAGAATGTGTATTGTTGTGACAGATTGGAACACTGGTTAGACTGGCTCAGGTTTTTGTGACTAAGAGTAGTAGTTAGGCCTTCAGCATCTTATCACTCAATGGAAAAAAATATTTCATATTTCTTTCCAAATCCTCTGTTTTATATATTTAGACAAAAGTTTTCATAAATTACTACTTGTATTTCTTTCCTTCAGAGAAATGTTAATAGTTTGGCTACTCGTTTCTGTAAATCTTGGAGCTAATTGGTGTAAACCAAGGCTAGCGACTATTAAATCATGTTTGGGAAATGTTTATAAACGGTTCAAATTATAAATAGATAGAAACGAGTAATGGATAAATTGATAGTACTTGCTGGTCCCTTTAAATGTGTGGATAAAAAGTGACTTGAGTGTTTATGAAATGTTTGATAATATGAGCCAAACATAGGCTTAGTTTATAAATCCATATGTCAAGAGTTAGATCGTTGGAGTACATCATGTAAGGGGACGTCACAGTTCAATTTCACATACGAGGAAATAATTTTGTTAGATTACAAGTTTAGGGGAACAAAACTTGTTCCTCCTTGCAGTATTTTATCTTAGGGAGGTTGACTCGATGTGGTTGTGGTGTTGGTGTTGGTGTTTGTAAGCATAATATCATTGGGAGATGCTTATTTAAGACTAGATGGATCGCTTGGGTCAAGTTCTCATAATCATTTTCTTTCCATATTGAACTTTTTATAATTAGCTGCCATTTCAGTGGTTGAAGTGCCGATCGGCATTGTTCTTTTTCTTTTTTTTTTTTTTGGTTGGGGATGGGGGATGAGCTTTTAGTATTCAGAAAATTGAAATTAGCCAACTTGAATTCTGCAGCTGGTATCTTTTTGATGCGTTACACTACCTAAACAGAGAAGAGAAGTAGAGAGCAAACATTGGGGGGGGGGGGGGGGGGGGGAGAGAGAGAGAGAGAGAGAGAGAGAGAGAAGGGAAGTTACCAAACACTGAAAACGAAAAATTTCCTAATTTTGAACATAATAACTATGAGAAGGAAATAAATAAATTACAAGAAACTCCCTCAAAATAAATCCTATTTTCTTTTCCTAAAATAAGTATCTAAACTTGGTAAATCTTAACATCTATTGGGATCTGTCTCCACCTTTCCTCTCTTTAAGGTTTGTTTACAAAAATAACAGTTTGGAAGACTGTTATTATGTTTGGGGGTCAATTTAATAATCATGGGAATCTTCTGAGTGCTTATGGCTAAACGGTGTTGCACTTGGATAAATGCTGAGGAAAAGCTAAATTTACTCCCATGTTACAAGGGTTGTTGGTCTTTGTTTTCTACATTTCTTCTATAATGACCTGTGCTGATGGGGGTAACTTACGCTGTTCAGGCAGTATGTGCCATGTGCTTTTTTTTAGCTATTTACTGATCAGCTACTATTGCTGAACCCGCATGGCGGTATGGTTATTTTATTTATTGGGAGCTCAGTTCAGACAAGAACTGTGGAAAGTTTGACAGACTCAAGTTTGAGATTGCACCGGTTTTTATAATGATGTCCATTGGTCAGATATATACTTGTCTTTAACTTTTTACGTCTGGGCTGGTTAAAAAATCAGGTTGTGGCTGCAGAGAAAGCAACTAAGGGCGGGTTGCATGAAAAACTAACCATGACAGTTGCAGTGCCATTGCTTTGGGGAGTTCCGCCAGCTTCTGAGACTCTTCACCTTGCTGTTCAGAGCGGTGGAGGGATAGTAGACAAGGTCTATTGGCAATGGGACTTCCTGTAAATAAATTACTAAGCTTTTCTAACCATTTGTTTGTGCATTTGTAAATAACTATCTGTCAGCTATTTTGTACAAATTCTTGGAAAGTATTTAACTGTGACACTTGATGTTAATATCATTCAGTCTATCATTTTTATTTTGCATCTGGAATCTTAAATTTATCATTACTCTTGAGAAGAACTATGAAAAACTTGAATGGACTTGTACACATTTATGTATTTAATTATGAAATTATTTGTTCATGAGTTGCAGCCAGTAGCACCTTGACCTTTTGTATTCCACCAGAAAAGACATTCCTAGATAATTTTTTCTCAAGTGCTCTGAGATCTGTAATAATAATAAAGAAAGAAAATTTTTGTAACTGGCAACCATTAATTTATTATTATTACATAACCATGCTCACAAGTCAGTAAACTCTTTCATTTTCTTTGTCTTCTTGTTTGAAGACACTAAATTATAATAATTTTGTCAAAACATTAGAGCAAATCAAACTGGCCAATAATCAACTAAGCCATCACATACTGAGGTCATAATATCTTGGAGCCTTTTGGGCTACTACCCATGAGAATCTCTCTAAGTTGGATTTTATTATTATTATTATTTTTTTTTTTCCTGCAATTTCTAGTGTAGACAATTAGAAAATACCTATTTTGAGCCTGGAATCCAAGGTTCTCACCATGTTCTGATGTTGTGATTATGAACAATTAAGAAATTGCAAAAAAAAAAAAAAAAAAAAAACCCCATAAATATTAATATTATCTAAAAATAATTATAAATTAAATAAAATGAGACGTGAGACAAGAGGCTCTTTTTATGAACAGAGCGTCACAATATATAAAAACTAACATGGCTACATAACGTGTGACAATATATAGAAACTAACATGGCTGCATAACCTATGTGTTAAGGATATAGTTGCTTTCGATTTTCTAGTAATGAATCACCCAAAAAAATAATATATAATAAAGTTTCAAATCATGTTGCTGAAATTATTAGTGTAATCCAACTGCTTCATCACTTCAATACTGTAGTCCAATGAATCTTCATAAAAACATATATCAGTTGGATTCTCATTAACATATCCATTGACTGAATCACCATTTTCAGTGAGCATCAACTTGACATTTTTATCAATCCCACTGCTGAAATGGCTGGAGAATCCATGATCATACTCTACTACCTCTTGATCGTGGCTTATAATGTGGTTGATAGTGCAACTACCATCAGATGAACTACAACTAGCTTCACCTGATCCAAAGATGATCAGACGGCTATCATTAATCTGATTATTATGCATGGGACCCACACCCACATAGCCATCTTGAGCTTGGAGGGCTGTACTGGTTGAATATGGAGATTCTACTGATGAATTCTGATTAAGTGAATAGATTATAGCTTGGGGATGGTTTTTCTGCAGCATAGATGGCACCATCTCCAGAAGGAATTTCTTCTTGAGCTTAGTGTTCCAATAGTTCTTGACATCATTGTCAGTTCTGCCTGGTAACTGACCTGCTATAATTGACCACCTGCACTTTGAGTTTTGGATATAAACGAAAATGGTTGTCATTAGCTCGTGCCGTAATATATCGAGTCAAGTCGCCAGGAAAATAAGGTTAAGAATGAGAACATTGGCAGATGATAATACCTGCTTCCAATACTAGCAAAAAAGCTGCAAATTATTCTATCCTCATCATCCGTGAATTCCCCATGCTTAATATTAGGTCTGAGATAGTTCAACCATCTCAATCTGCAGCTTTTTCCACATCTTCTGAGCCCTACTCATGCCGAAAATAATGAACCATCTCATCTAAATGCTTAAACCATCATAAGAGAGAGAAAACATCCACTTGTAGGTTGGATTCATTTTCTATAATAAAACGTGATGCGGACACAATTTTCACATAGGTAGCAGCGAGACTTGAACACAAGTCTTTTGCCTATTCTGATTCTATATTGAACGTCCTAATCTAAAAGTTCAAATTTGTAGAGAGAAATGCATATATAAGTTTCTGTTTTCAACTAACACAGACGGAAAATAATAGAAGAACTCAAACAAAACAGCAAATTAAACAAAGATGATCATCCAAAACGAGGGAGACAATTCCAAATGGAAAATTTCCCATACCAGCTTTTTGTGGGAGAGTTATCCAATTCCCTTCAGTGCCATTCTTCTCCATGTATTCCTTCAGCTTCGAGTCTTCTTCGGGAGTCCATTGCCCTCTCTTTACATTTGCCTTGTCACAGCAAGGAGTTCTTCCCATCAAGACTCTCTCTCTCTCTCTAGAGTTCTTTCTGAATGCTATTTGATGATTGTGTGGGATTAATTTGTCTGCTTTTTATAGAAAGACTTGTATAAAAGATTTGTTCTGTACAATATAGTTGTGAGTGACACACAGGTCAAAATGTAGAAATATCTCAATAGTCAATTCAGTGATTAGCTAAGGGAGGTTTCTATAATAAATCTACACCATATGCATTAGAAACACTGCTCTCGATCTTCCCTGTTTTTCTCATAAAGAACTCAAAACATTTTAGGGTCCGTTTGATTGCAAGGGTGAAAAATGGGTGGAAAGAAAATGAATGGTAGGGAATTGAATTGAATTGAATTGAATTTGTTTTAGAGGGAATTGTAATTAAAAGTGTTTGATTGGTATAATTTTTCATCTAATTCGCTTGACTTTCATGTAAATTGTTAACTTTTGGGATAAATTTTTTCACAATCTGTATTAAAATTTGTTTGGATTACAAAAAACTAAAAAAAAAAAAATTTTAAATTTTTTTTAAAAATTTTTTTGTGTTCGTTTGCCTTTATTTTTCATGCAAATTATCAATTAAATGGATAAAAAAATTTTACCATTGGATTGAGAATATATTTCCATTGCCAAAAAGTTTTAAAATAAAAAAAGGATGGAAAACATTTTCCCACATACCGATAGGAAAATAAAAGATGAAAAATGTACTTTAAATGGTTGTACCTAGAAAAGGGGTGAAAATGAATTTCATGGAAAAGTTATACAATCAAACACCAAATTTAAGGGTGGAAAAGAAAAATATATTTTTCCACCCAATTCCATCCCAATCAAACGGGGCCTTTGCCAATCAAGCGCTGGTCACGGTTTCATTTTTGTTGCCATACCATGTTTCTACATGTTCAAACCTGTATTGGCCACACAATGTTTCTATGACAGTAGAATCTTGACATGTTATACATGCAAATGCCTGTGTTTTAGGTTTCGAAGTACTTTTCAAGGTCGGAAGACAAAATTTAATGAATTCACATAGTCTTTCTTTAATAGTTTAAACTTTTAAATGAGATATTTTAACTGTTCAAACTACTTTTCTATGAAAATTATGTGTGTCAGGCACGGTATAAAAAATGAATTTGGTCTAAATGAAAGCGAACATATAGAATTGTGTGGTAGCAATGTGGGTGGACCGGCCGAGATTGACTTGCCAACAACTAGATCCGTTCGTTGTGGGTTTGAACCGACTTATCTAAAATTATGGTTCGTGCTAGATTTGAACCCCTTTTAAGATTTGAGGATTGGACCTGCCTACGGACTCGCCAATAGTGGGTTGCGCTGGTTGGACCCCTCTGTCTTTAATCTTTATTTTCTTTTTCATTTTTTTTTTTTAAATTAATGCGATATAATTGTCACAATTGGAAAAAATGAATATTGAGAGACACGTGAGAGATTGTGTAAAAATAAGTATTTATAACTAAAAATTGATTTTTAAAAACAAAAAATAAAAATAAAAATACCGAAAGAAAGCTCAACAACTCTTTTGATTTATCTTTAGCTTTTAATTTTTCAATAATCGAGCCAACTGGGTTGGTCTTCATGGATGGTTGGGCTGGATAATCAAACTTGGCACAACCATTCGTTACAATGGACCAAGCAGTGATCCGGCCCAAATTGAGCTGGGCTGATTTTGACCTTGTTCTTAAATGGTGGGTCACCTTGGCCCTGGGCAACCCAGTGTAGTCCATATTGACACCACTATAGAAGACAATATTTCAATGAATATACAAAACTTAAACTTTTAGATGATACTGTTAATATTCTAGTACGAAGACACTTATCATGACACAATGTCATCCATTTTGCCATCCAATTGGCTAGCTAAAATTATGCATTAACTACTAACAGAAAATTCTTTGCTCTCTCTCTGCCTTTGTGGAAATTTGACATAATATTTCATATATTAGTGCATGTCTGACAAAGTTTATAATCGCTTATAACTTGGACAAACTCCATTTTTAACTAATACATATTGTAGGATAACTTGTGAACAACAATCAATGCACTTCATTTGACAAGACAAATATCTGAATTCAAAATACATCTTCACAAACATAAAAAAGTATGTTTTCAATTGAAAACTACTAAGAAACATTGTTTATAGGGTTATTCTATTTGTACAAACTCTTATACTAAATGGGTTACTACATCACCACTTGGCGTCCCCCTATTGGAGGGGTGACGGGCCCACCCGTCACCCCTCCAATAGGGGGACGCCAAGTGGCAATGTAGTAACCCATTTTGTCAAGGATTTTGTATTTCTAGCATTGTCCTTGTTTATAATGTTATCACCCTCATCCAAGATGCAAGCAATAGCATGAAATACGGAATTTCCGATAAGTTCCATCTTCTACATGTACACGTTATTCTCTCCAAATCCACCACAAATTATTCACATAAACACTCGACCTAGTGTTGATGTACCCCATTAAATCTCAAGATACATTCACGGGCAACTTCACTATTCTTTTCCAACTTCCCTTGTGTTTTAGGACATATTAATCCGTTGTAGCCTCTTAATTTGTACCTCTTTACTTGAATTCTATTCATTAGCTTCATCCGAATGTCTACCATGTTGGAAGTATTTATTTCTCCATTTTTCTTCCAAAACAAACTTGTTGAAACACTTGCATAGAGTGTTAAGAAGCATATTACATTTTGGCATATCTGAACATTGAGACCTACTCCATTACTTAGGTGATTTTTTCATAGGTAATTAGCACAAAATGTCCATACCTTTCAATGCTATTGTGCAAAATGTCAATATCTTTCATTTTTGGCATTTTCACCTCTATTTTCACATTTCATTGCAGAAAATGTCATTTTCTCAATAAAAAAAATGTAAAGTGACAAATATACCCTCATATTTAAATAAAAAAAAAAAGAAAAATTAAAAATAAATTGTAATTATACTCTCGAACTTTTTTAAAAACTACAAATGAGTCCAAATAAATTATTCAAAGGGTAATTAGTACAAAACGTCACTAAATTTTCATATTATTGCGCAAAACGTACATGCATTTCATTTGTTTTGGCATTTTCACATTTTATGGCGAAAATCACCATTCTCATCAATTTTCTCAATTAAAAGTGGTAAAATGATGAATATGTCATCATATTTAAATATAAAAAAATAAAGAACAAATTGAAACTATTTTCCCAAATTTATCAAAAAAAAAAATACAAATAAATTTAAAATAAATAATTTAAAAAATAACAAATATGAATTTATTTTTAATTATTTATTAAAAGTACAAATAACTTTCTTTTTAATTATTTATTTGAAATTTTTTTGTACTTTTTTGAAAAATTTGTAAGTATATTTGCAATTTGTTCTTTATTATTTTTTAAATATGAGGTTATATTCGTCATTTTATAGCTTTTAATTGAGAAAATATATGAAAATGATGATTTTCGTAATGAAATGTGAAAATAAGCTTGGCAATGTCAAAAAATGAAATGTATGGACGTTTTGTGTTAAACACCCCTTTAATAATTTATTTGAACTCATTTGCAGTTTTTTTTTTTTTTTTTTTTTTTTTTTTTAAAGTTTGGGAGTATAATTACAATTACAAATTTGGGAGTGTGTATTTGTCATTTTGCATTTTTCGTTAAGAAAATAACTTTTTCCGCAATGAAAATAACAAATAAAGGTGAAAATGCCAAAAATGAAAAGTAAGAACATTTTGCATAATAACATTGAAAGATAAAAACGTTTTGTGTTAATTACTCATTTTTTCATCAACCATTTATACATAGGCTTGTTAATATTTTCAATTTTATCCATCCAATATTTAAAAGATGCCAAGTAGATGGCTTTTGATGCATCCTGCAAACAATCTTTTAAGTATTTCCCCTTGAAATCATTTCGCAAAAAATTGTGGTACATATCTCAACAAACCTTGTCAGAAAATAAATATAAAAATCACATAATACCAATTGTCCATAAAAGTGAGAAATTATCACAGCTAATCTCATATTTGTAAAGCAGATTATATATACACAATGAGGGGTAACAGAATCCCTCCAGATAAAACACGGTAGGGAAAGGGGTGGGTTTTTATTTTTATTTTTTTGCAATAAAATATTCACGGGGATGGGGGAGAGTTATTTAAGCCTTTTGTCTAGGCTGTTTTTGTACACAGGAAATTAATGCAAATTTTTTCTCCTGAAATTTGGGTCATGGTCTATGTCAGCTTCTTTTAAGATTATAACAAGGAATACAATAATTAATAAATTCTCAAATTATAAAAAGTATCAAATTCTGAAATTAAAACACAAGGGCATACACAGTTAACATTGATTAATAATTCTGTTAAAGTAATATTTAGAATTCTTTATAAGTAATCTTTTGTTCAATACAACATAATTAATGGGGAAATGAGTTGAGATAACCACCACTCAAAATATTTTTGTTCAAATAACTTTTGACCAAATTCTTTAAAAGAGAAGAAAACTTAATTATTTAAAATTATCAAATATCCACTTTACCTTTTCCTTGTATAACCATATAAATAATGGATTTTGAGTCAAAGTTATTGAACCTGGCCCAGTCAAACTCGGTTGACAAAATTTTCAAGGTTCAAGGATTTGAACCTTCAACCTCTAAGAAAAAAAGATATTCTCCTCACCACCAGGATATTGAATAATATTGTTTATTTTATTGCAATAAACTATATATATCTTAAAAAATTATAGTCAAATTTTCAAGGTTCAAGAATTTGAACATTCAACGTCTAAGAAAAATGATGTTTCCCTCACCACTAGGACATTGAATAATGTTGTTTATTTTATTACAATAATATATATATAGAGTCAAATTTTCAATGTCCAAAGATTTGAACTTTCAACCTCTAAGAAAAATGATGCTTCCATCACCACTAGGATATTGAAAAATATTGTTTATTTTATTGCGATAACCTATATATAACCCTATAGTTCTGAATATCTTGAAAAATTATAGTCAAATATTTGACTTTATTCTATATACGTATTATGTATTGAAAAATTAATTTTAATTAAAATGAATTGAATGTCTAACAAAATTTATGACTTCGTAATGTATAAATAATTAGTGACAATTAACTTAAAATCTCTAAATTTATTTCAAATTTTTTTTATATATTTTTAAGTAATGATCCACAGATCCAACCACTAAATTTTTTGTTTTTTCCCATTCATCCTTCACGTAAACTTTTTACGGTGTGCAAGATATACGTTTTATGTACCCTAAAAGATATAATGTCATTTTATATATATCCTAAAACAATATATATGTCATTTTAATTAAGATTAAAACTGAAATGATATCAATGTCGTCAGAATTGTACTGAAACGATAATGACTTCGTTATATATCAAACCCACAAAATATCATAACGACTTTCATATCGTTGTAGTACAAATTTGATGAGTTCGAAATCGTTCCAGTTCAAATCATAACTACAACGATATAGATATCATTTCTTTTCTTTTCTTAAAAAATGATAATTATATCATTTTGGCTAAAAACAACGATTCAACTGTCTATAGCCACCAGTCATGCTTTCAGCATACGTAGGACGATCAAAATAGGTCATCAAACGAGTTGATACTACTCAAATGACTTAGAAAGAGCGAACAAGGATACTTTCTGTTAGAATAGTTCGAAAATGATATACAAGCATATGAACACAAATGTTACCCATAGTTTTTTTTAGCGAAATCGAACCTACTTGATGACATATTTCGATCATCTTACATATGTCAGATGCATGTCTGGTGATTGTGGGCGATTGAATCGTTGTTTTTAGTAAGAACGATATAATTATCGTTTTACATAAACAAAAACGATATATATGTTGTTTTAGTTTAGATTAAAACTGAAACGATATCATTGTCGTCAAAATTGTAGTGAAACGATAATGACATCGTTATGTATCAAATCCACGAAATAACATAAGGACTTTCATATCGTTTTAGTACAAATTTGACGAGTTTGAAATCGCTCCAATTCAAACGATAATTATATCGTTCTAGCTAAAAACAATTTTGACCGTCCACAGTCACCCGTCACGTCATATCTTCAACATACGTAGGACGATCAAAAGAAAAAATCAAGTGGGTTGATACCACTCGAATGACTTAGAAAGAGCGGGAGAATATACTTTATGTCGATGGGAATCAAAAGTTGTATATAATTGTAGTAATACAAATGTTCTCATAGTTTCTTTTAAGTGAGATCGAACTCACTTGATGACTTATTTCGATAGTTCTATATATGTCAGATGCATGTCGGGTGGTCGTGGACGGTTGAATCGTCGTTTTTAGCCGAAACGATATAATTATCATTATATATAAACTAAAACAATATATATTTAATTTTAGTTATGGTTTAAACTAAAACGATATCAATGTCATTAAAATTGTAATGAAACGATAATGATATTGTTATGTACGAAACCTACGAAATAACATAACGACAACCATATCGTTTTAGTACAAATTTGACGAGTTCGAAATTGTTACAGTTCAAAAAATAACTACAACGACATTGATATCGTTTCTTTTTTTTTTACAATGACATTGATATTGTTTTTTCCTAAACGGGCGATTCGACCCTCGAAGACCACCCGACATACTTTCGTCATACGTTAGACGACAAAAATGTCATCAAGCGGGTTCAATCTCACTCTGAAGAAACTATGAGAACGTTTGTATTTTCATAATTCTCTATCACCTTTGAGTTATTTTGATAGAAAGAATGTATCTTTGTTCACTCTTTCTGAGTCATTCGAGTTCTATCGGCCCACTCGATATCCTCTTTTGGTTATTATACATAAGTCGGAAATATGTCGGGTGGTTATAAACGATCGAATTGTCCGTTTTAGGCAAAACGATATCAATGTCGTTGTATATGAGAAGAAACAATATCAATATCGTTGTAGGTATTATTTGAAATGTAACGATTTCGAACTCAGCAAATTTGTACTGAAACGATAATTATGTCGTTACTGCTAAAAAAGGTAATTTGACTGTCCATGACCACCCGACATGCAATCAACATATATAGGACTGTCAAAATAAGTCATCAAGTGGGTTCGATCTCACTCAAAAGAAACTATGAGAACACTTGTGTTGCCATGATTATATACAACCTTTGAACTATTCTCACCAAAAGAAAGTATCTTCGTTTACTCTTTCTAAACCATTTGAGTGGTATCAACCCACTTGATGTCATTTTTGATCATCCTATGTATGTTGAAGGCACGTCGGGTGTCCACGAATAGTCAAATTATCATTTTTGTACATAACGACATGATTGTCGTTGTATATGAGAAGAAATGACATAGATGTTGTTTTAGCGTGGGTTTCAATTGAAACGAGTCCGAACTCGACGAATTTGTACTGAAACGATATAGATGTTGGTACGTTAGTTTGTGTGTTTGATACTACAACGACATAATTGTCGTTGCGTGTGAGAAGAAACGACATCTATGTCGTTTTAGTTACGATTTCAATTGAAACGAGTTCGAAATCGCCACATTTGTAATGAAACGATATGGTTGTCGTGACGTTATTTCGTGAGTTCTATTTATAAGAAACTCACAAAACCCTATTCTAAATAGAATTAATGTCTACAAATTACAAAAGTTACTATAAACTAGAGTTTTAACTTAAATAAAAGATTACCTGAAAATTGGAAAAAATGCGTCACGGAATGAACTATGCAACGACAGAGTTATGCTGAATGTGGTCACATAAAAGTTGCAAAATCTTATGTTGAAGTCTTGTAAATGGATATGAGGTCGAATATATTTTATAACTATGCGATCGCATAGTTATTCTTTTCAGTCCCTTCGTCCTTTACCCATACTGGATGCTCGCCCCGTTTGAAAAACGACTTCGATGTCGTTAACGACTTAGATGTTGTTACGAAAATCTATGAAATAATGTGTATTTCATACTAGAACGATGGCTAGATCGTTTTTTATTATATGGACGATTTCAATATCTTTACGTTAATCAGTGTCGTATTAGGACGATATTTATATCGTTTTGTTCTCTAGGAATAATTTCAATGTCATTATTAGAATGAGTGCATTTTTGTGCTACAACGACATTAAATACTTTGTGTTACAAGAGCGAAGTGTATATCATTATTAGATTGAGTTTTTTTACATCAACTGTAACTATATCAATGTCGCTTGCATTTAATGTTGGAAAAAATAAACGCCGAAACGTAAAATGACTTTAATGTTATTTCAATAGTACAAAAGCAATTGCAATTTTGATATTAGCTCATATTTTGATGTGAACAACCAATTGACTTGCATATCTTCATTTTTCGAAATTCTTACTAACGTCACACAACGGAGCGAACTTGTATTTGCAGATACAAATCGACTACATTCAACATCATTATTACTTGCTATATTCCGACTATAATGTTCATCAATGTATAACTTCACATCACTGTCATCTGTTACAGGAGAATTATTATCGACATCTACTGTTCGAGGACTATCTTCGCTTACCTCAAAATCATTACAATCTACAAATATTCCATCACCATTGTCATGGTTACCATCGTCGTCCATTCAAACATGTTCCTTCCCGATGTCTATATTTGCAGTTTGTGTCTCTACCTTCTATTAATAATAAACATCATTCATCACCAAATTCTTCTCGATTTTCAAAACTTCATTCGAAAGGGTTACACAAAGAAAATTTCTTTACAAACAGATAGAAACCACTTCACATTGTTGTTACAATCAATTATAGCCGGAACATTAGACAGTATACGGACAAGAGCTGAAATATCCATTTTGCATAGCCTTGTATCGACGTTGAACACCTCTTTAACTTTATCATACAATTCCACACAAGAAATAATTTTTGCAACAAGAA
The DNA here is from genome assembly GCA_019395295.1 of Osmanthus fragrans. Classification (NCBI taxonomy): domain Eukaryota; kingdom Viridiplantae; phylum Streptophyta; class Magnoliopsida; order Lamiales; family Oleaceae; genus Osmanthus; species Osmanthus fragrans. The sequence goes on along the minus strand of CM033361.1, from coordinate 17,350,016 downwards.
TAGGCGTTGTTTTTCTTTTGTCATTCCCTGCATATTTCCATTTCCATGTACCTTTGACTAGCTGCTCATATTCATTTGGATAACAAACTGACATTCATACCATATCCGCGGCGTCCATAACTGTAATTCAATATAAAAATTTTATCAAATTTTAAACATTGTACAGTACTGATAACGATATGTAAGTCGTTATGTATTGCAGAAAACAACATGTAAGTAGTTATGTATATAAGAAAATCAAATGTATGTTTAACAATAAAATAATGAAAAGAACAGTCCAACATGCCTTTTTCAATTTACATTTCACTCCAATTAATACAAATAGTAGGTAATGAGAGAATGGTTGAGAAGTAACCCATATCAAAACTTTAATCCAATATTAAAATGAACAACATAAATATATATACAACAATATGAAGAAATTATTGAAAAAAAATGGAAAAATAAAGTAGCACAAGAATTGAAAATTTACAACACCTTCTTCTCAAATACCCAGCAAGAATGTTGCAAGATTACCCACTTCAACCAAATGAGTGTTCAATGAAATGAAATTGTACAATTTATGATTTTTTTAAGTAGAGAAAATGATTATGAGAAAATGAAATGAGTTGCATACCTATGAACTGATTCTTGAAGAAGAAATGAAAGCTAGAATTCAATTAGGGTTAAATGAGAATTGAAATGAGAATTAGGGCAATAATGTTTTTTGCATATAAGGATATTTTAGTCATTTACAAATTATATGTCTCATCTTTTTATGGGTAATTATATTATCACTACAAATTTTAATTACTACACCACATTATAATCACACCACAATTAAAATATATTTTTAATAACTACACACAATAAATTTACAATTATATTCCTAATTCAATATTAAAAAAAAAAAAATAATGAGAAAACATAATAAAATATTGTGGTGTACTTATAACAAATATTAATCTTCATTTTCATTCTCTTAAAAGAGACTTTGGGCGGCTTGAAATGATAATTTGATGGGAAATGAGTAGTTATAAGAAACATTCCCCCAAAAAATGGGTTGTTCGTAGGTCTCATAATGGTAGCTTGCCAATGGAACATGCCTACACCAACAAGACCAACACTACAGTTCTTCCATGCTCTATGGCCATATCGGCTGTGGTGTAGCACCATTATTCCCTCATTGATGTAAATCATAAGTGCGGTAGTTGTTTGCTAAATCCCCAAATAGATTACAGACTATTGATCCTTAAAACAGTCTGAGCACACCATGTCTGTATATAGTGAACTCCTAATTGTTTCATATTTTCCTTTTGGTCAGATTTGTATATGTTGTCCATGTAAGTATATTACTGGCCTGTGATTTTCATTTTTACCTCTACATGTGAGATCCTGATGCGAATCCGATTTACTTTGATCTCATTCATTGCGTTTTTTCCGATTCTCCATTTTTAATGTGAAATCCTTGTCAGAGCCTTACTATGATGGAGAAACAGTCCTTCATGAATCCATTTAACAATTAAAACCCATAATCTTACATATTTGTTTTAAATTCATAATGAATCTGTTCGGCTTAACGAAAAAAATCAAATTCTTAATTTTTAAACTTCACAAATAAATTGAAAAAATAAATTCATTTACGGTGAGGAAGAGAAAATTATCTTGCCACCATGGAAGAATGCAAAATCCGCATGAAAAATTATGAGCAATGCGATGTTGAGGAATAAGAAAGAAAGAAATTAGGGTTTATGTTTGTGGTATACCAATAATTTATTTAATTAAAACCCTAATTATGTAATTTTACTTAAGGATATTTCAGTAAATAAGAAAATCGTGGTGTAATTAATAAATTTTGTAGTGGTAATATAATTACTCTTTCTTTATATGTTTAGGCCTTTTAACTAAAAAAACAAAGTTTGTAGACCTTTTAAACTAATGTTTAGTTTGATTAGGCTCATTAAATGAAGTCTCATAATTAATCTAATTGATTTTAATAAAACGGTAGTTGGAAAATAATGATTAATATGTGCAGCCCCAACAACATATTATAATTACGTGGAGATTAGGATTTATTACCTCGATTTTGTCCCTCTATGTACATCGTCGTCAACTTGAAAAACAAATGGGCATTCTTGTTTTCTTCCCTTTAATCAATTATGTAGAAGAATTTTTAATAGATGAAAGGAGTTTCTGGTCGATATGTCATTAGTTAATGACCTTATTATAACACGTCAACACTTACTTTTGTCACATCAACAAATTTGTCAATTTTTTAAATGGTAAATTATTAAATGTTGAATAGGATGACGTTTTGACAAGTTCGATAATCATCTGAAAAAATTTTAAAATTCAATGACTGATGTAAAACATTAGTAAAAGTTCAACGACCATATGAATTTTTAACCGTTGTATGGTTGATAAAGCTTTCTATTGATCATTAACAATTGTGGGCTCTAAAGGATTTGTGAAGAAAAAGTAAATAAAATTGCTGGTATTGATAAAAATTGATGTTTAGCTAGTTTATAAATTTTAAAAAGCACCTTGAAATATGTTAACCTTAGATCTTAATAATTTGACAAAAAATTGATGGAAAACGGCAGTTGGCCAGGCTCAATGTCGAGGGGGCGCCAAACTAGCAAAACTGAAAATTGATGAGGCCAGCTTTCTGCAATCATTAAAATAAGGTTTTTTTTTTCTTTCTTTTTAACTATAAATTCTCTTAATAAAATATTTTTTACGTAAATTTAAATTTTTTTCTTAATATTTCAAAATATAATTTAATGATTATTAAAAAGGAGCAAAATGTGTAATTGAAAATTCGTCAATTTTAAAAAATGTATGGTTATCTACCATTTAAGTACACCAAAGTAAAAATCACCCCTCAATTGCTTGCAGAGTTCGTAAATCAAACCTCTCAATGTTGGAAAACCCATCTGATTCAGCTCACTCCGCTGCAATTTTATGGCCACCCACCTTTATCACTTCACCATTTTTCACTCTCTCTCTTACAATAAATTATTATGCTCTTCGCCTCTCAACCTCCACATTCGTCATCACCAGAGGCCCCGCAATTTAACTGTTTTTGCCAGTTCAGTAAAGAGACCCAGGTTTTCATTTCCTTTCACTTGTTCAGTTATTCCTATTTTGGGTTTCTTTTGACTGTCCGTATATTTGGCTGTATACATTTTTTGGGGCCTGGGGTGGTTGTATTTGTTGAAAATTTTATTTCGTTTGATTTTTACTTTTTGTGTGTGTGTGTGGCTGATGCAGAGCTAATAGGAAAGGGAAGAGCGATGAAGATCTTTGCAATGATATCAGAGGATTTTTATCCATGCTTGGACTTCCCCAGACACATGTGCCGTCCATGAAGGAGCTCTCACAGCATGGAAGGTTGGATTTTTATGGTTTTCTTTTTGCAATTTTAACTTTAGATTTCCCATAATTATGGCCGAGAGAGGCGTCAATGATTTTTAATGTTGCTTGTTTCTAATGAAAACACGGACTTCTCAAAATTCTTGATTAATATTTATGTTAATCATTCTCTAATGTTTATATTTGTATTCACTGTTCTGTGTAATGTTACATTTTAGGGATACCCGTACTCGAGACGATGATAATGCTACCATGACATGGCACTGTGTCATTTTTGGGGGGTGGATATAGTGGTTCATATCACTAATAACAGAATATATTATCTGAAATGCTTAGCAACAATATGTGATGCAAATTAAACAATGAAAAGGACAAGGGCAGTGACTTATTTTGAGATTAGTAATTTAGTACAATACTATGAAAATATTTAAAGCAACTTGAAACTAGAATGGTTTTTTTAAAACCTTTTTTCTAATTACCTATGTGGTTGTGCTTCATCTTGATATTGTGTACACTTGTGAAACTAGTGTAAGTATTTTTTAAAACCTTTTCGAAATAGAGTATTGGAATTTAAGATTTCAGCTGAAATCAGATATTAGGATGCTAGTAGTCCTATTAACAGCTGAAAATCTATTGCCTTCCCTGTTTCAGGATTATTTTTCTCTATATACAGATGTTTTGACCACTAAAAGCTGTCTGAATATCTACTAAATCTGAAATTTTCTTTTAGAGAAATGGTCATAAAGAACTTTCAAAATTTCATTTCAGAATTTGCAGTTTTATAATTTCAGCATATGGCTGCTGCAGAGTTTGAAGTATATCTGAGGAAAAATAATTGTAAAATTGAGGACGTTGCTTCCATTAATACATTATTTTTGAAGACCAAGTTAAGATTTAGCAAAAAAGAAAGATACGAGGATGAATCTTTTTTTAATGACTATCTAACCGAGAATCTTTTCCTTAAACTTCATGAGACCTAATTAGTGTTGACACAACATCTTAGAAACCTCTGAATTAAAATCACCTCTGTCATTTTCATCTCCTCTCAATATACAACAAGACAATGAAGTAACTAAGGACGGTACTTATGTGTTTTTTGCATGTTTAATTCATAGTTCCGAATATTTGCAGGCAAGACCTTGCAAACATTGTTAGACGTAGAGGATATAAATATGTTAGACATCTTCTTGAGACCTCAACAGAGACAAATGTCACTGGTTCTAATGCAGAGGAAGATTTGACTGGAAACCTAGAGGCGCTTGGTGGTTGTGAAGGTGACTTTCTGGCCAATATATCTTCATTATCATATTATTTCTCGTTTCATAAAGATTGTGCAATTTAATCTTTTGAGTTGAAACTCTATTGTTGTTTAGTTTCAACTGGTCAGAATGAGAAGGTGGAAATTTTGGCAGACGATAGTTCCTTATCAAGTGAAGCTATCCAGAAAGACTCCATGAATCACATAGATACAGATGAACAAGTCAACTCTAATGATCGGAATTTAAACTCCTCAAGTTTTTCAACTAATTTATCATTGCAGGAAAAGGTGGCTCAGTTTATTCAGAATGGGGAGTTGGATGTTATTGAAGGTGAGTTGCAGATTAAAAAAAAATATATATTATATTTGGTTTGGTTCATTAGGCACTAAAGGTTTAAATTATAATATCTGGCACAAAGTCAAGTTGTATTGCCCTAGGATATATAAGAAAACATTTTATTTGAGGGAGATAGAGAAAGGGAAAGAGGGCTTAATTGGATTATCATCAAATAGGTTTCTCTGCCTGCTGTTTTCAAAACAAGAAAATGCATAAAACTCTTAACTTAAAAATATTAATTATAGGGAAATTAGAGGCTTAATTGCATGTGTTAGGGAGAATATCAGTAGAGTTTACGAGTGTTGGAAGGTACTTTGGAGTTCATTTAGTAAGTCTCTGTGTTGATAACTTATCTTGTGCATTAGAGGACCATGAATAGTTTTCTAGATCAATTAATTGTTCAGCATGACTGAATCTCTGACTAATTATCGTTCAATATCCTTTCGAGTAAATCTATTTTAGAATACATATTAGGTTTTTATTCTTTCTTTTCCACTATCTCCAAGTTTCTTCGTCTCACCATCTTTTAGATGGATTGCTGTAGCTTTGATTCCCTTTTGGCTGAGATTTCTTAGAAAAACAACACCTTAGTTGATTGCTGTGCATCATTGGTTGGAATTGTTTTTTGAAGCTTCTACTCTTAATTGAGCTTTTTGCTTGAAGCTCAGATAGTGGCTTTCGGATTACAAAAGAAATAGTTGCAGAAGACGTAGAGGGGGCTATTGGATCAGAGGGCACTCCAACGCCAGAATTGGCTTCCATGATTTCTAGTTCTAAAATGTTAATTGGAAACGCCAATTCGTCACTCCAGAACCAGAAGGTTGAACATCCTGTATTAGGAAATAGCACTTCCAGGTTTGTTTCAATTCCTTGCGAGAAATCCCTAGGTGTATATTTTGTTGGACAGTTTTGCCAGCATTACTACAACTTGAGTGATGGCCAACAAGAGGGGTGACATATGCTGGCACGCTGTTTGTTCATATATTGCTGAAGCATCCAAAACTAGAGGGCCTAGGTGTAACGCCTGGGTCTCTATACCCAAGCCGTTAGCTTACATACTGTCCGCTTTGGATGGGTCTGTGCCCACTTATGACTTACCCCCTCATGGTTTTCTATCACGTCCCCAGGATTCGAATCTTGGAGACGTGATGGAAAGCAGTGAGGGGAATCCTAGGGACGTGACAGAAAGTCGTGAGGGGGTAAGTGGGCATAAACCCATCCAAAACGGATAGTATGTAAGCTAGCAGTTTAGGTAGAGACCCGGGTCGTTACGTTAGGCTTTTAACTTCTCCTAATTACTTGTATACAACACAGAAATGGAATAATATCAAAGTAATCTGGATACGGCGATTTGATTAAGATTTGAATTTTTTTTCAGTTCCATTTTATCTTTGCTTTTTTAGTGCTTTCCAACTTGGTTTTATTAGATGTTTTAATCCCACTTTGCTTATTTATTTGAAATTTCCATTTTTATTTGACTGTTGTTTTGTATTATGTTTGTAGAAATGGCTATAGCTCAATTCAAGAAGTGACAAACGTTGATAGTAACAAGAATGAAGATCTTGAGGTCACTATATATCTCAATTATTCGGTTTGAGTTGTTACATTTGTTGTTAAACTTTCCATGTCATTCATGATTATTTTAATAACTTTTCATCCTTTGTGATAGACCCAAAAAATGGATAATCAAGCTGAAGTTAAGCGCTTGAAGTTCATGCTGGTACTACTCTTTGTCTGATTACATGTTAAATAGTACTATGTAAGCCGACCTTGCTTGTACCGATGTTGTTTCTCAATTTTTTCCAAAGAAATGACAAGTTTTTTTTCTCAATTTGTTTCAAAGTAATAACGAAAGTTCATTATTTTTGCTGTACTTAGCATCAGAAGGAGTTGGAATTGACTCGGTTGAAGCAGCAGGTTGAGAAGGAAAAGGTACTTTATTTCACCTGACTACGAATTGGATGTCGCTCTTTATCTATAAAGTTGATAAAAGAAAATGGCTTTCTTTCAATATCTTTAGCAACATATAGGCATATTCAGTTGCAGAAGTTTATAGGAATTTTTCAGTTGTGAAAGTACACAAGCAATCTCCGTTTTATTTTTTGCATTCCAGCTTGCTTTGTCTGCTATGCAAACTAAAGCAGAAGTGGAGATAAGCAACGCACATAAACTTATTTCAGAAAAAGAAGCAGAATTACATGCCGCTGAAGAAAGCCTTACTGGATTGAAGGAGGTACTTTTTTTTCTCTTCTACTTTCCACCTTTTGTTGATTTTATGTGAAGGCTCTTGACCGCATGAGTGGTTGGTCTATACATGAAATTTGGCTTAAATGCTGTTAGCTCGTTGCATTACCGGGTCCTGGATATGCTCTAAAAAACTTTCACAACTAGTTACAGCTTGGTGATTAGAGCAAGACATGATTAACCATTTTGTTAGTGATAATTAGGCAATCTTTACTATTTCCTTGATGTATCGGAAATGAATTTCTTTCTTGACAGGTTGAAATTGAGTATTCAGGTGATGGCGAAACCGTGGAACTAGCTGGTAGCTTCAATGGTTGGAATCATCAGATTAAAATGGATCTACATCCATCATCAAGTATCATAAACCCCATTGTATCAAGGTTTTTGAATTTTCGTTCTTTTTATTATTTATAACCGCTAGCCACTTTGTTACCTTTTTGTTTTCGATGATTGATAGAAATTAATCACTTAATTTTTATGCTATTTTAGGTTGTTAATTGTATGATGCTTTTATGTTCTTTTTCCTTTCCATGTCTGAAGAGATCCTCTTTTTTCACATACTTCGTAACATCTTAGCTTGAAATTTCTGACTAAAATTTTTGGCCAATATGTATTCTCTTATTAACATGAAAGAGCATGCCACTTTTCAAGTTGGCTATTAATCTTTATGCAACTTGAAGGCTAGTTGATGTTGTTATTTATGAATATAGTAAATGTTGCCTGAGCTATATATTGCAGTTTAAAGATCCGTAAGAATTTTTCTTGTTTTATTTACAGGCCATGTTAAGAGCTAAATTAGTGTATTTGTTGGGTATTTATTTTTAAACAATAAGACCCATATGCTAGTGGTTCATTGAGGTCATTATGAAAGATCTAGTGACGATAAGCATATATGCTCCGATCTTGCCTTTTTTTTATCTTTATTTTAATATTGAAAAGATTGCATCTTTTGGAATATCTTGCTTGCAACGGTGATTTCCTTCATCATGTAATTTCTACATTCAAACCTTCCAGAAAATGTTTTGCTCATCCTCCCGATTGAATATTGAGTAATGCTATTTGTACATCATTGTGTATATAATGGTTTTATAAATGATATGGAAGAGAGAGAGAGAGAGAGAGAGAGAAATAATTGAATTTATTATCTTTCCTTCTCTTTTTTCTCTTTCTCTCTCTTCAATGTCATCTATCTCCATTATATACACAATGATGTACAAATAACATTAATCTTGAATATTAGTTTCGTCATATTGACAACATTTTTGGATGTGGTTTGAAAATTACCTGTTAACTTTACTAACAAACATTGTCAGGAAATCCCGGCTTTGGAGAACAGTGTTGTGGCTTTATCCTGGGGTATACGAGGTGCGAAGGCTACAAACTGATTGCTTGTGATAATTTCTTTTCCTGGTTATTTTTAAAGAATAGGTTGCCTGAATAGGATAAGAAATGTTGCCTATCTTCTCCTTAGAGTTTGGCACGGATCTCGAAGCCAACTTAACTTTGACCTTTTACTGGGAAGTTTGGTCCTGAAGAGGCCGATGGAGATGAATGGTCTATGTGAACAAAAAGAATGAAAAATTGTCATATTTATATGAGGAATCAGTTCCCCAACCTATTCATAATGTAGCAACTTGCAAGTCCCGAACCTTTCTTTTTGGCAAGATTCATCCACCACCTTTCATTTTGTAGCAAATTGGTCCCCATTTGACGGTTTCTGTCTATTTTGATGTTTAAACATTGTATGATATTTTCATGACTCACTTTTTGAAGGATAAAATGATTAAACACCTTAATTTTTACTAAAATGGAAAGAAAAGGGCAAGAGGGAAAAGGGAAGGAAAAGGGAAATGAAAAAAGGAAAAGAAAAATGAAATGCCAACCACACCCTACATCCCAACTCCTGCCCCCCAAACCCTCTCCTAGTTGCCCCACCTGAATCCCATCCCCAACCCTCCTGCTCCTCTCCATGGCGCCCCTCTGCAACCGACCCCAACCCCTCTTCCTGATAGTCATCGACGACCTCTGGTTCTCTGGCACCACCATGGCTCATGGAACTTTGTGAAAACAAACAAAAATCTCCAATACAATGGGAAAAAGAATAAAGTTTAAAATTTTTCTTTAAATTGATACACAAGAAACACTTGAATAGAATGAGATTGAATGCAGGGATGAGGGAACCTGACCCTCTCTCTGAAAGGCTGATGGCAGAGCTAAACAAGAAAATCACCTGAAAATGCAAAAGCTAGAAGTTGGCGTAGCTTCAAACCAACCAATGAGTACAAACTTCAGCACAAATAATTTGGGCAATCTACATAGATATACAACATGAGGATTATTCTAGGGGCTGGAATGATGTGAGCAATAATCTGGAATGAAGACCATGAGAGAGAGAGAGAGAGGGGTTTTTTTCTTTTTTTTTCTTTTTCTGGATGGTGGTGGTGGTTTAGGGAAGCAGCGGGGTGGAGTTTTTCCTTTCCTTTTCCCATCTCATTTTTCCTTTTCTTTTTCTATTTTTGTATCTTCTTATTTTCTCTTATATTTAATTCCATTAGAAGTAAGAGTTTATCCATTTTACCTTTCAAAATGTGAATCATGTGAGGTTCACATGACATTTTAACGAACAATGAACTGAAACAGTCCTGCAGAGACCAACTTGCTATGAATGTGAAACGTTGAGGATGACTCTGATAAACCGTCCATCCAGTACATGTATCCTATGATGCTCGGATTCGGGTATGGGTATCGGGTACGGGTACATATCTAAGTGTCAGATCTTTTATTTTCTAAACTATAGGATACGGGGACATAGCTAAAAAGAGTCCAAATTTTGGACACGGGTACTTTGGTACACCTTTCAAACTTCAATTTTTTACTAATTCAAGATGTCATTTTGAATATACGAAAACCAATTATTCACAAAGAATGAAATTAGTATTGAATAAGGGTTAAGACGAATAAAATAGAATTTTGGAGCTTAGTCTTCAATTATGAGAATTACTAAATGTTATATAAAATAGAAAATGAGGGACGGGATTGCAATTTGAACTTAGTGGAACTCATTTTTATTTTATACAAACAAAATCCTAAACTATCGATATATAGAGGGAAAGAAGGAAAAAAAGAAGAAAATGGAAAGAAAAATGAAAAAAGGGGAAAACTTAGAATCGTCGCCTTTCTCTACCCTTTCGGCGGCAACGCTATGTTTATAGAGAGCAGAAATGGAAAAGAAACAAAGGAAAAGAAAGGGGGGGGGGGGGGGGGAAGAAAGAAGAAGAAGCAAAAACGACGAAGTGTTCGATTAAAACTTGGAGGATCCGACACATATCCCATACCCATACCCATGTCGTGTCCGACACGGGTACTCCTACTATTTCGAAAAGTCCGAGCATCAGAGCATGTATCACAGGCGTCACAAGAAAGGAGGGAAGGAGCACATGAAGGAATATTAGTTTGTTAGATTGGGTGAGCTAAGAATATTAGTCAGGCTGATGTCATGTTTTTTCTATAAATAGTGCATAAGGAAGTCTAGTTAGGTATTCAGAAACTAGAGCAATTCTGAGTCTATAGGAGAGGGGGTAACTCTCGAAACTTGCCCAGTTACTCTTACCTTTTCTACTGTTCTACCTTACTTTGAATTGTCGTCAATTTCCATTAAATCAGTAAATCAATTATAAAGTCCCCGTGTTCTAATTCCTGTACAATTAGAGGTTAAATACATAAATTGAGGCACTACTTACCTGGGTAATTGGACAGGATCTACCAGACTCCTGCCAAGAAAATAGATTGGCCTACATGTTATATTTCAAATAGGTTGAGGACCTAGCTATGATTCCCTACAAGTTTATAACTAAACTTCACGTTTGTAGGTATAACAAAGTTGAAATATCAAATGCTGTAGTTATTGAGGGACTGCGGGATGGATATTAAAACTGGCTTTTCAAAATCATAGAACTTTCATATCAAATCCTGTCATTGAGTTCTCTGATATAAGCAGTAAGAAATATTTATCGATCCCTTGTTTATTTGCAGATAAAGTTCATCATTGATGGTCATTGGAGAATTGATCCTGAGAAGGAGTCTATTAACAGCGGCACCGTCCATAACAACATACTCCGAGTTGATAGATGATTGGACTTCTGCTTGAACCATATCTGTCGTGTATACCATTAAAGGTGCTTGTCAATTTACTTCTTACAAATAGATTAAAGTATAAGAACATGTTTGACTAAGCTTAAAGCGAAGTAAAGGTCACTTTTAAGTAACTTGTTTACAAAAGACGTTTGGATTTGTCACTTTTTTCTTACTTTTAAGTGAAAAGGTTACTTTTAAAAGTAATTCTTACCTTAGTGCCAAATAAGTTTTTTTTTTTTTTTTTTTTTTGACTTCTCAATTTAATCATCTTGTACTCAAACCTTAGAATACACTTCCTCAGTTCCTTGATTGATTTTATATTATGAAGGTCCTTTTTTCGTTTACTTATACTCTTCCGACTTTTGCATAATTTAACTTTATGTATAGTATATGTGCAACCTCTCATTCAGAATCCGTAATGTATCTCCATAAAAGTGTCTCGTCGAAATAGATGCAAATGTTTTTAATATTTATGTGGGAAATTGCACCATTGGTCACCAACCAACTATTCTAGTATCAAGTTGGTCTTCAACACTGTAGTTGCATGGTTAGTTCTCAATGATGAAAATATCCAAATTTCAATTAAATCGTCACGTGCTCACATGTCGAATTTCATGAAACTAGATTTTTCTTTCCAACTTGGTTGGTGCTAAGAAATTTGAAGTGAGACATGTTTCATGAGGGCCACGTGACATTGAGGCCTGATTTTGCAACTATAGTGAAATATTGATGACCAACTTGCTGATGGATCTATAGGCTTGGAACCTCTGGTGCAGTTTTCCTAATTTATGTTATATTGCTTCTAAAATATTGATTGCTAAGCATTCTTTTCTCTTCTTTTTTGCCTTTTTTCTTTAGTTGACCAAATGGACTTGTAATGACAAACGACTTGCAATCTTGTGCTGTGACGAAAATGATTGAGTTCTTGAAGTCCCATGTAAAAGCAGATGCAATCTGGTGGAGCAGCTCTGCACTTTAGACAGCCATCTTGCAATGTTGATGATGAAAGGTTGGCGTTTTATGATCTAAAATATTTATTTTAGTTTTTGGCCGTTGCAATACCCATAATTAAAATCGTATATTGCTAGGATTAGATGGTTATATCATTATGTTTCTGACTGCTCTGTAATGGAAAATTTTGGTCGGTTCAACTAACGGTTCTGCTATTTGGTACATATATTGCCGATCCCTTTGTAGCGGGAACTTCACACTTCAGATCCTCAACATTTTTTAATTATAACTATAGAAGGTAGATTCCACAATTGAAGAAATATGATCGATTGTGCCACCAGCAATCTTGTAGAACTCAAGACAAGTAGAACAAGAAAGAAGGATTGTTAAAGATCTTAAGTGGATACCGCCTACCAGTGTAATGTTGGTCAAAGGAAGACTCCGACGATCAACTTCGTAAAGTTTGTCGAGAGTTGTATAAGTGCTATACAAAAAGTAAGAAATAGTAGTTTAGAGTAGATGAAGTATACCTAGATGTCTGAACGACAATGAAATTTATTGGAGTAGGATAATCGCCTAGACGGGATTATGAGACTTCATCGAGATTTGCGGTTGGTTAGGGTTGAATCTGATTAAATCTATTCGATTAAGATATAATGCACGTATATAGATAACTCACGTTACACTTGGTCAAATCATAGCGTGATATGTCTTGACTGTTTGAAAATAAAATATCGAAAGTTTCAAATTCACTAACAGGTCATGGATCATGACTCGGGTCGGTAGCATTAACGAGTTGGGCCAAAGATGACATGTTAATTAAGTGGGCTTGTTCATAGACCTCATTTTATGACTTGGGCTGCATGGGCCAGTGAAATAAGTTTTGAGGAAATTACAGAAAACCAGGTATTTAAACTTAAAAATTCAAAATTCAGGCGTGGAACTTATTTTATAAAAAATCAGGTATCAATTAATTAATATATATATAAATTAATTTAATCTACAAACTCTAAATTCCCATTTTTGTCTTTCCACTTTCTCTCCCTACACATTTCCTCTCTTCACCTTCTCTCTAGAAGGTTTATCTCTACCTTCTCTACCGGTGGTTGGGAAATTTGAGCGTCGCTCGACTCACCTCACCGCGACAAGCGTGGTGTCGTGACGTCTACGTTGTCGCGACTACTGCGAGCATGGATCCAAGGTGTACACGGTGGGGTCTCTGTTTTCGATCTGCATTTTGGGGGGATTTTTGTTTTTCGATCCGGTGGCGATTTTTGTTAGAGGTGCTGGTGAGGGGTCGATGATGGTGGTGGCGTCGACGATGGTGATGTAGGGTGGGGGTTTAGTTGATTTTTGTGGTTGCAAGTAGAAATACTGGCCAAGAATCGACTTATCTGTTTTCGATCTGCAAGTAGAAATACTGAGGTGTTTACGATGGGGTCTCTGTTTTCGATCTGCATATTGGGAGGTTCTTGGTTTTTCGATCTGACAGCGATTTTTGTTGGAGGTGATGGTGAGGGGTCGATGGTGGTGGTGGTGTTGACGATGGTGATATTGGGGGGTTAGTTGATTTTTGTTAGTTGTGTAAGTACAAATACTGGCCAAGAATCGACTTCTCTGTTTTTTATTTGCAAGTAGAAATACTGAGGTGTTCACGGTGGGGTCTCTGTTTTCGATCTGCATTTTGGGAGGTTTTTTGTTTTTCGACCCGACGACGATTTTTGTTGGAGATACTGGTGAGGGGTCGATGGTGGTGGCGGCGTTCGACGATGGTGATGTGGGGTGGGGGTTTAGTTGATTTTTGTTGGTTGTGCAAGTAGAAATACTGGTCAAGTTTTTGGTGTGGTGTGGTGTGGTGATGGTGGTGTTGCAAGAATGGTGGTGGTGATGGCGGCACGGTGGCTATGATGACTCGTGGTGGCGATGACATGGATGATTATGTTTGTGACCAATAACTTAACTGTGACTTAAAATTTTGATAATATGTGATTGAAAAAAAAAATTGTGACTAACTAATTTGAAAATTTGTGACCTACAATTTGTGCCTGAAAAAAATTTATGTGACCAACTAATATGAAAAATTGTGATCTCGAAATAAATTGTGACCTTTAAAAATTTTTACGAATTTATTTGTGACTTATTAATTTGATAATATGTGACCAATAAATAATTTGTGATCTTAATTATAAATCTGTGATCATTAATTGTGTAATTGTGTTTTTATTATATTTAATTAATTATATATAAACCTGATTTTTGAATTGGTGTAAATTGTACACCTTAATTATGAATTTTTTTCATAATTTTTATCTCTACATTTTGTCCCTCACTCTTTAATTCAAGTTATAAAATCAATTTGCTCCCGGGGCACATCTTCAAGTGGTAAAATGGGAAGGTGGAGAAATTCAACTTTGTTTGAGGCTGTCTCGTCAAAAGTTCAAATCCTGAAATATGGATTTAATTTTTAGGTAAGTGCAAGTGTACAAGCAGTCTTTCACCTTGTACCCTTGGAGACATAACTTGCGATTTATCTATTTCACCAAGGTCTAGGATAGGGCAGGCGGGGGCGCAAGTAATGTGGCGTAATAAAAAAAAAAGTTATAAAATCAATTTAGACATTGATACGACCTTTTGTAGTTGGACATTTCGTTAAAAAAAAAAAAATCATAAAAAAGGACGGGCTTAACAGATGACAGTCCAGGGCTTGAGAGCGACATAATGACAGTATTAGACGGAAGTGGCCACCACATAATGCATTAATGAAAAGAGAAATGTTCCTTGTACAAGAGCATTTGACAGGAAGCGCACAGGCCCCCTCACAATACGAACAAAATCTCTCTAATGAAAATATAAAAATTTAATTTTCACAGCAAGCGTTAAATGAAATAGCAACAAAATATTACTATGATAACTTTTCAATGCGAAAAATTCTTTTTTTCGGGCTAAATAAATTTGTTAGAAATTTATTGAATATGGCGTTTTAACAGGCGAAAAAAAATTGCACAGTAAGGTGTGACGATAGTGTTGTAATTTGGAAATCGCACGACTTCCAAAATTTTGGGATATTATCGCATGACTTTCGAGTCGTGCAGTATTTAGAAAATACCGCACAGGCACGGCTCCAAAAGTCGTCAAAATTTTAGGAGATTGTCATATGGCTTTCGAGACGAGCGGTATTTATCGCCATACTTCAAGTTTTGCCATGTGGCAGCAATGTGCATGCTGCTCGGGTGCATGCATGTATAAAAGTACATGTTTGTGCATGCATGCACCTATCACCCCTTGGCAAGTTTGTCGAGTGGTGAATTGACACACACACACATATATATGATATGTTGCAAAATTTTCAATTCGACTAAATCGTATGGCTTGTGTTGCTTGGAGTATTGGTTGATCGGTAAACGTGTCCATCCAAATAGTTGAGTGCACACATTTGATTGATAATTTTGGATATATTTTGATGTTATTTCTTTAGATCGTTTGGCACGCCTATTTTCACAATTTTAAGGTGTCATTTTTCACTTAGGGCTCAAACATATTTCAAAGACTCTTATTAGAGATTTTAGTGAGTCTCTTGCCCTTTTTTAAGCTTTTGCTCTATTTTTTATTTTACTTTTTAATGTTCTTCAAATATTCTTCCAAATCCATGAATGGTAACATTAGTCTTGTTCTATGTCTTTTGATAATTCAAAATGAAGTGAAGCCAACAATGAATAGTTGTTTTATGGAAGGTGGATTGTGGTGATTTTAGTGGTGTATACGGAGTTATGTTTGATTTTTAATCAAATGGAAGTACAAGCAGATATATTCATTCGAACAACAACTCTTGATCAAATGACCACACAAGCTCAAATAGTTTGGATGAATCAACACTAGCAGGGTTTGTAGTCAATCTGGGGATATGTTCTTCTCATGGGGTTGATTTGAAAAATATTTACATTGATAATTACCTGACCGGTTTAGGTCTTGACAGTGGCGATCCTAGGCATAGCTTTTCTTAATAGCATTGTTTGAGCACAAATGATATTAGCAATGCTCAAAGATCAAAGGCATTGTTAGTTTCTCCTGTCCTCATAGGCATGCTGACTTGGCTTCTAAAAAAGCCATAGATGAGTTAGCTAGGATGGTTTGTAAAAAAAAAACTTGTGTTGGAGGAGGAACTTAGCTTGAAAGAATCTTCAGGGTCTCAAATTGCTTCTTTGGAGTATCTCCTAGAGAATTGCCAGCTAGAGTTAGGCATGAGTTGATTTTATGCATTTTCAAAACACTCTAACATCATCTTGTCTATTGAGGAATCGAGAATCGGAAGCTATCTTTAAATAGCAACTCGTAGAAGAATATTCAACCCAGACTTTCCATGATACTCTTTCGTGCAGTCGCAGTAGACAAAGTTGAAAGCATGCTGAAACGCCATGGGCGTCCCAATTTCTTATTAAGTTAATTTTCGTTAGTTTGCTTGGTGTGTGTTTTGAGTAAACATAATATCATTCGCGTCCAGACAGCTCTATTCAGAAAAGCTATGTATGAGATTGTCATCGTCAAGACCTAAATTGATTGGATCACTATGAATACAAATATTTTTCGGATCAACCTTATGATAAAAACTTATTCTCAGATCACCTACAAACGTTGCTAGTGTTGGTTCGTCTGCATAAAAGCTTGTGTAGTCATTTGACCAAGAGTTGTTGTCAGAATAGATAAATCTATTTGCGGCCCCATTTGGCCAAAATCTAGACGAAACTCGTACAGAACACCACTAAAATTACCTCAATCCAATCTTCCATAAAAACAAATATTCACTAGTGGCTTCACTTTATCTTGGATCAAGACTCCAAAAACATTGAATGAAGACTAATGCGACTACTCATAAATTTGGAATAATATTTGAAAAACACTTGAGAACATTTAAAAAATAAAACAAGAGCTTGAAGAAAGAAAAGAGACTTCCCAAAATCTCTAACTCTTTGAAATCTGTTCGAGCCATATGACAAGTGAAGAATGAAGCCTTTAAATTATAAAAATATGCGTGCCAAATGAAGGAGAAAAGACTCCAAAATTAGTCAAATAATCAATCAAATGTGTGTACTAAACCATTTAGATAGACACATTTATTGAACGGCCATTACTTAAAGTGAGATATGCTACATGATCTAGTCGGATTGATAATTTTGCAACATATAAAAAAAAATGTATGTCAATTCACCACTTGACAGTTTTGCAGAGTGGTGCACCTAAGAGTATCTCCAAGAGACTCTTTAAAATGGATTGCTCTCTATTTTAAAGAGTCAATTTTTAAATTTTTATTTCAAAAGACTCTTCAATTTAATATTTTAAAATAGATAGTGTATTTGACTATCCAAATTTAGAGAGCCAAACCCACCTCTATAATTTAATGCTTCAAAGATTTCAACTTCTAATGCACAATTTATTGACTTAATTAAATAAATGTACTTTAAGAATGATATAATTATTGGAGTGAAGATGGTAAAAATAAAAGAATGAAAAAAAAAATACATATTAGGAACATTTTAAAATTTTTGCTCTTTAAATTTGTAGATGCTCTTTAAAAATAGAGAACCTTTTGAAGATGCTCTAAGTGGCATGCATGCTTGTTACTACATGGCTTCCTGAGCCGTGTGGTAATTTCCAAATACCACAATCAGAAGATGTGCAGCAATCTTCCAAAATTTTGCAAGGCTCTGACCGTGAGGTGCCCCAATCTTCCACCTTATTGTGCGAAATATTTTAATTTTCAGACAAAAAATTTCCTACCAAATTTCGAATATTTTCTAATAAATTTATTTAGCCCGAAAATTTTTTTTTTTTTCATATTGAAAAGTTATAGTAATATTATATTACTATTTCATCTCATGTTTGCTGTGGATTTTCATATTTTTGTCAATACACCATATGTTGGCTCCTTACATCAAATATCGTTATCATGTCATTCTCAAGCATTGGACGATCGTAATAATTTAATACTCGAACGGTCTCCATCCATGACTATAATAAATCTTACAGCAACCCCAAACTATATGGTCAGATGCTCCGTCCTATGATCAGAGCACACTCTCAATTAAGGGTTTTGATTAGCCCTGAGCCCGTCCTATTTTGGATGAAATTTTTACAAAACGTCAAGTACATTTTACAAAAGGTCGTATCAACACGCAAACTACTCTTTAATGAGTTCTATAGTGTTAAAAATTATTCCACTGACCAAGCAATCCAAGACATGAAATGAGGTTCATGAACATGCTAGCTTAATGTCAATCGACTCGAGTCACGATCCAAGACTTGCGGATCAACTAAAAACCTACGATATTCTATCTTCAAGCAGTTGCGATATACCACGCTATGCTTTGACCAAGTCTGGATGGAGTTATCTCTAAACACTTGGGATATGTCAACCGAATAGATTTGATCAGACTCAACTCCAACCAACTGTGAATCTTAAGGAATCTCGTTTAGACGATTATTCCATTCCTATAAATTTCATTATCATTCAGACGTCTATGGATGCTCTATCTACTTTGAATTACTATTTCTTATTTTTCGTCTAGCACTCATACGACTCTCGATTAGCTTTACTGAGTTGACCGTCGAAAGGGTATTCAATCGGCACCACATCGGTGTTCACTTGAAATCTTTATTTTTCTTGTTTTGGTTTTTTTGAGTTCCACAGGATTGCTGGTAGTCCAATTGATCCGATTTCTTCAATTGTAGGATCTTTTTGTACAATTAGTACATATCATTCTTGATGACGATTTTTGTCAAAATATTGTGTTCGTGTGCTTTGGTATGATGAAAAAAAATATTTTATCGTATTTTTGCATTTATTATAGTTAGTAAATAAGTCGTTTTATACCAGCTCAACAGGTTTTTCTGTACGGAAATTGTTGTTAAAGACGAGATATCCTATTTAAGTCCCTGTTTGCTTTTGATAAAAATTAAAAAATTTAGTAGATTTTAATAAAAGTTGAAGAAATACATAGTTGATAAAAATTATGGATTCTATGACAGCGTGATAGAAAATGAGTTTTTAGAAATGAAGGCCACGTAGGGACTAAATAAAGTTGGGGATAAGAATATGTTCAAAAAAGTTAGGAATAGAGCAATAATGGACAAATATTGAGAACATTAAGTAAAATTAATGTAACATAACTAATAAAAGTTGTGTTATGAATATAATTGTTCGTACAAAAAATATCATTTGCTGAAAATTTTCAAATGGCTAATCAGACGAATTACTCTGATTTGAAATAAGAAATCACACCCTATATATTACATTATATAATGTTTTAAATATTATTTTCTAATTATAAATTTTTTGTTATATTTATTTCTTTAAAAATTCTTTGTTACCTTGTAATATTTACAACAATTTTTATAACGTGTTGCAAAAATATAACACGTGCTGTAGTGTGTGACAACTTTTTGTAACACTTTTAGGCACATTCCATCGCTTTCCGCCATCAACACCATCGCATGTTTCCAGCACTAGCACAATTAGATCTGCACCATTACCGGCAACATAATTAGTCATCACTGCATGCACTATCACTCTATTTAATAGGGTCTCTACGTATAAACGAATCTCTATATATTGTCTATTTTTTCTTTACTACATCAGATTGGCGGAATCTCGGTTAACTTGCATTTGAGAGATTTATTTTAAGGATTTTGTTATGTGTACATAGTATTTTATATAGGGGGTGACATAATGTGAGTGGGGTGGGATCAATGCTACAATATCGCATTTGCGGGCCTCGCTCCACTCATATTCTGTCACCTCCTATGTAAAATACTATGTACACATAGCATTTCCCTTTTTTTTAAAACACAATTATCAAGCCAATATTTACAGAAATTTGGTTTTTTAATCGATTCATCAATTTCTTCATCGTGCCACACCAAATTTAGTAGTAGACTTTGTACATTTGTAAAAGTAAATTAAGAATTTTAAATACAAAATATCAAATCCTTTGTTAGAAAAAGTTTAATATAAGTGTACAATTCGTTAACAAGTAAAAAAATGGAATTGAGTTTAAGTATCATCCCACGAAGATTGATTTAGTTCGATTTTAATCATCGCTTCCTTAACCGAAATAAGATTAATAAGATATGTTTGTTGTAATGAAATTATAACTAAAATATATACAATTATGAGTGAATTAAATGCAAATTATACTAAATAAAAGTTGGTTTGTTCTAATAAATGACAAATGCACTAGGATCGTGAATTTTTATTTAATAATCTTTCTTAATCTTAGTTTTACACTTTGACTACACGATTGAATTTTGATGAATGAATGTTCCTATTTTATTCAACAATCTCTCTCGAGAAGCGCCAAACCTACTCTTATATATAACCCGACTATATTTCTATGACGGATGCAAACATACAATAATGCATAAGTTTTATGAACACTTAAGATTCATATAAGACATAGCAGTATATATCTATCCCTATTGGACCCTATAACGATTTATACCATGTTGAGCATATTTTCTTTCTTTCGAATGCATAAAATAAGTCATCACATTTACACAACTACCGTACACAATAATTGTTAAGAAAAAAAAATCATATAAATAATTCAATATCAAAAAACGTGTTTTCAATGTCAAATATGTAAAATTAAATATTAAAAACTCATTACATAGTTCATCATTTTCTTAACACAAAATAAATCCAGCCTAGCATGTTATGAAGAAGACAACAAAAGAAATATTGAAGAATCGACATTACCCAATTAAATTTGAATTGAATCTTTGAGTCTTGGAGCCGAACTTCATGTTTCTTGCCTCCTTCTACGCTCTCTAATGTGTTGTAATGTCTCGCAAACTACTTATGGATGATCCTAGGTCTTTAAAAGATGTCCCCAGATTTGTTTCCATAAGAGTTGGAATCACATAAGGAAATCAGAATTTTTCGTACTAAGCTATAACATAGTACAAATCCATGCAATAGCATAGTTCAATGAAATTCAGCCCCGAAATTCTCTGAAGCACACCATGTGACCACATGGTATATTACACTGTGACTGCATAGTATAAATAAAAATTCAAAAGTTACATTTTAGTCTCCGAACTCCATTTTCTCGTTTCTTGATTTCTTTTCTCGCTTCTTCCAACACCTCATTCCTTCGCTCAATTGGTTTTCTACTTTTTTCACATTTTCGTTTCTTCTTCTAGGTCATCTTTCAGCTATTTGCACTTTGGTCTCTGAACTTTTTTTTTTTTTTAGTCCTATTTTGCTTGTTTTTCTCGAATTCCACCATATTCATCAATGTTGTCATGTAAAATATAATTTATATAGAATTAAGTCATATTTCACCATATTTTCCAACAATTATTCATATTTTGTGGCTTAAATAAGTATGTAAAACGCAATTATCAATATGAATAGATAAATAATTATTGATGATTAAATGGTGGATTTGTGAATTCATTGAAATGTATGATTGAAATTGAAGTTTGATTATTTATAAATTTTTCACTACAAGTATGTTTAAGGTTGAAAAAAAGGGACTTGATAAAAAAATATTTGTAATTTAAAAGGTTTATATATACTTTCCAAACATGGGCAAAATTTGAAAAAAATGTATAATAGTTTAGGACCTTCATCGCTGCTTCTTGTTCTTGTACTTCAGCCTATTGTGGAAACTCGTTAGAGCACAAGTGTCAATTTTTCATTTTAAGCATATTTAAGAGATTCTTTATTTTTAAAAATTATATTTTATAATTTAAAGAGTATCAATAAATTTAAAGAGTAAAATTTCAAGCATTCTAACAGACTCTTTATATTTAATACTAATTTTATTACTCCTAAAAAAATTTATAATTTTTTTTCTATATTTTATTTCCACTAGCTTCCACGCAAATTATTATATTACTTTTCATTATTAAAAATTGAAATAATTCGAATCTTTTTAATTGTAGACTCATTATTTTAAAATATTTATTTAAAGAGTATTTTGGAGCATCATTCTATTGGTTGACTTTTTAAAATTAAAAATACTTGTTGTACGTCACTATTACTTACTCTCTATTTTAAAATATTAATTTAAAGGGTCATTTGGAGCATCATTTTAAATGTTGACATTTTCAAATAGAAAATACTTGTTGTATACCACAATTTACATAATCATTTACATATTGATGACGTGCGAAAAGAAAGTAATGATTTTTTATTTATTTATTTAGTTGATGATTTTGATCGAATTAAAACTCGTCACATAATTTATTGGTAAATAAATTTATAAGTTGATATATACATGTAGCACAATCACTTTAAAATAGAGACTATCTTATATTTAAGAATAATACTATATAACATCAATGACGTTAATAGAACATCTTATGTTTAAGAATAAGGGTTTTAATGTTTGTACATCGAACTTGACAATTCAGTGTACAGACCCCTCACAAACGAGGGGGGACCCGCACCAAATAAAAAAATCACGAGCCCCCCCTCTTGTGAGGGGGTCTGTACATCGAGCTGTCAAACTGGGTGTACGAGTAGCAAAGTCCTAAGAATAAATGCTATCTACCATCGATATGTTTAAAGAGTATCTCACCAGCCCCCAGGGCACATCTCCAAGTGGTGAAAGGGGAAGGTGAAAAAAATCTAACCTCGTTTACAATTGTCGGATAAGGGTTCGAATCCTAAAATATGGATGAGACATTTGGTAAGTGGGAGTTAAAGGACAGCCTTTCACCCTGTATCCTTGGAGGTATAATTTACGATTTATCCCTCTAACAAGATTCAGAACAGGACAGATGGAGATGTCAATAATAGAACGTAAAAAAAAAAAAAAAAAAAAGGGGGCATCTCACCAACCCACTCATTTCCAGAGGCACATGGTACAAGTGTTTTGACAGCAAATAAGGAAGATTTGACAATTACTAACCATCCCGGCATCCCCTTACCAATAATTTGAAAATTAAAAGAAAAGAAAAGATGCCAACCAATCCTAGCCGTAGATCTCACGCACAGGTGGTAAGGTAGTTGGTGGAGAGAGGACGAGCGAGTCACTCGCACGTCTCAACATCCATCTATATATAATCGCCGTATCCACACACAAACTACTCATATTTCCATTTCCTCTTTCTGCCATTAATATCTTTGCGGATCTCGACTTTGTATTTTAATTAAGGTATGCAGTTTTCGTACTCTTGCAATTGTGATTTTTTTTTTTTCATATTAGATTCAGATTCAGATACAGTAAGAGTGAGTTTTGTGCTTGGTTAGATCCAATTTGTTTTTGTACTCTAAATGCATATACATTGTTTCTGATTACGTATTGTTCTCTCGATCCCTATTGATGTTCTATGTAGATCGCGCTGTAGATAAGAAACTATTTTTCAGTACAGGATCTGTATTTCAATTTACGACTAGAGATTTGGTTTATTTTATTTTTTACCGGCAAATGACATATGATAACGAATCGAGTGAACGTGATATAGAAAATTATTGTAAGATTTTGATTTTAGGGGAATTGTATTTAGCTTCCGAGGATACTAAAAATCGGAACCTCCAATCGTTTTGAGGCTATATTCAGATGTACAAAACTCTAAATCATTATTAAGGATGGTAATATTTCCAGTTTTGATTTATTATTATTTGAATTGTAGAATGTCTAAACAGAGAGATTTACACAATTTTTTGAATGCTTTTCAGACCAGACATGGAAACCTTCCTCTTCACCTCGGAGTCCGTCAATGAAGGCCATCCTGACAAGCTTTGCGACCAAGTCTCAGATGCCATTCTTGATGCTTGCCTAGAACAAGATCGAGAGAGCAAAGTTGCTTGTGAAACCTGCACAAAGACAAATATGGTCATGGTCTTTGGAGAAATCACAACAAAGGCGAATGTAAACTATGAGAAGATAGTTCGAGATACGTGCAGGGGCATTGGCTTCACATCACCTGATGTTGGTCTTGATGCGGATAACTGCAAGGTGCTCGTAAACATCGAGCAACAGAGCCCTGACATTGCCCAGGGAGTTCATGGTCATCTGACCAAGAAACCTGAGGAAATCGGAGCTGGTGACCAAGGTCACATGTTTGGCTATGCCACTGATGAAACACCGGAGCTCATGCCCCTCACTCATGTCCTTGCCACCAAGCTTGGTGCCAAGCTCACTGAAGTAAGAAAGAACAAGACTTGCCCGTGGCTGAGACCTGATGGCAAGACCCAAGTTACCGTTGAGTACAGGAATGATGGTGGTGCCATGGTTCCTATTAGAGTTCACACCGTTCTTATCTCAACCCAACATGATGAGACCGTAACAAATGAAGAGATTGCTGCGGATTTGAAAGAGCATGTAATCAAGCCCGTCATCCCTGCTCAGTACCTTGATGAAAACACGATCTTCCACCTCAACCCGTCTGGTCGATTTGTCATTGGTGGACCCCATGGAGACGCAGGACTTACTGGTAGAAAAATTATCATCGACACCTATGGTGGTTGGGGTGCTCACGGTGGAGGTGCTTTCTCCGGAAAGGATCCTACGAAGGTAGATAGGAGTGGTGCTTACATTGTTAGGCAGGCAGCAAAGAGTGTGGTGGCTTCAGGACTAGCTCGCCGGTGCATTGTGCAAGTTTCTTATGCAATTGGTGTTGCTGAACCACTTTCAGTGTTTGTTGATACCTACAAGACAGGCAAGATTCCTGACAAGGACATACTGGTTCTTATTAAGGAGAAGTTCGACTTTAGGCCGGGAATGATTGCCATCAATCTTGACTTGTTGAGAGGAGGCAACCTCAGGTACCAAAAGACTGCTGCTTATGGTCATTTTGGTCGTGATGATCCCGATTTCACCTGGGAGACTGTCAAGATCCTCAAGCCTAAAGCTTGAATTTGTGGTTACCAGCTAGACAATGTTTCTGCAAATTGATTTCCAATGGAAATCAACTCGTTACAGATTAATAAATAAGGTTCACTGGGTATGTCAATGTTACAATTCATTTTCAGGACTCCATTATGGGGCAGCATTGGTGGTTTTGGTGATTTAGTTCGGGAGAATGGAGTATATGTTTTTTGTGTCATTTTTCATTCTTTTCTATTGTATCTCTATTTTTAGGGAGTTAATTGTTTGGAGGTATTTCGCACGACTCAGTGTTGTTCCATTTAAACAATTGTGAATCTGTTGAACCATTTCAGTTAAAGTTGAATCATTAAAGGCAGATTCATTTATGAGGATTAATGTGACCAACCAAATTTGCTGCACCAAAGTGAACATTTTATTTACATTCTCGCTCAAAGAAAGGTAGCAATCAACTAGTTAGGTAGTATGAAAAGCCATCATCTTCCAAGCTAGGGATGTAAATTTGACTCGTTGGCTCGAGTTGCTTGTGGCTCGGCCTAGGAAAAAGGCCAAACCCCATTTTGGGGCATTGGGTCAAGCTCGGGCCAGCCGTGTGGCTCGTCTAGTTAGGTGGTATGCACTTTTAGCCATCATCTTCCTAGCTAGGGATGTAAATTTGACTTGTTGGCTTGGGTTGCTCGTGGCTCGGCCCAGGAAAAAGGCCAAGCCCCATTTTGGGGCATTGGCTCGAGCCCCTCGACGAGCCCACGGGCTGGCCCGTGACGAGCCAAGCCTTGTTTTAAAAAAAATAATTCAAAAACACTACTGCTTGTTTAAGGGCAGATTCAAAATGCGAAATTTGAAATTCAAATTTGAAATTTAGTTGAAACTTGAAACGGTTATATTTTTTTCCAATAAATATGAGTTAAATTTTTGAGTTTCATATCAATTTACTTCAATCAAATTTAACTTGTAATATTCTAGTTTTAACCTCAATCTCAAATTTCTTTCCTCTAATATTCAATTCATTTTACTCTAATATTCGGTATATTTTGTTATAATAGCCATAGATGG
This sequence comes from Osmanthus fragrans, assembly GCA_019395295.1. Classification (NCBI taxonomy): domain Eukaryota; kingdom Viridiplantae; phylum Streptophyta; class Magnoliopsida; order Lamiales; family Oleaceae; genus Osmanthus; species Osmanthus fragrans. The sequence goes on along the minus strand of CM033361.1, from coordinate 17,323,852 downwards.
ATTTTACTAGTGATGAGATTAATTAGTTTAAGGGTAGTTCGAGTACTCCAACCGGCTATGATTAATCTCAAAATGTTCTAATTGTTTTGGAGGATATCGAAGAGGAATAAGTACTCGAGACTAAAAGATCGAAAAAGTAATCATTAGATTGTTGGTAACATATGACACGCAAAAAGGTTGGTGTTAAAAATGAAGTTGATATTTGGAAAGTATGTTGCAATTACTGTGGCAAAAACTTAGTTGGAAGCCCGGTTCAAGCACAACGCATTTGAATAGACACGTATTTAGGAGTTGCAAAGCGAAACCAGTCGGTCTATACCCAAAACAGACCAAACTAGTATTTTGCGGTTCTAGTTCTACTATTTCCACCTTTATATATTCACAGTAAAGATTTCATGAACGAATGATTGCATACGTGGCTGCAGCAAAGATGTCGCTTACGATGATAGACTCAATGTGTATTTGAGCCTTATTGTTTTGAAAAAAATATATTTGGGAATAGTAGATTGATGGAAAATGTATGGTTAAAAATGAGAAAAATTTTGGATTTGCGTGTAATATATTTTAATTGAAAAATGTGATTGAAATGATGTCAAATCACTGTTTAAGAATGTATTTTTTTGAAAGAATGCGGCTCAAACAGGGCCTCAATACACTTTATCCGACTCGTGCAGAATTATCTCCAACTAGGTATACTTTATGTTGTAAAAATACTTTTCGTTCAAATACTATAAAATTATATAACAAAATAAATTAAGTTGCTATTGAACAACTAAATTTTTTTAATATTGTTATATCGTTTACCTCTAATTTATGGACCGATAGTAATAAAAAATGTTAGATTACTGTTATGGCTCATTACATTGATCACATGTTAATTCTACATAAAATGATTTATTGTATTCAGATGTATAGAATGTTCTCATAGTACCACTAATATATACATGATTTTAAAAGATATTATATAAAAATATGGTATACAAGAAGTGGTTCGAAATTTTACTTTCGATAATGCTAGTGTGAAAAAAATGTTATTGATAAATTTATTAATATCTTACCTCAGCATTTGGAAGTTTATTTTTCCATCAACATTGTGTATACCACATTATCAATTTGACTATAAAAGATAGATTAGAACATATAAAATCACTTTTAAATAAAATTAGACAAGCAATAAATTTTATTATTGTGTCACCAATAAAAAAAGAAGCATTTAGTAGTTTATATGCGAAGTATGACTTACAAGAGAAATCATTTGCCACGATGTAACACATATAGATGGAATTCTACATGTCTTATGTTACGTTCATGTGAAAATTATTATAAAGTTATTTCAATATATTATAATGGTAGCCGGTAAGCATACATATGAATCTGAACATAATTTGAAAAATTGAGAATGATTTAATGCATTTTGTGTGAAGAAATTTTTAAAACATTTTTCGATGTCACAAAGGAATGTAGCGATATTTATTATCTTACATCTTCATTTGTTTTACATTTCACAAACATTTCATAAATATAGAAATATGCCAATTTTTATTGTTGTAGTATACTATGTGGAGTTAAAATTTCGTAAATATTAAGAAGAATTTCCATCTTTATTTCTTTAAGCTTTGATGATGGACTCTCGACTTAATTTATTTGGCACAAAAGCTATTATAAATGGGATTTCAAATTCCATGAATGTTGAAATATTGCATGTGTACATAGAACTATGTTATAACTATTATACTGAAAAAGGATGTCAGGGCAACTCTACTTCTTAGAGTATTTTTTCAAGAAATATTTCAATGAGTTCAGATGATATATGGAATTATTTGGACGTCAATACAAGTGTTCCCTTATTTTCTCATCAATATCTAGAGTGATAGATGTTAGTGGTACAAATTTTGAAATTCTCTCTATGTTAGCTAGGTATATGTACGTAGATGTTCATAGTGTGTTACAACCAAAAGAATTATAGGAATTTAGTCTTCTATCATGGTGAATGTGTAACGAAAGACAATATCCAATTATATCAAAAATTGCATATCTCTGGTGACATCGAAGGCTAAATTTAGTTTAGGTGATCAAGTTTTATCAGATGAACGATCAAGACTAAAAGAATATATATATTGGGGCCTTTAATATGCTTGAAGGATTGAGAATGTGTGGAATTACATATTCCAGAACAAGTTTATTGTATAATCTTCGAAAAGTTGCATCAGATCCAAGCATACATATATTGTAAGTTTTTAAATTAATTAGTTAAAAAAATACGTAATTTATAAATTTATTTGTTTTAAGAAAAATTGCACACAAAATATTTTATTCGTGTGCAATTTTAACTCCACCTACGTTGATTGTAGTTAGTCTCAAGCCCCAAAAAAATGAGTAGGATTGTAACTTTTATTTAATTTATAATTCGTATAAATTGTCCAAACTTTAAATTTTTTTAAAAAAATGTTGGAATTGTCACGAACTAAAAAAAATAAAAACAAAAAATACGAGCCAGCTCGGCTTGCTAAGGCTCAAGTTGAAAAGCTCAGGTCGAGCTTAAATTTTTTGGCCGAGTAAAAGCTCTGCTCGGCTTTGGCCAAAAAAAGCTTAAACTGAGCCTGAGCTTCGAGTTTCGACTTGCAGCTCGGCTCAACTTACCTCGACTCGTTGACATCTCTACAATCTAGCCGATAAAAATTGTACATGAACAATTTGTTATGTGTATAATTTTAAAAAAAATTATAAAGGTATTAAAATAAAATTTTGTGATGAATATTGTTAAATTAAATATCACTTACTTGACGACATGCAATTTCGGTATATTTATCTTGAATTCGAAAATGAGCGTCTTCCCAATCCTTCACGCACATTAATGCTTCGAAAATATCTTCTTTTAGTCGGCTTCTGACCTCGGAGAGAACCCTTTTACCTACACTAAAAGCAAACTCCGAAATTACAGTGCTAACCAGAGGTGTTAGTAGATTTTTTACCATTGCAGAAGCCACTGGCCATCAGCGTTCATACATTCGCCAGAATTCAATTACTTCTTCTGAACTTTTCCGAATTATTTTGTTAGTAGACATATTTTGATTAAAGTAATCAATTAATTCAGCAGACAACGCATTTAGATTACTACTCGATGTTTGAGTACATGTAGCGGAAGACAAACTACTACTACTACTACTAGTACTAGAGGAATCACATGCAGATGCAGTTGAATCATATCTATATGAGTTCATACCTTCGAATAAATTTAAAATTTCAGCGTCATCATCTTCTATGTCAGTGAGAGAAGTAGTTGTAGAGTCGGAAGGTACCCGATTAATATGTGTACACATTCGTGAAGCATATAATTCATACATTTCATATAAAGTTACTTCCAAATTTCTATAAGTGATAGGTGTATTAAAAGTTAAAGCTTTTGAAATTTGATCAATTACAAATTTAGTACCCGATAAATTATATCGAGAGTCCATTATGCATGCTAACGGAAATAACATAGGCAAGTCTTCCCAATATTTTCTAAATTTTAATTCTATGGAATATATAATTGAACTAAAATCGGGGTCATTTTTAAATCTTTGAAAAGTCCTACCAATTATATAAAGACGTTCAAGGATCATATAACTAGTGGGATAATAAATACCAGACAAAATATTTGTAGAATCATAAAAACTTGTCAAAAAAATTTTAATTTTAAAAACTAAACTCCAATCAGACTCATTCAAAATAGTATCGTATTGAGGGGTGGCAATGAGACGAGTTGAGCTGGGCTTGGCTCGTGAGAAAAAGGTTGAGCTCGGCTCGTGACCCTTTTTTTATACACGTTTTCTAAATATTTTTCAAAATATACATTTTCGTCTAACTATATTTTTTTATTATTATTATTTGACGACCCACGAGCCAACCCGGCTCGTAACTCGTCAAATACGAGCCCACGAGCTACTTTTCGAGTCCGACTCGGCTCAGCTCGTCTAAAATTTTCTATGCTCGGCTCGTGGCTCGGGCTCATTTTTTATGAGCCCGAGCGGCTCATGGCTAGTTTTAGATGAGTCGAGTTCACGAGTCCACGAGCTATTCGGTTCGATTGTCACTCCTAATCGTATTCGTCTCTAATATGCCTATTATTATATAATTTAGTTATTAAATATTCAAAACCTTCACATGATTTTAATAATAAGTAAGCGGAGTTTCATCTATGACATACGTCACTAATAAATATTTTTATATGCATCACCCCAATTTCGGCACAAAATTCCTCAAATACTTGTTTTCTAATAGGTACAATCTTAATATATACTAGTGCATTCCTAATTTGTTGAATTTCATCATTAACATATTTTAACCATCTTGTACTATTAAATTAAAGATATGACATACACATCGAATATGAAACAAATAACCACCGAAATCGGGTTGAAGTACTTTATACAATTTATCGATAACTATACTATTTACAGTAGCGTTGTCGAACGTAAAAGAACGAATTTTACTCTCGCAACGATATTCTCTAATAATGTTTATAATAACATTAAATATGTTGTTAACGTTGTGAGGGAACTCAATAATTTTAAAAGAAATAATTTTTTTATGCGTGACCCAAAGTGGGTCTATATAGTGTGTAGTTGTAGTTATATAACCTCTTTTATTAATCAATTCCCACATATCCGAAGTTAAAGATATCACACTCCCATATTTTTTCTAAATCGGCAATCAATAGTTTCTTTGAATTAAGGAAATAATCTATTATATCATAACGAAGAGTATTTCGACTTATCCCAATGTACATCAGTTGAAGGTATTCTTTCACATAGGAAACAAAATGTTGGTTGTCCGTTATTGCTAGTGGCAACTCAGTTGCGGCAATGAACTTCACCATTCCCATTCAAGCTTTATCCTTCGAATACATCCACGTAGAAAGTGTCATAGTAGTAGCACCGATGTCTGGACTACCAAATTGTAGTTGCGTTTGACCAGCAGGAATAAGCCTATATTTGGCCGCACATGTTTTGTAGTGACGATTGAGGTGGGTGATTCCAATGCCTTTTGACCATGCCAACCGTTGTTGACAGTATTTACATATTGCTTTGAATTCTGGAACTCCATCAACCATACAATCAGTTTGAACCAATTTAAAATGGTCCTAATATTTTGCCTGCTTTTTCACCTTTCTCTTCCCTCTTGCATCGAAAATATCCAATATAGGTTTATCATCTTGTTCCATCTTTAAAACATCAATAAGCATCGAAATTCTGAATATTTTCTGGAATGGATATTTCATTTAGACCGACGAATTCATTCCCAAATTGACTGTGGGGCACATGTGATTCACCTTGGACACCAAACAACTTTTCAACAAATGAGCTTGAATCCATTTGTGAATTGAAAATTTGTAATTGGATAATTGAAATTGAACGTTGACGTAGAATTGATAAATGAATATACAATATGTAGTAGTGTAGAAAATATATTGTAAAATCAATATTATAACTTAATAATGTAAAATGTAGAAGAGTAGATAATGATATTGATAATGAAATTTAGAGAGTAGAGAAAGAGATATTGATAGTTGGGTGAAAAAAATGAATTAATTGATGGGTATTTATAGGAGAAAAATGAAATTGAAAAAAAAAAATGATCGAAACGGTTATTGAATTTTTTTTTTTTTTTGGCAAGCCACGAGCGTTCATTTAAAAAACGAGCCGAGCCGGCCTGCTCGGCTAGTGCTCGGGCTCATCTTTTTTACAAGCCCGAGCAGCTCGTGGCTCGTTTTTCACGAGCCGAGCGGTAGAGTCGATGAGCCGCTCGGCTCAATTGCCACCCCTACTTCTAGAACTGTAAGCAAAAATCATCAAACCGAAAAATCAAATTGAAACCGTATTTTGGAAATCGTCGGTTTGGTGCCACGTGGACCCGTCAAGGAAATGACTTTGAACTAAACCAATTATTGGGTTTAAAACCAAACCGGACCTGCAAAAAATATATAAAAATTAAAAAAATGAATTTTTCTAAATTGTAACTTGTAAAACTTTTGTGTTGAGATTTTTATTTATTTTTAAATGAGGCTCATATATTTCATATGCTCTTAAACTGAAAGTTTGAAACGATTCATCAATCAATCTCACGTTGTATTCCATATAAATTACTATCACCAAACAATCATCAACTTATATAAACTGCATAGTATTCCAATGATTAAACAAACTTCAATCAAAATCAAAATCAAAATCCTACATTGAATTGGACATCCTTTAAAAAATTATTGCAACTTCTGGTTTGGTCGATTATAATTTGTAGAAATTTAGATGAAAATTTTTTATCGGATCAACAAATATGTAATCAAAATGAAAATAAAATAAAAATTTCGGATCTTAGAAATGAAATTATATATTGTAAATAAATTTATTTAGGTATAGATTTACCCAATATTCTAATTTAGTTTGTGAATCAGTTAATCAAAGAATTATAAGAAGAGAGAAGAAAATAATCAAAGAGAATAAGGAAAGTGTTGGAGTCTAAAATGAAAAAGGAACTTTATTATTTTTTATAAAAGTGATTGAAAATTAAATCATATATTTTACCAAAAAAGTAAAAAAAAAAATCCTATGAGAACCGTCTGGTTCTCGGCGGTTCCCATACTAGAACCGAGAATTGGACAGGAACTGGTTGATTTTTAATAATTTATCCCAAAATTAAATTATTTTTTAGAAGATTCGGAACCAAATCGACCGGTTCTAAATGGTTCTGGTCCGGTTCCACCGTTTCTAAAAAAATGTTCATTCCTAAATTAATGACATAAAAGTAGTTAGTTGACAGATAAAAAATATACGGCAAAATCGACGGTTTAAAATTGGACAACAGGCAAAAAAAAATATACGGCGAAATCGACGGTTTAAAACCAGACCAAACTGTTAGATTATGTTCGAGTTTTTTTTCAAACCGTTCAAAAATGGTTTGGTTTAGGTTTGGGTTTTTCTCAAACCGATGTAAACGGTTTAGTTTGAAAATTTGTCAAAAATCGATAAAATCGAACCGCTTACAACCCTACCTACTACAATCAATGGCATTTTAAGGATAAGTTGCAGCAACAGTCCCCAACCTATAGTGCCTTGGGCACTTTTAGCCCTACCTTTGTTTTCTTCTTATTAAACTCCAAAACTTTCATATGTTGGTGAAAAAAATTAAAAAAAAAAAAACCCTCAAAAAATACAATTAAATTTGGATTAAAAAAAATAACATTTTCCTTGAGATCAAATAAATCAACAAAATAATGTTTTACCTCATCAATCACTCTGATGCCGTATATTGCTAACTTTTTGGATGGATATTTGTTGGGGGAATTACACGGAAATAAGTGCATAAATTTCATTCTACAAAATATCTTTACATATGCATGAAAATGAACGAAGTTTCGACTTACCAAAACTGAATACATGAAGATGAATTCAATCCTTTTTATTCTTCAATGAAAGCCATTCCGTTCTTCAATTCAACACTTCCTAGAATCAAAAGAAAGTTGGCCTTTTAGAACAAAAGTTAAAGAATTGAAGTAAGAAAGTAGGAAATGCAAATGATAGAATTGATCGAGGCAAGTGTTTGATACTCTCTCCTTAAGACGAATTAGCCCCGCATTAGTTCTAACTATTTTTCGACAATCATCTCTCAAGATACAATGACCATATGGTGTAATAAGAGCACTTCAAATTACGTAGACTAACGAACTCGAAATAGAATTTCTCTCTACCAAAATCATAATTTTCGATGCAAGAAAAACCATTTTGATGAAGTGTTTTGATACAAAATAAATAATGAATATGATATTGAATCTGGCTTTCCAAGGAATCCTATTTATAGAAGATGCGGGGTTGTGGTTGAAGAGACCCACCCCAAACTCACCATGTTTTCATGAAGGGACACAACCCTTCAGGTTACTCGCTAGCCACCCGGTTTGGCGCTTGAGCACTCAAAGTAGGGAGATTGCCGCTCGAGCGACTGTATCATATACATAATTCCCTTTTTTTCTTCTAACTTTAGACAGCAATATCTCATTCATTCGGAATTTGTTTTGTGATTCCAAATATATTACGATCATCCACTCGACGAGTAGAACAAGTTAGTCTATTCACTTGCATGATTTGACTATTGGAACCTATTCGAATATTTGGTCGAAATTGATACAAAACTAATTTTAACCAAATTCCAACAATATCATACTCGATTATTAAACAAGAGTTTTCTAATCATTTTCGACATCACTGGTAGCAAAATAACATTGAAAAGTAAAAAAAATACAAGACAGGTAAATTTTTAATGAATAATGCTACTCGAACATAGACTTTTGACAATGTTTTTTTACAGGTGCTGTGTTGACAACACCTATGTAGATCTTTTTTTCAAATTATCCAATAAATATTTGATACGTATCTCCTGTTTTTAAATCTTCTCATTGGCCCTGTTTGTGCACCAAGATTAATTTTTAATTGCAACAAATATGTTTAGAAGTGTTTGATGCTAGTCAAATATGAAAACGTCAAGGTAAGAGAATTTAAGAAAATATTGAGATTATTCTTTAAAAAAATGTATTTATGAAAAATATAAGTATGAGAATTAAATGACTAGTAGTCGTAATTGGTCATAAATATAAAAGGGTGTAGAACGATAACAAATTTTCTTAACATATTTTGCCAAGTAACAGCAGAAAACACAAGATAATTACATGGCCTAGTGCATTAGTGCAAGTTAAAAAAAAAACATCAGATATTATCAAATACAAGTTAATTGGTTATAAAGTTCGCTTACATCATATCAAACTTATTTGGATATGCTGATTTTCCTTATTTTCAGAAGTTTTCATTGTCAAGATAAATAATTTATTTCAAACTTTAATCAATTAAAAAAATCTTTATTTTAAAACTTATTTACTTATAAGTGAACTATTTAAACATAGCCAACATGATCTTAGGCTCCAAGTCCCTTGAGGATCATGCTGAATTAAAAATTCTTTCACCCATTGAAATGACTATAAAAGGATATAAATAACAACCGCTCAGCCGAGGGGGGGGGGGGGACAAAGGGTCGGTCATTGACCCTGACCATTTATCTTTTTCCTATAAATAAGGGTGCAAATAATATAAATGATTTGCACAATTAGTGCAAATGACAAGGACATTTTTTTGTTAATTATCTTCATAATTACTACTACTATTATTCACACATTTTTTAAAAATGTGTTTAGTATTTTTGCAATTATGTATTTCCAATTTCTTAAAAATGCTATTTACAATTTTCGCCCCTATTTAGGCTCCATTAAAATGTGTTTGCGGGGAAAAATGTATTTGGAATGGTGATTTTTTTGGAGAATGTATAGTTTAAAAAATAAGGAAAAAATTTGGACATATAATATTATTTTATTAGAGAATATATGATTAGAAAGATGAGTAAAAAATGCATTAAAATTTTAATAAAACCCAAACAGGTCATATTACTCTGCATAAATACTTTCACGTCGAAAACAAAATAAAACTATAATTAATTAATTTCTTCCTTCAGCCCCTATACATCAACACTTCAACTAGGGATGACAAAAAGGTTTGGGCCGCCCGGACTCGGCCCAAGAAAAGCCGGCTCGCAGCTTGGAAATGTCAAGCCCCATTTTGGAGCGTCAGCTCGAGATAAGGCTGGCACGTGACAAAAAAAATAAAAAAATTTGCCTCAACAGACAGCTAGATAGCTGCCTCAATTGAGGCAGCTATTGTTGTATTCAACACCAAAAGTACAAAATTGTCGTAGGTTTTCCTTCCTTCTCCTACGTCCGGCGTCCCCATCATTTGCCATTGCACTTAGTGCTTGTTTGGCGTTGCGTGTGCTTATAAGTAGCAACTTTCACGAAATATGTAAATAATAATTATGTAGTAAGCTGTAGATTCTGCAAGATGTTGAATAATAAATTTATAGTAAATTGTGGATATTAAAAAATCTATAAATAAATGGTTGTTATATTCACACTACATTTCTTTATAATTGCACAACTTTATAATGCATTAAAGGTATTTAATATTTGTTCATTATCAAATTCAACGCCCTAGACGAACAGGGGCAAAAAACAGGGGTTATCTCCAGGCTGATGTGCAGTGTTTTCAAGTCCATTTCCCTCCAACTTTAATCATTTTCTAATTAATTATTCAAGGATATGTCACCAAATTTTAAATTCCTGTCAAGAGCCTGTCAATGAACCTGCCCGACTAGCTTTATTGCTTAACTTTTATCATCAAATTCTTATCTCTATCCTTTCATCAATTAACAAATTGATTTTCGTCTAAAAATTCTATAAATGTGCTTTAAAATGAGGGACAATTATTAGTCTCAATATTATATTTATTTTTTTGCTTATTAAAAATATAATGGACAAAAAAGTATTTTTATTTTCTCTTAACATAATTTTTGGACGAAAACTATTATCAATAACAAATGCGTTAATTAATGGAAAGCCAAGGATAAAAATATTTAAAATACAAAGAAAAAAGATAGGGACATAAACTAATTAAAGATTATAAACTTTTCATACAATTAAAATGTGAATAAAAAATGTGGTGTGAATATATTTAATCATAAATAAAACGTATGTTTGACCAATTTAAAACAATAGTTAAGTAATGTAAATAGACCATTAATTTTTTTTTTTAATTTTTTTTTGGCATTTGTTGTGCTGTTTTGTGTGAGATTGAATTGAGGGCTCGAGTTGGTAAAGTGAACTGATTCATTTAATTCTTAGCCTAGTCTTAGCACTCGCACAATAAGGGAAAGAAGCGTTCCCCTTGGGACAAAACTAAGGGTGTGTTTGATACGCCAAAATTTTTCCTGAAAGTTGGAATTCGATTCCAACTTCCATTTTTGCGCTGTTTGATAGCGTTTATTTTCCATGGAATTGATTTCCACCCAATTCCAAGGTACAACCACTTGAAGCGTGATTCCGTGGAATTCAATGACTTGCTATATAGGTGGGAATTGGTTTCCACCCTTTTTTTTTAGCATATAAACAAATTCTAAGATAAAGTGTAAAAAAATTTATCCATTTAATTGACAAATTTCATACAAAACAAAGCCAAACGTAAAAATAAAAAATTATTATTTTTTATATTTTTAAATTTTTAAATTTTTTTTTGGCAATCTAAACATATTTTGTCCCCAATGATAAAAAAATTTATTCATTTAATTGACAATTTGCATAAAGAATAAAGTCAAACGTATTATAATAGAAATGTGGAAAATTATACCAATCAAACACCTTTAATTCAATTTCCGGTAAAACAATTCCAAGCAATTCAATTCCCTGCAATTCAATTCCTTTCCACCCATTTTTCATTCCTTGCTATCAAACGGACCCTAAGCGTCTTGTCGTGGGTAAAAGCAATAGGGGGAATGAGCCCTTGATCAGTTGGGATTTTAGACGGGCACAATTGAATGATGTTAATGGTGATCAAGACATTGGGCCTGTGAGAGCCCATTTGGATGTTAACCATTATGTCCTGCGCATATTTGTAAAGAAACTGGTTTTAACTTGGATAATACTATGTGTACATAATTGTGTAAATAATACCTTCCTCGTATGGTGGGGGGGCCACACACAATAAAATATTCGTGGGTAAGGCTGTGTGTACACTTATGGTTTACACATAGTATTGTTCAAGTTGAATAATGTTATGTGTACATAATATTACTTGAATAATTTTTCTACATTACAAGATAGATTTTTGAGTTATGCTACATGTACAAAGTTGATTTACAAAATTAGTTGACAAAATAACATCTACACTAATCATTTCAAAAACAGATTTTTAAATCATTTGAAATCAATAGCCTGAATTTTACCAACACACTTTGTAACCTAACTTTTGTAATCTAATTTTGTACAAATAGCTTTTTTCTAATTTTTTTGGCGGAATGTCACATGACATTTTGTCATTCGTCTGTTTGAAAAATACAACAATTTTTGGGCTAATGAAAACTCGCCAACATTCTTAAATTTGTCCCCAATGAAAAAAATTGGGAAATTGGGAAAGATTATGTCTATGGATTCAAAATTTAAAAATTCAGAAAGATTCCAAATCAAGCAATCTTCAGCGACAATTACATTTGGGTTCTTAAGCAACAAATTTCCGTTGGTGTAGGTTCCCAACTGTGATAAAATGTAACAGTGGATGGGAAAAACCAGTTAACAGTGAAGAAAATTTTGTTCCTCAGTTAAGAATTCTAAAGCTTTCCTCGAATTCAGTTTAAAATGGTGTTGCATCGGTGTATCCAAATACTACTACATAATCTCAAGCATTGGCGGACCCAGCCCGTTGGACTTGGAGGGTCCTAAAATTAAAGATATAGAGGTGAAGGGGGAGAGTACGGGCTGCCCCCGAAATTTTTTTTTTGAATACCTTATTAACACGAATTTTAATTTGCACAATTCAGGATAGGACTATAAAATCCAATTGTCTCACATGAAAAATTCTGTCTATAATAATAATTCTTCACTTTTACCTCATACTAAACTACTCTAATGCTTGTCATTCTCTTTACACTTCCATATCTGCAACAATCGAAATACAAATCAAGAACCACCATTGCTTCCTTTCTAAGAACAGAAACAACAAGGCAAAGAAACCCCACAACCACAAGCACCACATTGTTCAATAACAGGAAACAAAAATCCCTAAATTCACATTAGAGGGTCCGCCTATCAAAATTGACCTGAAACTTAAAAATTGGAGGGTCCTCCTATGACATTCTTTGTAATTTAACCCCAAAAAAAAAAAAAAAAATGAAAAAACTGGTGGGGCAAAGGACCCTGCAGGACCCCCCCCCCCCCCCCTCGGGTCCGCCAGTGATCTCAAGCACAAAATTGGGAAAAATTCCAAGGGGTGAGACAAACCATTAAATTTCGCGGCCAGACTGTATAGAATCTCTGAATTTGAAATGCACATGAGCCGTCTCAACGGTATCGAAGAGGCTCTACGGAGATTTTGTTGGATAATGTGCTCACATAGTATATTTTGTTATAATAAAATAATATTTTATATTAAATAAAATGTGATTTTTATTTATTTATTGCATTTATTTATTATTGATCGTGCGAATTAAAGTGCTTTAGATCACTTGCGATAATATAAGTTGAGTACTTGCGTTGAGAAGTATAGTGTGATATAACTTATATTTTAATAATAGATAATATGTTTACAACCAATGTATAAGAGCTTACACCTTATATTACAAGATTATAATGTTGAACGATTCACTATTCGAGTTTGTGATTTGTCAATATTACAAAAATAGTTAAAGATAACACTAGTATACTTGGAGTATAGAATTGACCATTATCAAGTTTAAATTTTAAAGCATGATCGTGCGGATAATTAAATTCCACTTGATATTCCTGTATTTAATCTAAATCCTTTAACAGGGTTATGTATATCATTTCGTGATTTTAATGATTCTTTAATTCACCAATGGGTGAGATCATCTTGATTAGTCAAATTTTTAGGTGAGTTGGGAGCTTGGGAATTAGCGAAGTAGAGAATATAATTTTGTGTCGGAAACCATCGCTGAGTAATTATTTAAGTATTTTCTATTGAACGATTAAAATTTGAGTTCAGTGTTTAGAAACAACTAAATTTCGACATCTGTGCTAAGCTCACAGGACCGTTGAAGAAAATGATACTCAAATTAGTAAGAATAATTTGAAGAGTAAAACGATCATTTATTCTCGGACCTAACTATTGAGTCTTGGATGGGGATAAAATACATATACGTCAGGTCGGAGGAAAGTATTACAGATTTTTTGACTTCTATTATCTTATATATTTCGAGAGTATAGTCTTTTGCCTTTAGTAAAAAAAATAAAAATTAATAATTAGATTTGGTGTTTTATGGTCGATTAGACAAGATCTAATTATTGGAGCTTGAATAATTTATCTTCAATCTGGTCCCTGTTGTAACTCTATAAAGTATTAGCACTCAATTACAATTATTATTAAAGTTTTGGGCTTAATTATAATTATACTAAAGTTTTGTGCTTAATTATAATTATTATGAAAGTTGTAAACTTAATTGTAATTGTAATTGAAGTTTTATGACTACACGTGTAATTAAAATGTAAACTAATTGGATTTAGACTTTATTTAAAACTCCTATTTGGATTTTAATTAAGACTTATATTTGAATGTAAAATTGTATATAGATTAGAACTATTTTATTTTTATAAATAGAGATGTGTTAGAACCTAGACATCCTATTGAACACAACAAAGCATAATATAATAATTTCATAGTATTCAAATTTGGAGATAAAAAAAGAGAGAAATTATTTTTCTTACTTTATTCAACTGTCCAATTCAAAAATTAGTTTGTTGATTTAATTAAAAGAATGTGCCAACCCATTGGTATAATATTGACTTTGAAGAGTACCATAGAAAAATTTGAAGTTTGGAGCATCAAGTTCTTGAAATTAAAAAACTGGAAATCCGTGATCCAAAAGGCTGAAAGTTCGTGATTCAGAATTAATTGAGAAATTAATTATTGAATTTAGGTAAAGATTTGAATAATTTATTCTTGATATAACATACACGTCAAAATTTAGATGTTCCTATTTATTGAATTGAAGATTTTTTTTAATTTTTTTTTTTGGATAATTCTACTTTTGCATTCCTACATTTATATGGTAAGTAAATTGAAAAAAAATTCAATCGTCTAAATTGTCATTCAAAGCTAGTTTCCATTCAAGACTTTTTTTTTTCTTTTTTTTTTTTTAGGAACGTTAATCGAATTAGGCCAGCCGAATGTAAGAAATGCTGATGTTTTACTCCCTTGGTTGAGTCATTGGAATACTATTGGACTTAGTCCTCGTAGAAGAATCAAACCAAATAAGTAAATGACGTCTAGTCCAACGAGTCAGTTCATGTGACAGCCAGCTAAAAAATATCAAGAAGTCACTCAAGCATCACACTTCCCGTTAGCCTAGTCAATGCGATTAGGTAC
Organism: Osmanthus fragrans; assembly: GCA_019395295.1. Lineage (NCBI taxonomy): Eukaryota > Viridiplantae > Streptophyta > Magnoliopsida > Lamiales > Oleaceae > Osmanthus > Osmanthus fragrans. The sequence continues at coordinate 17,308,850 of CM033361.1, read as the reverse complement.
AATGTTGAAGTGGCTTAGGCACCACAGTCGAAGAGACCTGGCAAAAGCTGAACCTCCATATTCGAAGTAAGAAGCCACAAGTTGTTGAAGTGTATTTTTGAAGCGATGGGCCTTTGCCTCTTAAGGAATCTTCAATGTCATTGCTTCGACCTAAAGATCTTCTATACGAAGATATTCCGTTCGTCTGATAGATTTGACAGCTTTGCCATATGATTTTTAGTTAACTTTTTAGGTATTAGGCCTAGGACATATGGTGAGTGGTGGAGCCAAAAAATGTTGGGTGGACCAAAATTTATAAGATTTCCAATGAAATCATTCAATAAGAGACGCTCTATGTCATACAAGATCTAATTTAAAAGGCTAAACACGTGACGCTCTTGACATAGTATGATAAATACAATATAGATGTCCTACTAAATATTTGTAGTTTTTCTTGCCAAATAAAAAATTAATGGGCTCTCTAGAAAATATAAAGTGGCTAAGCATGATAAGTTTGAACAAATAATATATACCCACCAATCAAGAACTAAAAGAAAATACCTGATCGAAAACTAAGAATATATACCCACAATAAAAAAATATTCATGAAATAAAATATTTAATTTGGTAACGAGTTATTGGTCTTGTATGAATGTAAATGAAATGAATTATGTGATTGCTGTAGAATCTTTAATTAAATTTTGGGAATTGATCATTGGGCTTGGATTGGGATTACCGTGGACTGGGCTAAAATGGGTTATTGGACCGAACTCAAGCATAATTTTTATTTTTAACATCTTAATTTGTATTTGCTTGTGGGGCAGGCCAGCCGCCACCTATGTATATGCCTCTGCGTAGGGTGGTCGCTTTCAATTTAGGAAAAGGCCAAAGAAACAGGGTCGGTCACCACAATTATTAAGGTGACCCTGTTTCCTAGTTAAACCCTTCAATTATTAAGGCCACCACAAACCTAGGATAGCTAGGATGGACAACTATCATGTATGAGCAGGGGATCCGGGGGGAGTCCTGGACCCCCATTTTTTAGACAAATTTTTTTTTTTTTTTTTTTTTTTTGTTGGTTTTGACACTATATGTGAGGTATTAATTTTCTAGTCCTAATCTCTTCTCAACTTTCTATTCTTCTTTTGTTTAAATTGAAAGGATTGAAAAATGATTTTGAAACTTCTCTTTTATTACAAATGAATTTGAGAAAAAAACTAATCTTATTTCTTCTACTTATTTTAGGTTAATTCCCAACTTATTAGCAATTTATACACTGATGCACTATCAGTAGAGAATACCATCTCAATTAGTGAGCTTTTGTTTCCTCCCCTTTTTGTGGTTTCCTTTATAAAAATAAATCGAGGGCGAACCCCCGTAGCCCCCACCCCTTTACATATATATATTCAAATCTGGACCTCCCATCTCCAATAAACTAGCTTCGCCACTCAGTATGAGGCTATAGAATGATGCCACATATGACGTATTAATGGATATCACCCCTTTTTTTCCACTATAGAAGCTCGCAATGAAAGCCTTCCAAAGGTAATGCAAACACACAAGTTCACAATATCTTGCTTGGTAATTTTTTCTTTCTATTTTACTCACATTTATTTTTCTCCCACACCGATAATATATTTCATCATTGACTAACTTGAACATCGACTTGCTCACAATCCGTTCCCCACTGTAGAGAAAAAGTTAAGTGCATCTAATGCTTTATCCAAGTATGCAAGAATTTAACACGTTGATTGGAATAAAGCCAACTTATTGAATTTCTTTGTCAACAAAGTTGATGAAACATATTTTGGGTTTAGGGTTTTAGAAAGAGTTGTTGATAAATGACAAAACGGTTATATTCACTTTATTTAAATTCAATCGTTGAACCTCTTTAATATTTCAACTATTAATCAAAGGAGACAACTGTCGAAGAGTGTATGATGTTGCCTCATTATTTCAATTTCCAATCAAAGATATGGTTCAAAAAGAATATCATAAAATCCAACTCTCCTATGCCGTAGGGTCAATGAAATCAAGGAGAAGCAAATAGACACACTTGGGATGTGTTTGATTGCAAGCATAAAATTTACATAAAAAAAAAAAAAATTATAGACAATTAAATTGTCTAAAAATTATTTGCATGGACAATGTCAAGTAAATATGTATGATTGATTTAATTTTCAACTTAAAAAATAGTATACTTATCCATTTTTATTGATGAGTAGATGTGCAAGAGAGGAGGGGGGGGGGGGGGGGGGGACAGAGAGAGGAGGTAGAATTTCCTGAAAAATAAAAACTTGTTTACTTTAAAGAAAATATTTTCTTTGTTTTCAAGGAAAATATAGTCATGTAACCAAAAGTAAAAAAAAATATTTATTTATGGAAAGTAATATTAATCAAACAGCACATCAATGACTTAATTAGACTAATTATTTCTATGTGATTTAAGGTTTTTATTTATACATCTTCGGAGTCGGAGAAATTAAGATACGAGGATTCTATGAATAATGAACTTATTCATTTTCATGTGAACACCTTGTACGCTCGGGGGCGGAGCAAAGGGCGCAGCCCTATGCTTTAGTCCAGTGCTACCCAAGTCCATTTAATTTTTTACAGGTAATTTTTTTTTATGAACATTTTTTCCTCTGTGTGTGTGTATATATATATATATATTTTTCTTTTTTTTCTTTTTTTTGGTGCCCATGACTCCGTCAATGAGAACACCTATATAGTTTCTTTGTCAAAATAGCAATGATAAAATAAAAAATATCTCAGTACTATATGTTTATATGGAATTATAGTCCACTCACTATTATGAGGTTACCTTGATTTTAACCTCCATCACATAAGTCACAACTTGACAAATTTTTTCTCTTGGTCCCCTATTCTGATCCTTGTCAAACTTTTCCTTTATTTCATCTCAAACCTAGTTTTTCTTGTTTTCAATTGGGGCTTCAAATGTTTTTCGATTTTACATTTAAAAGGAAGAAAGATCACAATATACATATGCCCAAATGCATACAAGAAGTTAAGCCTAGCAGTAATTATTTAATAATGAGTCGAGCAAAGTCTTGTATTGTTATCAACCGAGCTTAATATCGAGCGGAAATGTTGTTTGTAAAAAAAATATAAATAGAGAAAAGTTTAACTCGCAGGAGCGTAATTAAATCTCTAATAAATGGATGAAAATGTGAAGTATAACAAATATTAGTCATTAGGACTCGATAAAATGTTAACATGAGATCAATTTTTTATTTAGGGTCCGTTTGATAGCAAGAGTGGAATTTGGGTGGAAAGGAATTGAATTGTTTGGAATTGTTTTACCAGAAATTGAATTAAAAGTGTTTGATTGGTATAATTTTCCACATTTCTATTATAATACGTTTGACTTTATTTTTTATGCAAATTGTCAATTAAATGGATAAATTTTTTTACCATTGGGGACAAAATATGTTTAAATTGCCAAAAAAAAATTTAAAAATTATTTTTTTAATTTTACGTTTAGTTTTGTTTTGCATGGAATTTATCAATTAAAGGGATAATTTTTTTTACACTTTATCTTAGAATTTGTTTCTATTGTTAAAAAAAAAAAAAAAAAGGTGGAAACCAATTCCTACCATATAGCAAGTCATTGAATTTGACGGAATCACGCTTCAAGTGATTGTACCTTGAAATTGGGTTGAAATCAATTCCATGGAAAAAAAAACGTTATCAAACAACGAAAAAATGAAAGTTAGAATTTGATTCCAACTTTCTAGGAAAATAAGGGCGTATAAACACACCCTTGCATTACTTGTTAGGTCCCAAATTATATGTACCATACCATAATAAAAGAATAAAGTCGTGGTTATTGCGTTAACTAAAATATATTAATTTAAATGCAGATAAAAATATTATTAATATTCAAGTTGTCTATTCATGTCTATTATTCTTCTTATAAACAAGTAGTAATATCAAGTGAGCAGTTATGCATCTCACTCCATTCTTGTCACATATTGTAACATATCTTGGAGTAATTTAATGCTCGAATTAAAGAAAAATTTTTAATAATGAAATTATAAAAAAATTTAGTGGTCTTTTTAGAATGACTTGATATTTTGAATACATTTTCTAGTCGCTATCATTGACGAATAATTCTATATATAATTAATTTAAATCTTCACTATTTAGATGATAGTGAGCTTTTGATTCATTGTCAAATGCATTAAAATTACTTACAATACACGATGAATGAAAGAATCCTACGCTATCTAAAATGATAATAATTACTGATGGCGAATAGCGTCAGTGATCCATCATTGACACTAATAACTTTCACTTATAGTCTATAGGTTGTTGCTAACATCAACACGTTCACATAATTAAGGTTAAAACAAGAATGAAAAAGAAGAGGGATAATTGCAGCAAAAGATCCAAACCTTTGAAACATTAGCAAACTTTCATCAAATCTTTAATTTGTTGCAGCCGTCACCTCTAACATTTTCAAACATTGCAAGTGAAGTCCTTTTGGACCGTTTACATCAACAATTCCGTCAGTTGACATAAAAATTTAACTTTGATCACATTTTAAATATTTTAAGTAGGGGCAAAAGAGTAACTTTCTATTTATCACAGTAAATAATTAATTTAAAAAATAAGAAACAAAACAAAGAAAAAGTATCGTGTTCTTTCTCGCCCTCTTCTGCATCCATTGTCGTGCCAACGCATCAAACACGGCCACTGCAAACTCCTTTGATTCCAACATCCCTACCATATTTATCAAAAAAATTAAACATAATTCTAATAAATAACATATTCAATTGATCATGCATAGCACTGAATTTAAGTTGAATCTTGAAGAATTATTTACCTATACATTCACCAAAATCATCCCTCGAGAGCAAGCCTACTTTAGCCATGGCATCAAATCGAGCATCGACTGTTTCCATAGAACATTGGAATCCGATTCACCGGTGTTTTTGCTAATGAATCTCAGTCCACCGAGAGCTCTTTGAACGCTAGATTTATTCCTCACAAGCTTGGCTTTCATTTTCATCAGCTCGAGCGCCAATGTTAGCGCTACCTTGTGCTGATCCTCCACGTCGGAAGTTGACGTCCTTGACGATGCCGACCTCCGCCACGAGAGCTTCCGACACAACTTCAACATTGCCAAGGAACTCCTTTTCAAAAATCCATCTATTCGCTATCTCCTCTTTGACAGCCGAGGAAGTTGCTGGGATATTATTGTTGTTAGGGTTGTTAGATGTAGGTGCAACAATTGAAAATAAATCTCCTATCGCGCGGATGTTATGTTGGGTTGGGTTGGGTTGGATTGGGTTGGGGTGGGATAGGGATGGCAACGAGCCGGGTCGAGTCGGAGAAAAAAAGTTCGGGCTCGGCTCGGCTCGAATTTTTTTGGCCGGGTTTTTTTGGATTTGAGCCGAGCCGTGCTAACCCCGTCCAAAAACAGGTGGCTCGGCCCAGGACTCGCAGGCTGGGCCGGGCGTTTTTTCCCCTTGTTTTTTTTTTTTTTTTGTGTAAAATATACATTTTTTTTTACTACCTACACTAGTCCCAATGAACTCTTGACAAAAAAGAGAGCATTCATTTGTTTGTTTGTAAAGATTTTTTAAAGTAAAAATGATTTTTTTTCAAAGAATATGTGATTAAAAAGTATGAAAAAATTCTGAATTTACCTACAAAATTATTTTATTAAAAAATGTTTGATGACAAATGAGTTTCGAGAATAATAAATTTAAATGAATGTACAAAATCAACTCGAAAAATCAACACGGCCGACAGCTATTTTAGCTGCCTGCTGTATAGCAGGCAGCTACAGCTGTGCAGGCAAATGTGTTATACACGGAATACATGGAGTGAACTACAAGTCACGAACTCACCAAGGACTCTCACCCCAGTGTCTAGGACTTCTAACTCAGCCATCAATCTTAATGTCAAACAAACTCGTAATGAGCACATTTAAAAGACTCTTAGTAGGATATTATGATAAATACTTGCACACATTGTTGCCATCTCAAACGTACAATTGATATATGTGTCACTCACAGAGTTTATCGCAATCCTATGGTTTGCTTGCGACGTAATAATCTCATTTTTGTTTTCAATCAAATTTGTGCAAATATTAAATAACTTAAAAGATAAAGAAGTACAATCTAATTTTTGTGTTTCTTTTATTTATTTTTTTATTTTTATCTATGTTGAAATCTTACTTTTTTTCTAGATAAAGAAGTACAGTATAATTTTCATATTTCAATTTTTTATTTATTTTTGGTTCTGTGAGGATATCTTGCTTTTTCCAATATTATTCTCATCAGACGTGATTGTGGCTTCTTAAAGAATAAAGCCAATAGGAATTTAGGAAAGAATACAGTGCCCAATTTTAGGTTGGACATAGTGCTATACCAATTAAATGTAAAAATACGGACCCAATTAATTAGGCCTATAATTTAGATTTACTTAAGAGGAAATTACATAAAACCAGTCACTTAAAATGTCAAATTCAAAATCCAGATGAAAAGTTTATTTAATCAAAAATCAGGTATTAATTAGATATTTTATTAATTAGTTAATTCAATTCCAAACCCTAATTCAATTCTCCCTTTCATCTCTGTGTTCTCTCTCTACTCTATCTTCATTTTCTCTGCCTTCTCTCTACCAGCACCGGCTACTGATAAATCTGACCGCAGCTTGCCTCATTGCGACGAATGCTGGTGCCGTGACTAGCGTCGGGTGCAAGACCAGTCCGACTCAGAATGGAACAAATCAATTTCCTGGTTTTCCCATAAGAGTGTGGTGGTAGTGCCGTAGTGGTGTTATGAGAAAAATATGGAGAAACTGGACGCAGGTCGAGTGCGTGCTTGACGGAGGACCAGTCCGGGATGGAGGAGACTATACGTTGGGACATATCCCAGTGGAGGGAGACGGCCGAGTAGAAGAAGTTTGCAGCTGCTAAGAAGAGACAGACGGCAGAGAGAGCCGTGATTGATCCACTAAACCCCGCCGCAAAGCGAGCTAGGCTTGGACCGGAGATAAATTGTTGAAAGAGAAAGCAAACAGAATCAAAGTACAGGAGGAAGATTAGTGAAAGAATTGAAAAGGTTATAGCATGAATAAGGAGAAACAATGGTATTTGCAAATCGTCTACTTCATAGATGGCATAGATCTGCGTCCAGTTTCTTGTGTTTTTCCTATAAGAGTGTGGTGGTGGTGTTGTGGCGGGTGGGGGTAGTGCTTGTGACCAAGTATTAGATCGGGATCAGGGTCGGGGTGGTGTTGTTGGCAGCGGCGGCGATGGTGGTGGGGTTGTGGCGGGTGGGGCAATGTTTGTGACCAAGTATTGGGATTGGATTTGGTTAATGTGACCAATTATTTGGTTGGTTGTGATCATAAAATTCGACAATATGTGACTATAAATAGTAATTCGTAATCAATAAATTTGAAAATTGTGATCGATAGATAAAATGTGATCAATAATTTTTTTGATTTGTGACCAATGAAATTAATTGTGACTTACAAAATTTTTAATTTGTGACATCGACATAATTTGTGACCTATAAAAAAAATTTATTTGTGACCTCAAAATAATCTGTGACTTATAAATTTTTTTGATTTGTGACCTAAAAATAATTCGTGACCAATTAATTTGATAATATGTAACTAGTGAATTGGTTGTGACTTTTAAATATATATCTGTGACCATGAATCGCATAACTGTGACATTAAAATAATTAATTAATAAAAAAAATTAATTAATGAATGAAAACCTGATTTTTGCATAGATCAAATTTTTGGGCTAAAATATGAATTGATCATACTTAAAACATGATTTATGAATTCTTCCCTTTACTTAATTATACATACATTGGAGTTTTACCAATTAAATGTAAAAATACGGACCCAATTAATTAGGCCTACAACAGGCAGCTACAGCTGTACAGCTATTACACAATGAATAGTTATGCAGGCAGCTAATTTAAAAAAAAAATTATTGTTTTTTTAAATTTTTTTTACACGGGCTGGCCCGAGCCTTGGCTCGGCTCGGGCTTTTTCCGAGTCGAGTCCGGATCGTTCGAGATTTCGAGTTTTATTGTCACCCCTAAGGTGGGGTGGGGTGGAAGGAGATGATTGTGTTTTTATTTTTCTTATTTTTTTAATTTTTTAATGTAATAAATAGAAAGTTATTTTTTTGCTTCCTTTTTAAAATATTAAAAATTTGGTCAAAGTTAAATTTTTGATCAATTGACGAAATTGTAGATGAAAACTGTCCAAAAGGCCTTCATATGCAATATTTGGAAAGGTTAGGGGTGATAGTTATAATAAATCAAAATTTTGAAAAATGTCTGTTAGTATTTTAAAAGTTTGGAACTTTGTTGCAATTATCCAAAAACAAGTCTATGAAAGCAACTTGAAAAGAAATTACTGGGTGGGGCTTTGTCAGAATCTTTGATCCCCTTATTGGCTATCAAATAAAAATCTAGATACCTTGTAAAAATCTTGGTTGATATGATGTGTTGTACCAATAGTCTAGCAACTCTTGCCACCTTCTCATAAGACAAGATATTTGGGTTGATATTTAACTTTTGTCCCGTGCAATTATTTGGGCTTTGTCAGAATATTTTCACTAGAGTCTTGCAACACAAATATTCCTACTGATCGTATGTGATTGTACGAAAAAATATTATTTTATTTACGCAAAACTCACATCACTCACATACGACCATCCAAATAATCAATCAGAGTGTTCGTTTAGATTTTTCCTTTTTACTATAAGTATCTATTTGATTGTCCCTTTTTTTCTCATGAAAAATGAAATTGAACTTTCATTTTCATCTTTTGTCATGTTTGATTGCAATATTTTTCATGAAATTTCAATTTCACTTTTAGCCCACACACTTACATTTTACTTGGTTTTGGTGGAAATTGGTCTTCCACCTTCTTCTTTTTTTTCGAGTTTTTTTTTGGGCAATTGAAACAAAATTTATTCCCAATTATAAAAAAATATATTCCTTTCATTGACAATTTTCATGGAAAATAAAGCCAAACAAATGGTACTCGATATTTCAATTTTTAATTTATTTTAATTTATTTTTTGCAATTCAAACAAATTCTATTCCCAATTGTAAGAAATTATATACATTTAATTGATACTTTTCGTGAAAAATAAAGACAAACGAATATCAGAAAATGAAAATTTTCAACATTTTTGAGGTGAAAAATTATATCAATCAAATACAATTAATTAACAATTCTCAGTAAAACAAGTTTTAGACAATTCAATTCCCTACTATTTATTTTATTTCCATTTAAATTCCATTTTTGAATCAAATGGACCTAAGTTTTAGAAAAAAAAAAAAAAAAGTTAATTAGTAGGGCATGTGTCCATGAATTCCAGTCTGTTCTAATTAGACTTTTACTGTTCAATTTAAAGAAAAGTGTGTCACAACATATTGATTTGATGTATCCACAACCATGAAAATGTAATATTATATAAGAGAATGTGACACCAAACTAAATAGCCTTGGCTTGCTATAAAATAATATTTAAAATCTCCAACACTCAGGGTTGTACTAATTAATTAATTGATAATTGCTGACTTAAACTCAGTCATTTAAAATTAGGAAAAAGAAGGAGGGTCTACACGTTTTGATGAAGTTGTGAGGAAAATACTCCCGCATATTAGAGGACTTAAAAAGAGAATCAACTAATTTTAACCGCCTAAACATCAGAAGGGATGTTCTTTTTATTCTTCAAGATTAAATAAACTAATTTAATAGAATGAGGAGTTACTAAATAGAAAATTAGAAATTAGAAACTTTTAAACCACAACATATATTTTAATAAGAAATGATTTTGTATCGAATGGCACCCAAGATGAGCCAGATGAAGATGAGATTGACAGCACGAGCTATTCCGTGCATTGTTACGTTTACTGAGATTTGGGCCATGATATGGATTTACTTCTCGTCACCGACCGTTCGAACCTTTGACATGCCGTTAATAGAAACTTAGGTGGAATGCTGGTGCCAATTGGATGATTCTTAGTTCATCTGGTTTATAAGTTGGAAATTTTGGTCAATACATTTTATTTTACCAAAATTATGTGAAGTTATTTTTTTTAGGGGCTAAACATGCTATGAATGGGAGTACAATAAAGAGTTATACTATAATTTATCTAATGATAATAATTATTAGTAATTGTAGTTTTTATTATTTGAAGACTTAATTTTTTGTCGAAAACTTGGAAATTATGTATAAAATTCCTATATATATATATATATATATATATTATAATTATTTGGTTGATTACTTATTTTAATTGCATACACACACTAGCGTGATAACGTCTTATTATGTTTAAGTTTCATCTAAATATGTCTAGGTTTTCAAGGCTTGTGCTTAATCTTATCGCATTGCCACTCATTGTGTCATTTAGAATCTTACTTGAATTACTATTTGCATCCTCTTACTTCCAAATATAAAAGGAAAGTTTGAATTGAATATGATTAAACAAGTGATAAGGTTTGAACACTAAAACATGTTTGGTAAGGCTCTTAAAAAGTCAAAAGATGCCTCTGATACTAAGAAATTTTAAAAGCATGACTGGTGAGGCTCTTAAAAAGTTGAAAGATGCTTCTGATACTAAGAAATTGTTTTAGAATATGTATGGGTAATTTTTTGACATTTTCATACATATTTTCACATTTCATTGTGTAAAATGTCATTTTCATCCATTTTTTTCAATAAAAAGACGATTTTACCATCTTATTCAAGTAAAACAAGAAGGAAAGAAAAGAACTAATTGCAACAATAGTTCGAAATTTTAATTCGAGTGCTCAATGCCCAGGTCCATCATGTGTATTGAGAAAGAAATATGTCGGCTGATTTCCTAGCAAAAAAGGCTAGCGAAGGCTCGCCCAACAACCTGTTTTTCGGCGACAACATCCCGGCGCCTCTTAGAGGAATATTACACACGGATAGTTGGAAATTACCTTATCTTAGACATTGAACTCATTGTGGTAAAGTGTCCATGTCTAGTTGTTTAGGAGATTTTGATAGTATTTTTATTCTTTGTTTTTGGAAATTAAAATTTCATTGTAAAGGAAGTAGTCTTCATCATTTATGGTTTTGAATATTTCTTAAATGTCACCACGGTATTCCTCCGTCACAAGTGAGAACATTTAAAAAAAAAAAAAAAAAAGTGGCTGCATAGCCGCCCTCTACAATGGTTGCTGCTAAGGAGCTGACGTGACAGTTGTACAGGCGTAATTACTATAATTGAGTCCCTTTTCGGAGAATGATTTAAGAATGTCAATTTTTGGAAAATTAATGAATTGAAAGAGGAAGAAGATGAATGATTTTTAGTTTTTTAGTTTTGATTTTCAATTATATATTTGTGATTAATTTGTAATTTTTTTTTAAAATTTGGGACTATTGTTGCAATTAATTCTTTTTTTTTTTATTTATTTGAATATGAGAGTAAAATCATATTTTTATTAGAAAAATGGATGAAAATAACATTTTGCGCAATGAAATGTGGAAATAGGGTAAAATGTAAAAAATGAAAGGTAGAGACATTTTGCACAATGACGTTAAAAGGTATGATTGTTCTGTGCTATTCACTCATTTTTGAAAGTATTTTACTCGTCTTAAAAGGTTTTTAGACATGCAGAGTTGAAGTAATTCCCTAAAAAATAAAAAATTTGTCAACCGACCTATCTACTTTTCATTACTGTGCCATGATGACTTTATGAGTACCTAATTATCTTTTAGTGCGTGGTTAAAGAGCTTAGTGGACTACCCAACAAATGTTGTTCCAATTTTGTTTTAACCAATTCTTATTCGGGAAAAGATCAAGTAACACGACTTAGGACAAGACCTGTTAACATGCGCCTCCTATTGGAGGGGGCATAGGGCCGGCGTCGATGAGGCCGACGTCCCCTGTCAATAGGCCCTATCCTAGAGTCTGTTGCTCTAGCAAAACTCTTCTTATTCCTATTCATAGAATTTTCAACACTAATAAATCAAGTGTAAATGGGTTTTTTTCTTCATCTACTTTTCCACTGTTTTCTGCTTAGTTTGAGGTCTTAATCAATCCTATTGTAATAATCAAATCCTGATTATTACTTTTTACCAATATATTACAACTACTTTACCTACTTCATTTCACATCAATTATATGTCAATAAACTTGGTGGGCAAGAATCAATTTTCTTATTACCGTGCTAGATTAGTGCACTTAAACTATTCCTTGTATTTCCTATTATTTTAGTAAAAGATGTATAAGAATCAATTTTATAAGACTTCGATCAGATTTGTCGCGTTGATCATATCTGTAAAAATTTTAAAAATTAGAACTCGTTAAAATAGTTAGAGATTGTTCAGTTCACGCCAATCTTCAATCTGTTTCCTTCAAAATCGATCAGGTTAATTTCATTTTTTTTATTCTGATCATTTTGCCATTGCTCTTACACTTTAAATTTTTTCAAATAAATGTCCAGACTAATTTTAAAACATTAATAAAAGTTTTACACAAAGTGTCAACTTATCACGACCCTTCTATTTCATCCGAACTTGAGACCATTCATAATAACACGTGAAATAAATCCATTAGATTAAAAAAAATGTAACTAATTTTAAATTTAGGGATAATTGCAGTCGCGGTTCCTAACCTTTGCGTTTTTTGTAGACTTTATTCTAACCTTCAATTTGTACCACCCGGAATCCCAAACCTTTAATAAATTCGCACCCGAGGTCCAAATGGACGGAAACCATCCACTTTGACCGTTAGTTGACCAATAAAATTGATTCTGACCAATCTTGACCAATTTAAATGGGTAAAAAAGTAATTTTGTTATTTAAGCATTTAAAAGAATTAAAAAATAAATAACTAAAATAAAATATAAAAATAAATAAAAGGAAAATACTATTCACCTCCTTCCCCACCCCCACGCCACCCCAATCTACTGTTCACCTCCTTCCCCACCCCCACCCCCACCCCATGCGCACCCTAATCTGCTGCTCACCTCCTTCCCTAAAACACCTCCTAATGGGGCAATGTCTTCTTCCAATTCCTCCTTCAAGTCTTCCTCCAATTCGTCATTCAGGTCGTACAAATTGTTATCTTGCGTCTCATCAGTAACAGATGAAGAGATCGATGTGTTGTACCCAGACGTCCCACTGCGTCGATTGTCAGTGACGAGTGCAGGCGATGGTGAGATCTTGGCACAGATGACGGTTCACAGGCGATACTAAAATCCCAAAATATCAACAAAAATTGACCGCCCAGAGCGTATTTCAACCCTTCTCACCCCAATTAAAAACCACTATAAAATTTCTCAACTTTAAAACTAGCATTATACACAATGAGACGGCCAATAATATTCATCCTCTATAGTTTGTCTTTAGGGTGGGGAAGGAGGTGAACAGTAGATTGGGGTGGGGTGGCGTGGGGGTGGGGAAGGAGGTGAATAGTATTTTCTTTTTATTTATTTTTATATTTTATTTTAGTTATTTATTTTTTAATTCTTTTAAGTGCTTAAATAACAAAATTACTCTTTTACCCATTTAAATTGGTTAAAATTGGTCAGAGTCAATTTTATTGGTCAACTAACGGTCAAAGTGGATGGTTTTCGTCCATTTGGACCTTGGGTGCTAATTTAATAAAGGTTTGGGATTTCGAGTGGTACAAATTGAAGGTTAGGGTAAAGTCTGCAAAAAACGCAAAAGTTAGGGACCGCGGCTGCAATTATCCCTTAAATTTATTAAGAATAAAAAATAAGAGCAACTAACAAAGACATTACATAAGTTGAGCCTAAATCCGTAAATTTCTAATGGATAAAATAAAATAAAATAATATAATATAAAGAGAAAAGGACATTGTCTAATGTCTACTAGGAATATTCCCAAGCTTTAATTTCTACCTTTATTCAAACATAAAGATCCCACTATTCCATTTTCACGATAAGTTAATCAAAATTATTGGTTCTCACGTATGCAATGACGTATGCACCTGATGTCATGCTTACCCTTGATTCTCTAATGGTCATTTTCTATAGTTTATTTTCAAAATTTTTGCAATGGATAAAAATTTCATTTTATTTTCAATTCAATTTAGTTATTTTGTACTATATAATTGCATATTATTTCAAACTTTATTATAGAATTGCGTAAATGATTACATATTATTTCAAAACTATTAAACATAAAGAAATAAAGAAATAATTATTTTTACGAGTCAATAAGTTCACATTTAATCCCCGTTTGAATTCCATTTTGATTAAAAAAAAATGTATTTTGAACTAATGATATTTTGGAGAATGTATTATTAAAAAAAAGAATTTTTTTTTTTAATTTACGAGTAAAATATTTTATAAAAGAATGTGTGGTTAAAAATGAGTTTTTGTAAAAATGGGAGTCAAACATAGACTTAATATGCAGTACTAGACAAAACTATATCAGATGGTGAAAAAGATTTTTATTTTATTTTGTTCATTAATGGTGTTTAATATTATCTAAGTTACAAAAAAAAAAAAGTATATTAATGAGAGCAAGTGAGACATCCACAAATTCAGGAAATGTCATCTCGTGATATATTAATTGTCATTTCAACTTCTCCCTAAATGGTAAATGATAGGATGATTATATTATCAAGAGAATTTTTGTTTGACACACATTATGTTCCTGTTTTGTATTCATTTTTTTTTTCATTCTCATTTTTTTACTCATTTTTAATCGTATATTTTTCAATAAAATAATATTTTTCATCACATCAATAACTTTTCTTTCATTTTCAACCACATATTCATCTTCCATCACATCAAAAAAATTTATTTTCTATCTAAAAATGACTATTAAACGAGGACATAATTACAGTTAAGTTTCTCATCTTTGCTCATTGTAACAATTATTTTTCTAACATTTTTCATCGAATTCTTATCTTCAACCTTCCATTAATTCGTACGTCTCTTCCTTGATGATAATTTATATCAAAATATTTTATTTTTATGCTTTGAAATGAGAGAAATTTATTTTTTTGTAATTTTTTAAAAAAATGATAAAAAATAAGTTATTTTATGTTATTTCAAAATTTTTTTTAATATAAAACTGTTGTCAAATACAAAATATTAACTAATGAAAAATTCGACAATAAGAATGACACGAAAAATTGTTATGGATATAAGTGACATAATTAGCAAAGATTGAAAGTTAATTTTTAGTAGATATTGATAAAAATTGATGAAATATGATTGAAAAGTTACAAATCTCATAAATTTGTGATTAAAATTAATTACTGATTTTTAACTTAAATTCTTATCAACTTTTTTTGATAAAATAAAAAAGAGTTGTGTTATGGTAACCAAATGAATGACATCCCCCTCACACATGAAGGGGAAAATGTTATTTTATTCAAGTGGGACCCTCACCCCATGTGAGGGAGATGTCAACCTTTAGGTCATCCCTTTAATTTGTTTAGCATTATTCAATCAAAAAGGGGCTTAGAAAAATTGCCGAACAAGATTGGTGTTAAAAATAGGCCTAGGCAAAACTCTTGAATAGAATTGGACTGAATCGGATCCGAACCGAACTGGACCTAACCAAGCGGTTCTTCTTAAATTAAATATTCGAACGAATATCTGAATCAAGAATCGACGGTTTCGGTTTGGTTCTCGATTCTAGATCAAGAACCAAAGAACCGAACAAGAATCGAATCTCTCTAATTTTTTTATTTTAAATAAGCCAAATTATTTTATTATTTTCTAAATAATTTTGCTAACATAAAAATATGATTTTTCTATTTCTAATTTTCAGTCCAAATCAAAATTAATTAAATTGACCTAAATTTTATCCAAATATGTTATTCTACCGTAGTGCTATTTCTTTCGAAGAAATCGAATTAAAACTCGACAGCGCCTCTTTTAATTATTGTAAGCTCGCTATCGTCATCTTCCTGTAATTTTCACAATCAAATTTATGAAAAACTCAGCAAGGAGAGACGTAAAAGATACATAAAATTTGACTATATTATTTTGTAAGAGTTAAGATTGTACATGTCATTAGTTGAATTAATGTAGTTTTGTAAATATAAAAAAAATTAATTATAGTACAAAATTTGGGAACCGAATAGAACCAAATTTGAAAGGTTTCATAATTAAATTTGGACCTGACGATTCCACTTACTAAATACTCGAAAATTTAGACTCCGGTTCAGTTCTTGTTAAATTGAACCATGTCCAACCGTAGTTAAAAATGTCATGTGACTCACAAATCATATGGTCTCTTTGAACAGAATACAATGGTTGAGTTGTACTACAAGACTTGAAGTTTGTGATTCGTTTATGAAGAGAAACTGCTGATGATTAAGTTGCATTTGTTTGTCGCAAAAGGATCGTTGATGCAATTTTCATCTTAATTAATAAATATTGCTTTCAATTTTTATTTCTAATTTATTCTCTGTATACAAGTCAAATAGAGACAATATAAATGATATTGAGCATAATTGTTTCAATAAGTCTGTGTGTGCAGACATAATTGTTCACAAAACAATTATAGAACACTCAACACTGACATGGAGGGCGTGGCGGGGGTGGAGTGTGTATTTTTTTTCAATTTTTTTACTCACATGGGATCATGTGAGTGTTAGGTAGGGGATCCCCTACTTGTACAATAAGAATGATTCTAATTGTTCTACAATGCTATGAAATACTAATATTATTTGAAATTGCAAAGCATAATCAAGGTTTATAATCTGAGATCAATGTAGATAGCATTACTCAAAAAGGTAAGTTCATTTTTTATAACTCTACTTTCCTCCTTATAACTTTTATCAAAATTTTCACTATATATATGAAATCAAAATCTACCGAAAATCTAATTTTTAATCAAACCAAATAAGGTCTTCATGAACATAAAAATATTGTACTCAATTTCATAACAATCGTGTGATATTACATAGTTAAATTAGATAATTGTATTTTTCCTCCTTTTTATTATCTGATTGACATTAGAGTAAAGTATAATTTCCACTCATAAAGTTTAGAAAAATACTTGTTATACATCACCATTTACAGTTTTTTTTTTAAAATTTTTTATGAGGTGCATGTTGGCCTCGTTTTCTGTTAAGACCACGTGAACAACAGATAAATGAATCACTCGTGTTCACATAAGCTAATTTTAACATGTATAGACAGGATGCTAGTCGATGATATTCCGAATTTGCACGTGAGAGAATATTTATAACACAAGACAAATATGTTCGAACTCTGACAATATATTTTGAGAACGATCGTGTGATAATAATCAATCATGAACAACTTGACTAAACCTATATAATCTTAACTCATGTAAACAAGTGTATGAAAATCAGCAAGTGAGAAGACAAAGAATAACTTAAGTAGTTTGAGTTGCATTAATTAGCCTTCAAATAATACATGAAGGGAGTATTTATAGTGTTACAAATGAAACGGTGTCCGTTAGATGAAAATCCACGCGGCCTCATCTTCTTGGCCGAAGCATACAATCATATGCATTAATTTGAATTTCCTAATCTGTGGCGTATTTAATGTTCTTATAAAGATCAGCCATCATATTGTCTAAATTGACAAGACTTGACATTCTACTCATTACAAAAGTCATATCAATCATTCTAAAATGATCTCATACATTAATTCAGGATCTTTCCATATGGGTCGCCACTTGCTGTGGTTGAGCTTCGGCTTTGATTGGTGTTGACCTTCATCACCTCGGCAAACAATTGAGCTTATCTTTGGGGCTTCGTCTTTGACATTGGATTGCATTGGTGGATGTGATTTTCTGATTGGAGTGGATCGACTATTCAATAATCGACAAATGGGACTTGACGAGTTCGCCACGTGGAGGCACATGTAGCGAGGCCTTACAGTAGTGATAAATTGAAATAAAATTGTCAAAATTTCTTCATCAGTTAAACGATTGTGCTTATGTAACGTGAATTAATGACAAAAAGAAATTAAAGAATTTTTTTTTTATTTGGTTGGTGAGATTTTGATTCAGCCAAACCACGTCAATCTTTGGTGTAGAGATTTGATTGGTTAAAAAATTGATTTTTTTTTTTTTTTTTTTTTTAAATGTATGTTACCACGTGATAAATGAAAATCTTGATGTATAATATGTCGTACACCAATCACGATTGAAAATTATTCTCACTAATACTATCTTATGTCCGTGAAGACTTGTAAAAGTAAAAACATAGAAGTACTTCTCACGGTTCTCAGAGTGTCTGAATCTCATCATAAAATAGACAAACAAACGACACATAATTTTGACCCCACTCCACCCCACTCATACGCCCACCCAACTTGTTGGCCCTTCACCAAACTAAAAGCCTTGAGAAAATGAATTCACCCTTGATTCGCAAGAGTCAAGAAATACCAGCTTGCAAATCGTTTCGCTTTCCACACATGTTTGGTCACTGAAAACTACGTTGTCTCCTGATGTTCATGTGTAGCAAAGAAAATGTAAAAAAATCCGACCAAAATTTTTCCACTTTCTTTAATGAACAAAACCCACTTTGTTTTTATATTAAAGCTGAGAACTTTTGGTACATGCTTTGATAAAGATTCAGTCTGTTTGGTTGATTATTAAAGAAGAGGAGCAAAAAGAAGTGGGAGAGATGGGGATTTTGCATGATGATTTAGTGATAATTAGACAATCAGAGACAGAAGGAGAACCCAGTATGATAACTGTGAATTGTCCAGACAAGACTGGTTTAGGCTGTGATCTCTGTCGCATATTTCTCTTCTTTGGACTCACGGTTGTTAGAATTGGTATGTGTTTTATGCGCATAGAAACAAGTTTTGGGTCTCTGTTAAAATTCCAAATGCATAATACAGTCACAGACACATATTTATTTTGTCGGTGTCCTGTTTGATAAATCGTTAAAGGGGCTCTGCAAATTTTTGTGAAATTTTGTTGTGGTTTCTTGACAATTTGCTGCATATCTTTGTCAGTTTCGATTTAAGTTGTTGAAAATAATTCTGTTCTGCTGCTACTGGTTTTTGCTAACTTTTCTTCTCAAATTTTTTGCGATTCCTGTCTATGAAGATGTATCTACTGATGCAAAATGGTGCTATTTAGTATTTTGGGTTATTGGCAAACCGAGTACAAGATGGGGTTTATTGAAGAAAAGATTGTTGGGGGCATGCCCTTCTTGTTTCTTGGCTTCTGGGATTCCTTATTACGAGGCCGAATTGCAGCCTCCGAGGCCTCCGGATGTGTTCCTTTTGAAGTTCTGTTACCATGATAGGAGAGGCCTTTTGCATGGTATGTTGCACAACTTTATATATAAACAATTACTGATTGCTAGAATTGTTAATTTTTCCGAGTTGAATCTCATTTTCGTGACTTCGTTCATGTATTTGTTTCCTCGTTTGGAACTTTGAGTTGTTTTGAAGTTTCAATCATATACTTTCAATTTAATCCTTGGTTCTTCGTCATCCTTGAATTGTGAAGATATGAGAGTTGTGTGGCGTTTTCTGATAATTTACTTACCGTGTTTTAGTATATCCAATTTCTGCCCTCAGTTCCGCCGTGTTGTTGTTGGATAGTTGAGTATCTCGACCAAGAAGGATATGTGGGTTAGACCAATTAGTTGAATTTTGGACAATTTTTTGGCAGATGTGACGAAAGTCCTATGCGAGCTTGAGCTTATTATAAAGAGAGTTAAGGTATCAACCACTCCAGACGAGAAAGTCATGGATCTCTTCTTCATCACCGACACGAGGTTCTGTTCTGTATTCCTTAGTCTTAGAAATTATTATTAGCTGCTTTTGGTTATTCTCACTCTATTGCCATAGATTTTTCTGCTCCTGATTTCTTGTTTGTGCACCTGTAGGGAAATACTTTTCAATCACAGTGTTCTTAAAATGGTTATCTAGTTCTATTATAAGTTGATTATCTCGATAATTTTCTTTTTATGGACATTTTATAATCTTTCTCAAACAAACAAATCTAGATTGTAGGAAATACTCAGCATTAAATCAGAAATGTATCTTGTAAGGGATGTAGATTTATTAGAATTAATTTGTAATACAAGTTCTGAGAATGCCAGAGTATATAGAGGTGATCTCACGAGTAAACATGCCATCCAGAAGAAATAAGTACTGAATGAATACAGCAATAAAAAAAAAAAGCCTTTTTCCTCGATAAAATTTGGTTGGCTAGATGAATCATTATTGATGCTTCTTTTGGTTTATTGACAGCTTTATTGGAAGATTCAAAAGGAACTAGATCTTCAAAGAAAACTGCTTATGTTAGTTTCTAATTTGTTTTACTAAGACTGCGTCTCTTTACAAACCACCTAAGTAGTCATTCTCTTGATTTTTCCTCAATTTGTGCTACCCTCACTTGTTGGCATATATTCTCCTCTCTTGTCTTATGTATTTTAGGATGCCGACACATTACAAATTTGATCACTATCTCCCGTTCAATAACTTGTTATTCTTTGCAATTTTTCATCAGGGAACTGTTACACACTAAGCAGAGACAGGAGGACACACATGACCATTTGAAATTTGTTCTCGGGGACGCTATGATCTCTTGTGATATTGAAATGGTGGGCCCTGAAACAACTGCATGTTCACAAGCTCCATCATTTCTTCCTGATGAAATTACCGAAGAGATGTTTAACATGGACACGCCATATGAATGTAAAATTGGATCCGCAGCTTTCAGGAGTCCATCCATCATGATGGATAACTCGTTGAGTCCTGCTCACACGCTTGTCCAAATTGTTTGTCAGGATCACAAAGGCCTCCTATATGATATAATGCGAACTTTGAAGGATTATAACATCCAGGTGCGCAACTTTCAATTTGTTGATGTATAATATATTACCTACTAATTGTCATGTAATAAAAGCATGAAATCTTCCACTATTTGGATTGAATGAATGGGTAGTGTCATTATCCTTTTTTTTTTTTTTTGAGATTATGTCGGTTGTGCTATATGTATATAATGGTTACATACACATGAATTACTTGTTCATTTGTAGTGTTTATAGATGCAAGTCACCCAAATGTCTGATTGTAGCACGTTATGGATTTAACCAGATTTCTTATGGGCGATTAACAACAAAAGAGAAAACAGAATGTGAGCTGGACTTATTTATCATGCAAGCAGATGGTAAGAAAATAGTTGACTCAAGCAAACAGAATGCATTGTGCTCTCGTCTTCGAATGGAACTAAGTCGTCCTCTTAGAGTAGCAGTGGTCAGCCGTGGCCCTGATACTGAATTGCTAGTTGCAAACCCTGTGGAGTTATCTGGAAAGGGACGTCCTTTGGTTTTCTATGATATTACTCTTGCTCTCAAGATGCTCAACAGTGTCATCTTTTCGGTAATTCCTAAAAGATTGCTTTACTAGTTCTAGTTCAATACGTTTATAACACTCTTCCCACCCCCTTCCCCCCC
Organism: Osmanthus fragrans; assembly: GCA_019395295.1. NCBI lineage: Eukaryota > Viridiplantae > Streptophyta > Magnoliopsida > Lamiales > Oleaceae > Osmanthus > Osmanthus fragrans. The sequence goes on along the minus strand of CM033361.1, from coordinate 17,287,429 downwards.
TTTCTTTTTACTTTAAAATATGCACCAGCCAAATCATATCTCAAATGATGTACATCACATTTTATTATGCTGTGTAAGGGTGTCGTATTTGTGCGTAGTATTTTGATTTATTGCAGATCCTATAGTTCTTATGCATTTACAGTATATTGGTGTTGTGACCATATGTGGAATGGATGTCTATGCATAAAGAGCATGTTTGATTGAGCATAGAAGTACTACTTGTAAAAATTACTTTTAAGCTTAGACAAATATATGTTAAGCTTAAAAATTTCTTTTGAAGGAACTTATTATCCCAAACATGTTTGCCAGCAAACGGAAAAAAATTAAAAAAAAAAAGTAACTTTTGGTTCAAAACTTAACTTTTTTTAAAGCCATCTTTCTTTCTTTCAAGTAATTTACTTTTCCAAGGCTTAGCCAGACATGCTCTAAGAAAAGTGACACTTATAAAGGGGTATAATTCAAATAGTATATGCTTGAAACTTGAAAGAGAAATTTTCCATCTCCAAGAGCTCATAAATAGAAATACTTCATTATGAGAGAGAGACAAAAAATTGAATAAATGAAATAGATATTCATTCAAAAGAGTTCGTAGCGTCGTTTCCTGATTCTTCGCAATTTGATTTGATCTGATTTCCATTACAGGCTGAAATTGGGAGGTACGTGATTGGAGATAGGGAGTGGGAAGTATACAGAGTTTTACTCGATGAAGGTGATGGTTTATCCATTCCAAGGGAAGAGATTGAGCAGGCCGTATGGAAGATGCTGATGGGTTGGGAGTGATCGTGCTCAGACGTGCTATTTATCTGGCTGGAACACACAACTTGACCTCTATGTGGAGTATGCCACCCTCGATCGGTACCTGCATAATGTAGATATTTTTACGATGTACATAATATAGCTATTGTAAAAAAAATCCGCGTAATTTCAAGTTTTCTTGTACAACTGACCTTTTAATGTATAACACGAGTAAATATTAGTAATGAAGGGAACAGAGTGTACTTCCTGGAGTTGTAGTCAATAATTGTAAAAGTTTTGTGATAGATTTTTCTTCTGTAATTTAGTTTTACATACTAAAATGTCCTCATGAAATAAGAGCGGCCACTTTTCGAGTGTGCTTCGACTGTGTCTCTATAGTTGATGGAAATATCAAGAATGTGAGAGATGCTAGACGTATATTTTTACAATTTAGTTTACTTGATATAAAATAGTAAGTACTTGACATGGACAGATAATTATTTACGTCCGATAATAAATTAAAATTTTATTACGAAATTATAACATAACCTAAGTGTTTTGAAATATTGCACTTTCAACATAAATATATATAAGAACAAACATTACAGGACACTATATGATAATAATATTGTCGTGTCCTCGACTAGGTATATCTATTATTTCAAGTGTAGCATCTTTTGGGGATCTGCAGATCATCCGTCACTGCTGTTAATGGGTGGTCATTTTCTTTCTATGTTAAAGGCAATTGCGGATTTAGGAATTCAGGTAAGCATGGTGAATTTAGGTGAGCTTGAGCACTTGAGCGATTGTTGAGTGATCGTCCAATATAAGCGGAGCCAGCACGGGCAGCTGCAGGGGCTCGCCGGGTACTGACTCTACCCTTGTTACAGGTCATCGTGTTATCGACTGGTGCTGATGTTGTACTCTCCGCAACTATACATTGTGTTCATGTTCTTAGTGGTATCACTATCATGCATCCTCACCTAAACACAACCCAATGAACCCATCAATCACTTGAGTTTCTTACAGCCCGGAAGAGCCACCACACATCATTCTCAGGGCCAGACTCGAGCGCCATGACTCGATGCAAGATTTAGTAAAAACATCATCAAGTCTCAAAAGATGGATTTCTTGATGGGGTCTGATGTGGATACCATAGCCAAAGAATTGGATTAAGTAAAGTAAAAGCTGCTCTATGTTACTCCTGAAAAATACGGTCCTGAAAAAGTATTTAAAGGATGATTTCAATGGAATGGAACAATTTTGGGGGAGATAATGGAGCTGTCTTAGGAACAGTAAAATTGAGAAGGGGAGTGTTCTATAAATTTTTTGATTGTGTTCTCTGCTAATTTCTTTTGAGAGTTCCCCTTCTCTGCTTTATGCTGTAGGGCACAAAAATAATCAGCATTCTTTTATTCAATCTTTGTATTTTGATGGCCCCTTCTCTGCTTTATGCTCTGCTAATCTCTTTACGAGTCAAATGCTCCATATGCATATTCCTAAGTTGCTTATTTTTTATAATTTTTTCTCCATATGGAATACACTAAGAATCCGTTTGATTGCAAGGGTAAAAAATGGGTGGAAAGAAAATGAATAGTAGAGAATTGAATTGATTTGAATTTGTTTTAGAGAGAATTGTAATTAATGGTGTTTGATTGGTATAATTTTTCACCTAATCCGTTTGACTTTATTTTTCATGCAAATTGTTATCTTTTGAGATAAATTTTTTCATAATCTGTATTAAAATTTGTTTGAATTGCAAAAAAGTAAAAAAAAAAAATATATATATAAAAAAAATTATTTTTGAAATTATTTTTGTGTTCGTTTGACTTTATTTTTCATGCAAATTGTCAATTAAATGGATAAATTTTTTTACCGTTGAATTTAGAATATGTTTCCATTTCCAAAAAATTAAAAAAAAAAAAAAAGATGAAAAATATTTTCCCATCATATCCATAGGAAAATAAAAGATGAAAAATGTGCTTTAAATGGTTGTACCTAGAAAATGGGTGAAAATGAATTTTATGAAAAAGTTATGCAATCAAACACCAAATTTAAGGGTGAAAAAAGAATCCAATTTCACCCCAATCAAACGGGGCCTAAAAGCATGTTTAAGGGTTGTTTATAGATAGAAATGAAAAGTGGATAAGTGAATAATACTAATGAATCTCGTGGATTGTGTGAATAAAAAGTAGTTTGACCAAATATAAAGAGATTACTAATTATATGATATACCATGATCAAGGAACAAGAAAACCTAGACATTGATAAGGAACACCAGCAGACATCACACGTAATTAATAAAAGTCGGGCCATCCTCTTTGTTTAAAGCACCGGTGATGACTACGAATAAGTCATCATTTTGGACGCAACTACCTTCTTTATCCTTCTTTATAGTCTCCATGAGTTCTTAAAAGGAAAAGATCCAGTCGCTCATTCATTGCACTCCAGCCACTAACTTCGAATTCGACATCCCTCTTCATGTGCAGCCTTTATTATTACAAGGGAATAATGTTATTTGTAGTCAACGACTAAGTAGTATATGACAATTTGTTATTTGAATAATTAACTTTTTATTTGAAGTAACAAAATTATAAAAAATTAATGTCTTAAATAACAAGTTATCAAGTAAAATAACTACTGCAGTCGTGACCATGAATAGTATTACTCGTGTCAAGGCTAGTGCCCAGTGCTGTTAACTTACATATCGCACACTGTTCATATAATTACAGTACTATTACAATAAAGGTATTTGGAGATCCTAATTCCTAACCATGGTTGTCCCCGCCGGCACCGGTGGCTGCAGCTGCCGGAGATTTTCTATCCTTGTCTTGAATTTTGGTGGCTGCCGGTGCATCCGGATCTTGGTCATTATCCCATGAATCTCTAGGAATACTATGGTGGTTATTTATATCGATCTTTTCAACTGTCATCATTTTTCCATTGACAGCAAGGGAAAAGCCTGTCATCATAACCAAGAACACAAGTGAAATTAATAGGATTTTTTTCGCCATGGAGTCCAAAAGATATGGCTAATTAAGCTGCCATTTTTTCTGAGGAATTCTTTTGATTATTTATAAACGAGTTAATTTCAGGAATGGTCACTGAAGTTACAGAAAAATTACAAAATGGTCACTGAAGTTCAAAACTTTCATGAAAGGTCACTCAAGTTTCAGTCACTTTCGTAAATGGTCACTGAAGTAAGTTTTAGGACCTTTTTGTTCTAATTGAAACCTGAATTAACAAAACCCATCCCATTCAAATTTGGAGGACCTGAAGTGCAATTCCACTTTTCATAAAACACCAATCACCGTCATTTGAGCGAGTTCAAGCCGGGAAGACGCTGCTCTGTTCTCCAAGACGCACCACGCTTCCACCCGGCAAGAGAAAATCTAGAAACTCCGGTCGAAGGTCAGCCTTGACACTCCCAAACCGTAGGTAAGCTTCCAATCTATCTTAATCATCAATTTCTTCTTGAAAAATCGCACGGGACAGTGAATATGCTCGCCATTTTTTCAGCGAAAATCGAAGTGTTGGGACCACAATATTCCAAAATTTATTCGACATGTCGGAGGTGGAGGAACAAGATGAAGGTTAGCATTTTGGTTTTAACGTTTTTTTGGTCTGTATTGTGCGCGTAAAGGGTGCGTGAACTGCGATTTTGGGGTCTCTGTTACTGCATTTTTTGTGTTGAAATGTAATAAAGTATCCAGTAATATGCTTGGCAGTGATTTTGGGGCCACTGTAACTGCTGATTTTGGGTCTCTGTTGTTGGCATCGATGGGTTGAGAAACAGACAGGGTCGTTATATGTCTGCCCAAATGTGATGTTCTTATTATACTGTGATCGGTGAGGTGGTAGCAATGGCTGGATGCCATTAACATTTTTTACCCTTTTTGGCTGGTCGTATGGTAGATTTGCACAATTTGGGGGTTTGGAAATTAGTGTTTGAAGGAGTTGGGCTGTGGCAGTGGTGGTGTGTTGTTTTCAGTAGTGGTTTTGGTTCTTTTAGGTGGTTCTGATGGTGATGGTAGCATGATGGTAGTCGTTTAATAGGTTTTATGCTGGAGTAGATGTTTAATGACCTGGAGTTAGTACTTGAAATATAATTAACTGGAGTAGATGTTTAATAGGAAACAGACAAAGCGCCGAAGAGGGGTTGACGAAGTTGTATTGTCGAAGGAGAAGATGAAAAAGATTGATAAGAGAGGTGATGGCAAGAAGAGAATGAAATGTAGTATTTGCCATCAAAAGGGACACAATAAAAGATATCACTCGAATCATGCGTCACAGGCAAGTTATACAACAAATGAGGTACAATTTTAGTCATAGTCATACACGTATATCATGCTTTTTTTGGTTAATTTATTGTGTTGGTTGACGTTCATTTGCATAAATTGTAGGACATAAATGATCCTCTCGCATGGGAAGTTGCAAGAGCAAATGTTGAACCAACAACTAGGGTAATTACGTATTTAATTTATGGTTGTAATGGTTGTCTACTTTTCGGATTATATATCATCATTTATTTATGATAGAGTGATGTTTAAAATTTACATTTTCGACAGCAATTTGCCTATTCACAACCGACTACAGGTGCTGGAATTGAACAAGGTGCTACTGTAGCACGACATTTTCTTTCCCAGCCAAGGCGAGGAGCTAGTGGAAGTTCAAATTCGACGGCAACTCATAGCGAAGCATGGAACAACTTGATGACGAAATGACGTCGGTTGAACCCTATTATATGTTTTTTGTCAACGAAATCTATTTTTTGTGGAAAGTTTTCCCGGGTATAGAAAGCAGATCACATTATTTGGCTTGAAATAGCATATTCTGGGCAAATCTGTGCTGTGTGTTTCTGTACACAGTTCTTTTTGGTGAAAAGTGATCATTTTGAAACTTTTTTTTTGTTATGAAGCTGTAATTTACATTGTTATAGCGAATATTAAAGTATGAGGAAACAACTATTTTTGGTGAAATGTGGAATATTGTGAGTTGTTGTATACCATGAAATTGTAATGTAAATTGCTATGGTGAAATTGTTGTATGTCTTGGTGAAATTGGTGTTTTATTTTATGAATTCTAGTGTTTTTACAATAAATTCTAAGTTGAAATAACTAAATTCTAAGGAAAAATAAGCAAAATGGTTTATTTATTATGGTTGGAAAAAAAAAAAACAAAAAAATCACTCAAAAATAGCCAACAAACAGAACTGGCGTCAATTTGGTGTTTTATGAAAAGTGGAATTGCACTTCAGGTCCTCCAAATTTGAATGGGATGGGTTTTGTTAATTCAGGTTTCAATTAGAACAAAAAGGTCCTAAAACTTACTTCAGTGACCATTTACGAAAGTGACTGAAACTTGAGTGACCTTTCATGAAAGTTTTGAACTTCAGTGACCATTTTGTAATTTTTCTGTAATTTCAGTGACCATTCCTGAAATTAACCCATTTATAAACAGAAAAGAGATGGAGATAATGGAGTGCAGAGTTGGTAATGAGCTTAGAAAAATCTCAATGGGAACTTTCCACCATCATCTGCACAAAAAATAAAAAATTAAAAAAAAAAAAAAAAAAAAAAAATCTTCACTGATAGCTTTGATGATCTTTTGGGAGATTTTTTCTACGAGGAATGTAAAGCTACAAATCTCTAATATCGAATAGGGAATTGCCACCTTGCGAAGGAATGAAACCCACCTGCGTTTCCATCAATTCAGGTGTCGAGTGGTATATGGTTGATGAATCTATCCAAAAATTATACTACAAAATAAGAACTTAATCAAGAAAATAATGAATAAGGCCTTGAATAATACTAGCAAAACCTAGAGTGGTTAAAATGGGTAGGTCGGACCAAGTTCTTGAATGTTTTAGTAATGCTAGTAAAATTAGAGGTGCTAGAATGGGTAGGTCGGTTTGGACCCACCTGTACAGCCCCTTCATTGTGTTGGGTCAACATGTGAATTGGATTGAAACGAGTTAAGTTAGTTTCGATCTGACTTTATACTGGAGTGGATTTGTTTCGAGCCTAAATCATCTGACCTATTTCGAGACCGCATTAGGAAACTAGCTGTCCTTCATTTCAACCAAAAGGGATTAAAACAATTATTTCAAAATGTGTAAACCGTATTTTGGAAAATAAATAAGTTGGACAGTAAGATGAAAAAATAGTTTAATTTTTAGGTAGACCATAAAACGTGAGGAAATTACATGGGGCCAAATGTTTCAAGAACCAATGCAAAAGTCAGGCCCAAATTTTTTTTATGCAAGTATCAAGTAATATATATTAAAATCCTAATTAATAACCCTAATTTTAACATACACTACTCCATCCCGTCTTCCTCCCCTTCCCTCCCCCCTCCCGTCTTCCTCTAGCGCAGTAGCCCACGATTTGTGCTATCATTAAGAAGTTCTCGAACCTCCTATCCTCTGCCAGTTTCGATGCTAGATCAGCGTAGTACCTCGAGTTCTCTCGATTGTTCCCTCAAACATTGTACATAAGTGGAGATGTAGTAGTATATGGCTTAGACTTATGCTTAGGCTTGGGTTTGGTGGTAGTGGTGGCGGTGGAGGAGGAAGAAGAAGGACGGTGATGTTGTTCGCGTCGTGGATAGGCAGCGACGAGTACGACGGAGGAGGAGACTAGGATCGATAATGGATCTCACATTTCCAGGCCAACCGTTTTTAGTTGGAAATTGCAAAAGCAATTTTATAAGTGGGTTCTGAGCATTGAGATGATTTTGGGCGTGAAGATGGCGGCCACGCCAGATTTAGGTGATTTTTGTTTGTTGTGTGGTGGTTGTTTCCATGGTGTGGTGATGTTTGGGTGGTTTTAGTGGCAGTGGTGGATTGGACGGCTGATGGTGTATCTAGTGTTGGTGGTGATTGTGCTCTGCGTTTTGATTTGGTGGCTGTGCTGTGGAGGTGTAGGTGGTGGAGGCAGTCGATCTGTTGGCAGTGTTGGAGTTGGGAGCTCTTCTCAAATCGATGGTCGTATGGTTGGATACGGCTGTGATGGTGTTGTGGCGATGGGTGGTGGATTTGGCGGTGGTAGTTTCTGCTTGTGGTGGTGGATGCGACGGTGTCTGTGACCAACAATTAGATGTCTGTGACCAACTATTTAGGTGTTTGTGATTAAATATTAGGTGTCTGTGATTAAAAAATAATTTGTGACCAATAAACTGTGACTTACGTGACCAATAGATAAAATGTGACCTGTACTTTGAATGATATGTGACCTCGAAATAATATGTGACCTACAAATTTTTTGATTTGTGACTAATTAATTTGAGGATATGTGACCAGTAAATAAATCTGTGACTTATAATTATGAATCTGTGACATTAATAACATACCCATGATTTTATTATTTTTATTTAATAAATATTTTTAATTAATTAAATATATACCTGATTTTTGAATTTTCAAATTATTTGTCTGATTTTTGAATTGGGGTAAAGATAACACCTGAAATATGAATTTTTTCCATAAAACTTCTCCATTGTAATTTGGATCAGATCAAGTAACCTATTTAACCTTGTTTACTTTATAGGCTCAATAAATTGATTTGAGGCCCGAGTCCAGTTATAAATGGATCTTCCTTAAGTAACCAATGGGCCCTTGTTTTCAACTATACCCTGGAAACATTGGCTAGTAAAACTAGGAGAGCACGTTTGTTGGCTATATACCAGTATGAAAAGTCTATATGTACATAATTTTGATATATAAGATGTCCACACTCCTCACATAGGATGAAGCCCACGCAATGTGAACCCCACCACACGTGAGAGTAGGGAAGGCAATGGGACGGGTTCGGGACGGGGCACCTCCAGCCCGCCTCGTCTCGTGTCCCGCCCCACCTTAAACGGGGCGGGACGGGGCGGGGCGGGACGGGGCGGATCTGATCGGGGCCGGGGCGTGGACGAGGCAATAATTTGCCCCGTTTTTTGCCTCATTTAATTTTTTTTCTTTTACATTTTTAAAAATTCGAGTTATATTATTATTTAAAGTTCAACCCTTAACCCAAAATCTAAAGGTCATTCCATATATTTTAAAATTGTTTCTAATATTTTTGATCAAGATATTAACTTACTTTGTATAATATAATTGTTGGATTAGAAACATGTTAAAAAATTGTAAATACATTCAACAATATTTTAAAAATAACCATTTATTAAAATTCTATTTTAAATTAATTTTTTCACGGGGCGAGTTCGTGGCGGGGCATACTTGCCCTACCCCGCCCAGGGACCCGTCACGGGACGACCCTTTACACCCCGTCCCGCCCCACCAACCCATCAGGACGAATTTTTTAGGTCCCATTAGGGGCGAGGCGGGTTAAATTGCCATCCCTACTTGAGGGTTGTGAACACAGTTATGTACCTTTAGCATAATTCATACCAGTATTATAAAAGATTGAAGAATATATATATATATTTTTTATGTAAAAGAATTGTAAATTTTCAAATATTTATTTGAAAATGTGTTAACTAGAATAATAATCGAAATATAACTAAGAGAGGTAAGACATGCGAAGTTGATTCCTTGTTATAAATATATGAGTTAACCTCTATATTTGATAATTAAATATAAAAATAGAAAATAATGCAAAATAGTTTGCATGGGGCAAAAATAGAAGACGGGATAGGACAGCTATCACCTACTGAAAGTTATTCAAAACTAATTTTATGGTTTCTATTTTTATTAATAATTAATTCAACATTTAAAAGAACAAGACTAGATTGCAATGTGAACAAATTGATTCCATACCGTGTATCATTTATTAATTACGTAGGTGGAATATTATTGTACGACATATGCGCTCCATGTGCTAACCTATGATTGATCAATCATAATCATGAGTGGAACTCAAGTAATTACCTTCTAATTAAAATTAAAATGCTATTCTCAATAATTTGCCATAAAAAAGAATAATACTATTTATAGTGAAAATTATCGACAATCGTCATATGTGGTATACACATAGCAATTTGTTATTTAATATATAAGACAATAAAAAACTATCATATTAATGTATCAAATGACAAATTAATATGTGTATGCCACGTAGGACGACTATCGGTAGTTTTATTATGAATAACATTACTCTTCAAAAAATATTTTCTAAAATTATTTGACCTTCAAATTTGGAGCATCTACTTTCACGGAATTCATAGGGATCAACAGGCAATCGATATTTTATATAAGGATGTAGTACTCGAATTTCAACTTTAAATTGAAAATATCACATTTTTTTACATGCCAACCGAATAAGTGAGTTTAGCTATACCGATACAGAGTAATCGCTTTGATATCAAAATGGATTTATTTATATATTATTATATACGGTATAGAAGTGTAGTATTATAATTTTAAGTTAATTTTACCTTCTTTGAAGTAAGATAATTAAGAGGTTTAGTCGCTCAATACGACAGTCACCTTACGTAATATATACATTACAAGTGGTTATTTGATGCATTAATAATTTAATATAGTAGTTTTTTTTATTGACTTATGCATCAAATAATCACCTGCCATGTGTATGCCATGTTGGACGACTGTCGTAGTGATCTACTCGTTGAAAAATATTTGTCACAATACCTTGGAACGTGAAATGTGTTATCATGCTAAGTGGCAAGTAGAAAACTCAATAATAGTATATAGCATTAGAGACGTTCAGCATTGATCTAGTCTGTAACAGTAACCCTGTTAAGACTATTATTATTACAAACCATTACTCGTCGAGATATTTATTGTCACATATCTCCACATTTTTAGAATCAATCATGCCTTGCAAATTCTTTCCAGGCCAATACGATTGCTTAGTTGGCTCAAGCTGATTTACCTCAAGTCGGGCACGAGCTAGCTCTTTTCTAAAAATTCCGGCTTGATTCGCACTATTAATTCATCCCTTGGTGGGGGTGAATCGAGGTGACTGGCGATCCACTCATGGCTCGTATTTTTTAACTGAAATTTGCATTTGTACTTCAATGGGGCTCAACAAATTCGACATCTACTAGAAAGGAGATAATCCACTTTAAATAATCACGCTCCTACTAGTCAGTATGTTGAATGGCCGTAGTAGAACCTAACATTTGTGTTAGGATTATGGGTGTTTAATCTACCAAATACATCATTTCCAACCAAAAACATAAACCTAAAAGCAAGAACATAAAGCTGAAAATGGAGCTCCAACAATGGCCGAAAATGGCCAGCTTCTTCCTCTTTGTTTATGGTCGATTTGTAGGCTCAGGAACACCCTTCCACGCAATGCAAATCACCTTCCAAGAGAGCTAGAGAAAATCGGCAAAGAACCTCTTCAAACCACCTCCACCGCCGCCTCTACTCACCTTATCACCACCAAGACTTAGCCACTATTTCAGTCCTAAGTTACCAAGGTATCCTCAACAAGAAGAAGTAGATTAGAGAGCAAGCTTTGAGAGTAATGGTCAGGAGCAAAAACGAGAGAGAGACTTTGGAGGTGAGAGAGTTGGTAGAAAATGAGTATGACTCCTTTTTTTTGAATAGATGGTCAAAGCTTTCACAACAAGCTAACAATATATCTACCAAGAATAAATCCTAACCCTCCATCCCATCCAATGGTCCCAATTAAATAAGAGTTAAGAGAACCATGTCTCACATTCTTCACCTTGGTTCTCATAACACACTCTCTTGGTTGCGAATTTGCACATGGAAGAACTGTTCATCATCATCGCCCACTACCTGCAAGAAAAATTGACCCGTATCAATATGTAACAAAGATAAGCATAATTTAAATTTACCTGCAGGTAGAATTTAGTTCCACATCAGAGGGATTCCTATCAATGTGAATCTTAACAAGTTTAACTTCATTTTGAGACACTTTCTCACGAATAAAATGATACTTTACCTCAATATATTTAGATCTTTCATGATAAACAAGATTTTACAAAGCAATAAAGCACTTTGACTATCAGTAAACATAACAGGTATATCATGCATGAAGTTCAATTCTTTTAAGATTCCTTTTAACAAAGTACATTCCTTAACCGCCTCGGTTATGACAATATACTCTGCCTCAGTACTTGACAAAGTAACTAAAGGCTGCAACTGTGACTTCCATGTTATACAATTGTCACCTAGGGTAAAGAAGTATGCTGTAGTTGATTTCCTACTGTCTTTATCACCAGCAAAGTCAGCATCAACATAGCCTTTTAAAGTTAACCCCTCAGATCTTTTCTCATACACAAGACCCAGATTTAAAGTACCAACAATGTACCTTAACAACCATTTCAAACCTGCCCAATGGGGCTTTCCGGGGTTGGACATAAATCTGCTCAAAAAACTTATAGCATAGGCTAAGTCAGGTCTAGTTGTTATCATAGAGAACATAACGGAACCTATAGCATTAGAGTAGGGTATGTTCCTCATTTCTCTAAATTCCTCCTCAGTTTTAGGAGACTGTGCACTAGAAAGATTCATGTGAGCTGCTAAGGGAACGTTTACAGATTTGGATCCATTCATACCAAATTTAGTTATGACTTTGTTCAGATAGGCTTCTTGGGAAATAACAAGTCTATTTTCAGCCCTATCTCTCTTTATAACCATCCTCAAACTCTTCTTAGCACTCCCCAAATATTTCATATCGAATTCTGATTTTAAAAGGTTCTTTATCTTAGTGATTTCTGTCTTACTTGAACTTGCTAGAAGCATGTCATCTACATACAGCAACAAGTAGACCTCACAGCCCTCCTTACTATCATTATAGTACAGGCATGCATCATATTCACTCTTTTGAAAACCTATCTTCAGTACATAGATATCGAACCTAATGTACCACTGTCTAGGGCTTTGTTTAAGCCCATACAGAGATCTTTCTAATTTGCACACACAGTTTATTTTACCCTTTACCTCAAAACCTTGAGGCTGACCCATGTAAATATCTTCTTCCAATTTCCCATGTAGGAAGGCAGTCTTGACATTTAGTTGTTCCAGTTCCCAGTTGAAATGAGCAACCAATGCAAGAATCAGTCTAATTGTTTTGTACTTTATCACAGGAGAGAATATCTCATTGTAATCAACCCCCTCTTTTTGAGTAAACCCCTTTGCCACTAGTCTGACCTTATACCTAGGAGGATCACTAGGATTATTTCCTTCTTTCAATTTGTAAATCCACTTACATTGAACTATCCTATGATCCTTAGGTCTATTAACCAACTTCCAAGTTTTATTCTCCATTAAAGATCCCATCTCTTCCTGCATAGCTTTAAGCCAATTTTCAGAACATTTTCCATTCACGGCTTCTTCAAAACTATCAGGTTCTATTTGGTCAAGAGCTTCACCTGAAACTAAGGCAAAATCAGTCATGTTTAGGGATTCATATCTAGGATTTGGCCTGATCTGCCTCCTCCCCCTATCCCTAGTAAGCTGATAATCTTGATTAGGTGGCTGATCATTAAAATGTTCAACTTCAACAGGTTCAATGGTTTCTTGAAGTTCAGTCACCCCTTCATGTTCAAGTTCAGTTTCAGTTTCATTTTCAGGTTCTTGATGTATAGGGTCATTAGTCTCATTCCCAGGTGTAGGTGAATCAAGCTTAGTAAGCTTCACCTCAGTCTGAATACTCTTCTCAGTTTCAGATTTGTTGGTTTCATCAGTTTTCTGTTTTAGGCATGGCATCTCAGATTCATTAAAAACTACATTCATGCTGTTAATAATCTTAATACCTTGAACCCCTAAAACCCACAACCTATAGCCTTTCACACTCTCGGGATACCTTAACGTCACACACTTGACCGCCCTCGACTCAAGTTTTCCTTCAGATTAGTGTGCAAATGCAGCACATCCAAACACCCTCAAATGTTCTAGATTTGGAGGCTCTCCCGTCCACAACTCCTGTGGGGTCTTAAACCCTATACTGCTGGACGGAGACCTATTAATCAAGTAAACTGCAGTACTTGTAGCTTCAGCCCAAAAGCCTTTCGCAAGGACAGAGCTAATCAACATACACCTAACTTTATTCATTATGGTCCTATTCATTCTCTCAGCGACCCCATTCTGTTCAGGTGTGTATCTGACAGTTCTGTGTCTTGTTATGCCTTTCTGCTTACTGAAGTTGTCAAATTCAAAATTGCAGAATTCAAGCCCATTATCAGTTCTCAAAGTTTTAAGCTTCTTATCTAGCTTATTTTCCATAGACTTCAACCAAATTCTGAATTTTTCAAAGGTTTCCGACTTAGCATTCAAAGGGTAAATCCAAACCTTTCTTGAATAATCATCCACTAAGGACAAGAAGTATTTGCTTCCACCAAATGTGGAGTGCTTCTCTGGGAGCATGGATATAGTCCAATGGTCTGCTGGTCCTATGAGAGCTAGCTTCAAAGCTCACCTTATGGGACTTACCCAAAACACATGTTTCACAGAAATCCATTGCTTCAATATCATCCTTTCCAAGCAATTTCTGATTATTTAAAGCTTTTAACCCTTTAAACCCAATGTGACCCATTCTATTATGCCAAAGTTCAGTCTTGTCTTTACTCACAGTAAGAAGACTAGAATCAAGTGGTATTTCAGTTCTACCCTCCAGATAGTACAACCCATTCCTTTTAGGTCCTTTCATAACTATGAGAGAACCCCTCATAATTTTCAAAATTTTGTTACCAGACTTGAAGGTATATCCCTCATCTTCAAGAGAACCTAAGGAAATGAGGTTCCTCTTTAAATTAGGAACATATCTAACATTTCTAAGCTGCGTGACGACCCCATCGTACATCCTGATGGCTATGTCACCAACTCCAACCACATTTTGAGAATTATTGTCCCCCATGTAGACCTTCCTGGATTCAGTCTCTTTATAGTTATAGAACCAAGACCTCTCAGGACACATATGAAAAGTGCACCCTGTGTCTAGGATCCAATTTTTATCAAATTCTTCCCCAGACACATTAAGGACATGCAGACTGTCAAATTCAGACACAATGGCAGCATTATCTTGATCAGTATTGTTTGGGTATCTTTGTTTTCTTTTCCATTCAAAGCAGTCTTTCTTGAAATGTCTCAACTTTCCACAGTGATAACATTTCTTACCGCTTTTATCTTTGGATTTGGATCTCATTTTGGATTTTCCTCTCCCCTTCTTGTTATGGAAGTTATATTATTTCTTTTCGGATCTTCTCCTAACAAATAAGCTTTCTTCACGAGAATAAGTTCTATTGTCTCTTTTTAATTCAAGTTCTCTTGATTTTAAAGCATCTGTGACAATAGCTTGAGTGAGAGTGTCCCTACCATATCTTATGGCATTTTTCATTTCTCTGTAAGATTCGGGCAAAGAGTTTAGCAATATGACAGCTAAATCCTCATCGGCAAATTTTTTATCATTATGAGCTAGACTCTTAACAATTATGCAAAAGTCACTCAAATTCCCCTCGACATCCTTTCCGGGATCCATCTTAAAACTAAACAGCTTCTCCAACAAATATATCTTGTTAGGTAAAGTTTTAGTCAAGAACAAGGCATCTAGTTCAGTCCATAAAGTTCTAGCAGTTTTGGCATTATCAATTTGTTTTACAATGTTATCAGATAAATGCAAAATTATAGAACTGTAAGCAATTTCATTTATGTCTTCAATTTCATGTGGTTTAGCCTTTAACTCATCAGAAAATGTAGCAGGATCATCAAGAGCTTTAGCAACTCTCTGTTGGACCAAAATAGCCCTCATTTTCTGTTTCCAAATCGAGTAATCCCCCTTTCCATCGAATTGCGATAATTCGACCCTCGAACCCATTACAGATTCTGTAAAAGAGTGGTCTGTACTCGTGGACATAACAGAAAAGATTTTGAAAAAAACTTTTCCAGATGATCAAATAAAATACAAAGTTAAAAAGCCAACGTTCAGGAATGAAGCACAACGATGAAACAGGTATAATGTAATTAAATATGCTTTCAGGTCACGAATTAATCACAAGAATTCAATCAACGGAATTCACAAATAAGCAACCAAGCAATCATGCATAAACCGATAAAAAATACCAAACCTATCCTAACGGAGAGTTTAGAATAATCTTACCAAACTACTATTGAAAAACAGTAAATATACCAAAGTTTCACAATCGAACCGCCGAAGACGTCAAGCCAGGGGCAAAATCGTCCGACTTTTTCTGTATAACCTGAAACACAAAACTAAATACATCAATACGTTCAGGACATCAAAATAAGGATTCTGTCTGAAGGGACTGTCGCGGGAAAATCGCTCACGCGCCGTCGTCGAAAAATGGGTCCGTCGCTGGATTTTCACGCGCCACCTAGGAATGTTCTCCTCGGTCTGCTGAGCACCCCGGTGGTCTCGAAATTTCTAAATTCCTTCTGGTTTGGCGGAAAATCGCATTTGAAGTTTTAGTTTTTCAACAGATTTCGGGACTGCTTCTTCTCCGGTTTTCTGGTTCTTTTTCAGGCGATTTCTGCTCGTTTTCTGGTCTGTTTTTGGCCTCACAAACACCCCAACCAAGCTCTGATACCAGTTTGTTAGGATTATGGGTGTTTAATCTACCAAATACATCATTTCCAACCAAAAACATAAACCTAAAAGCAAGAACATAAAGCTGAAAATGGAGCTCCAACAATGGCCGAAAATGGCCAGCTTCTTCCTCTTTGTTTATGGTCGATTTGTAGGCTCAGGAACACCCTTCCACGCAATGCAAATCACCTTCCAAGAGAGCTAGAGAAAACCGGCAAAGAACCTCTTCAAACCACCTCCACCGCCGCCTCTACTCACCTTATCACCACCAAGACTTAGCCACTATTTCAGGCCTAAGTTACCAAGGTATCCTCAACAAGAAGAAGTAGATTAGAGAGCAAGCATTGAGAGTAATGGTTAGGAGCAAAAACGAGAGAGAGACTTTGGAGGTGAGAGAGTTGGTAGAAAATGAGTATGGCTCCTTTTTTTTTGAATAGATGGTCAAAGCTTTCACAACAAGCTAACAATATATCTACCAAGAATAAATCCTAGCCCTCCATCCCATCCAATGGTCCCAATTAAATAAGAGTTAAGAGAACCATGTCTCACAATTTGCATTAATGTTTAGCAGAGCCTTCGCTTGGCAGCTGGTAGTCATGCTGGGGTTTGGGGATTGCAGCCCCCCACGTAAGCAGTAATCATGTTTTGGCGAGCCAATTCGTGCAAGTTATCGAGCGGCTCACTTGAGGTATTCATTGTTCAGCTCGCACCCACAGCTCAGCTCGTATGTGGGGCGAGCCAAACTTGAGAGCGATTCGTCCCACTTTAGACCACCCCTATATTAACTAAGCAATTAATTTAATTAATCCCTAAGCCGGCGTGATTTTTGAGTCAACTTGAGGATGTGTCAACCGCACACTGAATTGGTTATTTAGAGGTGTAAACATAGTACTTCTACACAGTCTATTCTTATAAATAGCTCGTAAATTTCTATAATTTCACACATTTACTAATTTTAGTTTAATTTAGGTATTTCATTTAAAAAATGATCAAATTGTTAAAATCCTCTGAATATCAACTCGTCCAGCATCAATCCTTCGTCTAGGTGGTAGTGGAGGGTCATCTTTATATATCCAAATGAAGTTTGTATATAATATGATTAATTGGAGAATTAAAAGTGGACACTGCTACCATCTAAACTGGTACTAAATTATATTATTCGATTGCAAGGTTTATACTCGAATGCCACTTAGACTCATGTTGAGCACCACTTTTTATCGTTTTCATTATATAATACAATATATGTAAAAATAAGGAAGGGGAAGGAAATATAGAGTAGCGGGAGTGGTGCACCACAAATTCAGTGGTGTCAGGCTTGCACTCTAATCCTCCACAATACTTCTTCTTACAACTCTCTCTTCTCGACAATACCTTTCCACTGGTTCAAGTTGCGTGCATATAAATGTAACATCCTAAGTTGCGACTGCAAAGAAAATTTTAGTGTTACACTTTCCAGGTTACTATTCAGGGATACATCCTCTAGAAAATAAAAATGTTAGAACCTCAAGAATTTATGGTGATTAGGGATCATAGTTATATGATCAAAGAAAAGCGCACCAAGCGGCGAAGGTCCGTCTCCCAGCTTTCATTAACCATGGCTACTAGCTCATGTAGCACGGCGGAAGTCAATGGTGGCGATTTTGGTGGTGCAACCACGGAGGATGAGGAAGAAGAAGACATGGCCAATTGTTTGATTCTTTTGGCTAAAGGAAAAACAGAAAAATATAGTGAACAACTTGCGGTTTTGAGGTCGAATGTTTACCAGTGTAAAACATGTAACAAATGTTTCCCTTCTTTCCAAGCACTAGGTGGGCATCGAGCAAGTCATAAGAAACCCAAGACAACAACACTAGAAGAGCATGTACTCCAAATCAATGATGATGATCATGGTACAAATCAGATTTCAAGGTGCAGTACTGATTTATGCAGCCAAGAAAATAACAAATTAAGGGTTCATGAATGTTCAATATGCGGAGCTGAATTCACTTCTGGTCAAGCCTTGGGGGGTCATATGAGAAGACATGGAGCAGTGCCTAATCATGATCAAGTTGAGTCTCTAAAAGCCAAGAATCAAGAAATCTGGTTGTTGGGATTCAAACCCGGTTCTGTGCTTTCATGTTTTCAGAAGATTAAAACGTGTTCCTAAAACACGCCTTCTATTAAGTTGGCATTACTCTGGATGATGGACACCTAGCACTTCCTATACCGTTGGATGTAGGGCTGAATGACCCCATATAAAAGGAGAGAGAGAGAGACGGTTTCATTCATTTATTTAGCTGCTTCTGCCTTTCGTGTGGGAAAACTCGAGATTCTCCTTGTGTGATTAGGGTTTCTGATTTCTTCCCTCTTGTTGAATCTCTCACTCGATGTTTGAGGGTTAATGTTTAGTATATAATATACATCTTTTCTTGAGTGAAAATCTAGAAGAACAAGTGTGTTCTTGTGAGTTGGAATTCGTAGAAGATCTGTGAAGTTTTTGTATGCTTTGAGGCAGATCCTGTGGTTTTTTGAAGAGATAAGTCTCTCCTTGTGTATATTCTTGTGTTGGCTGAACTGTGTACCCTTCGTTGCTAATTTTTGGTGGTTATAGTGCAACCGAGCAATATCCTCTATTTGAGTGGATGCTCAACAGGGGATTAAGTGTTTTTATACCGAACCACTAGGGCTACGGTCGAAAAATCTTTGTGTTGATATTTTACCTTACTGCAAGTTTTATTTCTATTTTAGTGTTGATCGATTGTATCTTGTTTTAATCGCGTGGGTTCTTTGGCCCCTTTCAGTGGTATCAGAGCGTAGATTGGGGAAAGATATCTGGATCTTCAAAGGAAGAGGTCGATCTACTGTAGATCATAAAATTCTTGGAACTGTCTTGAACAGTATTGAAGGACTCTTCGATTATTTCATAATCACTTGGTGAGATCTTTTAATTTTTGAAAAGTTTTTTTTTTCAAAATTGTAAGTTTCACTATTTTTCCCTTGATTAACCATACACTAAACCCACTAGTGTCAGGTCTTTGTCCAAAGACTCCTTTGAGGTCTTGGGAATCTGGGATAAAAGTCCAGTACGGGGGTGTATCTGGGGAATCTTGTAGGAGAAATTTCTGAAACAAAAAATTTCTACTCTTAGTTTATGTGTTTTTGAATTATATGATCTACATCCACTATATGTGATAATACTTGCTAGTTTTGGTGTTTTCTTGGACATATTAAAGGGTATCTTGGTTGATATTGTTGTGTGCACTGTGCATATTGTGGTGTGTTTCTGATTACTTGTACATTGTGTGTGACATAATAAAATGGCCTCTGCCAAGTTTGAAGTTGCACAATTTGATGGTAAAATCGATTTTCATATGTAGAGTCAGAAAATGAAAGCCATCCTAATGTAAATGAAATGTGTTAAGGCTATATATGACAGTTGGGCTTCTGAAATGAACCCTGTTAATAAAACTGAACTTGAAGAAGTGGCCTGGAGTACTATTTTCTTGTACTTAACTGATAATGTAATACGAACCTGTTAGTGTTAGATTATTGTAATTGGCTATTCTGTGAGCAAAAGGACTAACTTTAACATTTTAGAAGTTTATGGACTTAATTGTAAAGTTTCATAGTTGGTTGTATAACGTAGGGTTTGGGGTCCAAATTTGGAATACGAAGGTTTCTCGCCGCATTTTCGCTAGATGCTCGCTGGAGTCTCGCTCGAGCGGATGAAACAGGAACATCCCCACTCGACCTTCGCCCCACTGTCGCTCGAGCGACAGTGTTACGGTCTGACCTAAATTCGTGATTTTGCGAGATTTTAATTGACCAAAGTTACCATATTCGTCCAACATATAAAAGGGGGCGCTGCACATTCGAGAGAGATGAATTGAACAAATACATTCAAGAGAAAACACTTATTCTCTCTAGAGCTAAACATCCTTTAAAGTTCAATCAATTCATATGCGCCATTTGGATTGAAAATATCAACATCTTCAATCAAATATACTGGTGCCCATTCATTTCTTGGATCTGTCGGGAAGATTGTTTCGTCAAATTAGCTAGCTGCGAAGATCAAGGAAGAAATTCAAGAACGATGAGTTTTTGGTGGATCTACAGGAGATAAACTGCAAGAAGAGCTAGGATTGGTGTTCGTGTGCACATTTCAGGAGAGCTGCTTCGAACTTCATACAGGAGATCAGAAAGCTTGTGTCGTCAACTTTGCTGGTGGTCTGTAAGTTTATAATACAGTTTATAGTGGATCTTTGACTGGAAAAGTGCTCAGAGTTTTTTTCCACGTTGGGTTTCTCCGTGAACAATCTTGTGTTGTTTATTTCTTTTATTATTTCTTTCAGTACTGCAGTAGTTCAAGTTAGGATAAACTGAATTGTTTGACTAATCATATAGACATAATTAACTTGTGACTTGTTGCATGTTAATTAATTTTTAATTCTGCGTTTACACCTAATCACCCCCCTTTAGGTGTAGCTTGGGTCGAATCTCCAGTTTTTCAA